>JAZEWT010000002.1:15016324-15027224 GCA_036362905.1 Mordacia mordax
AAGTCCGTCCGTTGATTGAATGTCGCCGCGGCCCGCGTGCGGTCGCCACCCACGTTGTCTCCGCCGCACGCAGGACGCGGAGCAGCAGCAGCAGACCTACCTCGCCGTGTTCGACGGCCACGGCGGGGTGGAGGCCGCCGTGTACGCGGCCACGCACCTGCACGTGAACCTGATGCGCCAGGAGACGCTCGCTCAGGACCCTTCGCGCGCGCTGCGCGACGCCTTCAGCCTCACCGACCGCAACTTCGTGCAGAAGGCCGTGCGAGAGGTGACCGGCGCCCGACCACCTACCCTGGATTCGATTGCCCGCTGGGACGCTGCCTTCCTGTGTGGAGTTTGCGTGTTCTGTCTCAACGTGTTCTGTCTCAACGTGTTCGCGTGGGTTTCCACTGTGTGCTCCAGTTTCCTCCTGCAGTCCAAAAACATGCTGCTGCCTAAGCTAATTGTCCTGTAAACTAAATTTCCCCCGGTGCCCTGCGATGTTGTAACTTGCTTACCCCTTATTGCTGGACAACTGTTGGAAAAGAGCAATATAGCGCAACTGTTCCCTCCAGCTTACACTAAATTATGACTTACTCTATTTGACATTAAACGAATCGGCAGTGTTGTGAATTGTAAAGCTATAAATTAACAATTACTGTCTAGTTGGATGGGCAGCAGTTCACTTTGCTCCATTATATCATTGATTCACAACATTGTGTACATTGATGCCCAATTGGGTCCGGTCTCCACGGACCACTAGGTGGCGCTTGCGGCCCACTGATGGTTTCGCGACCCACCCTCTGAGAAAGGCGACTTTACCTGATAATGATGAGAATTGTTCTCCAGCTCTGCTCTTTGGGACCGCCGCGTCAAGCAACACACTTAGCCGTCTGAACCGACATCCTTACGCCGACCGTGACGATGACCGTTCCGATGGCTTCCCCGCCTCCCCCGTCGCAGAACCTGCGCAGCGGCACGACCGGCGTGGTGGCGTTGGTGCGCGGGGACATGCTGCACGTGGCATGGCTCGGTGACTCGCAGGCCCTACTCGTCCGCGACGGCCGCGCCGTCGAGATCATGACTCCGCACAAGCCTGAGCGAGAGGTGACGCCGCTCGCGCGACACCGATCGCTCGCTCCCTCCCCCGCGTTATTTACGCCGCCGGCGATTTGTTGGGGCAGTGTTTGTCTCCGTTGGCGGTTAAACGCCGCCCAGACGGTCGTTTGTGTTTTGTGCGGTACTTATCGTGACTCCACCGTGGCAGGTTTGCTCGTTGACTTGTGTCATTTGTGTCAACTACTTCTTCGTTTTTTTTTCCCTCCTCCTTTTCCCTGTTTCTTTTCTTTTCTGTTTCACACTTCCTTCGCGTTATGTCGCCGGGGTGTTCGTGTAACTTTGCCGGTGACCTTATTTGAGTCTGCTTTGCTTCATTGTAAGGGCTGCAGTTAATGAAGGCATTTCACATTGTAGAGCCTTTTATCTCACCGAGGCCCTCCTGCGGAAATTAACTCTGCTCGGTGGACTGTAATCACACGTGTAATGATGCATCGATCACCATTTCTCAGTTTTTTTTAACCTTCATTCCGTCAATTTGGCATGTTACGCATAATATACGGCCCTGACTGGTAAGGAAAGACCTCTACTGTTGAGGATTAAAGTTTGCGCCAACAAGTTGCTTTCGTCTGGAATGCGGTTCTCGTTGCTGCATCAGCGTCTCTCAGCCCGCGATGAATGGCTGCCAGCCTTTGTTTTTGCTAACTGCAGCTCTTATTTACATTGGCATTCGGTGTAACGGCCCTAATGTTGCACGCTCGAGCCGTAACCTCCTCCTATTCATCCGTTGCCACCCATATCCTGTCAGCTCCAGCCCTCGGCCCGATTGCGCAGGACCCATCGTGCAAGCGCCGCACGCGTGCTCGCGCGCGGGCCATGCGCCCGCGCCGCACGTTGGCCACGCAGAGGTAGCGTCTGCACCTGGCAGAAAGAAGGCCCTGTCCGAGGCGGAGTTTGCACACTCCCCCCCTTTGACGCGTGGATTTTCCCCGAGTTCTACGGTGTCCTCCCGCAACGTAAATAAAAAAAAACTCGTCAATTGGTTTCATCTCTCATCTCATTGTCAGAAACCGCTTAGTCCTGTACAGGGTCACGGTGAGCTGGAGCCTATCCCGGCAGATACAGGGCTCAAGGCAGGGATACACCCACGATAGGACGCCAGTCCATCACTGGGCACCGCGGGTAGCTTAGTCTGCAAGCCAATTAACCTATGCAGCAGCATATTTTTTGGACTGTAAGAGGTAACCACAGAGTGCCCGGCGAAAACCCACGCGGACACGAGGAGAACATGCAAACTCCACACAGAAAGGCACCCGAGCCGAGATTCGAACCCGGGACCTTCTTGCTGTGAGGCGACAGCGCTACCCACTGGGCCACCGTGCCGCCCTATTAATTGGTCAATTACATAATATATAGGACACAGTGGCAGGCCAATGTTGGCACCAGCTAACCTTACCCCCACCTCTTTGCGGTTTTCTCGTACCTCTAAGTCGTTTTTTAACGAATGCCGTCGACATTCAATGGATACTGTGCCACGTGGCGTTTTAAATTGCAAGTTTATTATTTGCTCAGGTTTTGTCACAAGTGCGTTCTCCGTATACATTCTCTATTCATCGCCTGTAGTGAGCACAGGCCTAGTGGCCTGTAACAGAAGGCAGGCAATGACTACGAACACTGGTGAATAATAGATCTTTGATGATGATGGCTTCTAAAAGCTGTCCTTTCGATATAACTGCGTCAATCGCTGACGTTTCGCCTCCCACGTTGGAGGCATCCTTGGACCGAGGTGAAACGTCGCGAAGGTAGAGAGGAGGAGCGATCGACACGGCTGTCCCGGAAGAGAGGCTTTTGGAAGCAATCATCACACATCGAGCCATGAAATGTGACCTCAGTAATCCATCCTTGTCATACGCTATGACCTGCACACTGCTGAATGAAGGCCTTTCACCAATGTGTGTGCTACTGTGATCTTACAATCCACCCAGCTCCTGCACACTAGAAATGCTCCAGCTGTGCTAATAGAACATCTTACGGTTTATTTACAACATAGAAATCGAATGAGGTTATAGTCGGTCGGTTTTTTTTTAAGTTAGAAGAAACCATTGCCGTATGCAGCTCCTTTTAACAGTTGTCCAGCAGGGAAGTGGTAAGCAAGTTACAATGTCTCAGGGCACCGATGGCAATAGAGTCAAAACAATTAACCTAGGCAGCATGTCTTTGGGCTGTGGAATGAAAGCGTAGTACCAGACGAAAACCCACGGGGAGGGGGGGGGGGGAGACGTGTACTCCATACCATTGTAGGAAATTGGGGTAAAAGACCGTGAAGATGCGTATGATAGTTGGGCGCGTCTTGCGGTGAATGAAGAAAAATGATTACATGTTATCGTTTCAGCATGGTACGGTGGAGGGGAAACCATCTGGTAGCATGAGTTTTTTTGACATTAACACTTTGTTAGAGGCATTAAGGCATAGAGTTTGAGAATAACAGTGAAAGTTGTGCTCGTAGCTGTAAAGTAGTGACAAGGAAGCAGCTGAACAATAGCGAGGCACTGACTGCAGTGAATTAGTCAAATCGAGCACGAGGAATGGTGTGGAGACGTGCACTTTGTATCCCTTCCCAGTAAAGGCTTTATTTTGTTTCGTTAGCACGTGCAAGACGTACGACACCCCCGGCAGGGCACGGACTTGTCGGAGTCGGTCGCACTTTGACTGATGGGATCTGTCACGTTTATTGGGAGCACATTTCTCAACACTGAAAACTCTTCACTCTTCGTGTGGCGAGAGGGAGCTATCGCCCTCCGTCCGCTGAGTCTTCCAGCAAGAAGCCCCAAACGGTCCTCTTCATCCTCCCTTTACCACCTCTCTCTCGTTCTTACTCCAACCGCTTTCTCCTCTCAGTCTCCGCCTTGGTCCCCTTTAACAAAATTAAATCCGCCGCATTTCTTGTCGTCAAATCCAAATCCATCTCCCACTCCCCCCCCCCATCCTCCCCTCCCCCGGCCCCCCGCCACCGGGTCCTCTGTTCTGGCGAATCCGACCTCATCAGCCTGCTGCGCTGCTGTGCAGGCTGTGTACAGTGCGTGGCGCCGCGTCCCAAATGTCCCCAAAACATTGACTCACGATGACCTCTGGTATGTGGCCTCATCCCACGAAGCACATTGAAACTGGTAGCCGTGGTAGTAGAAGCAAGGGGAGCCGCAAGGACTTGGGGGGGTGACTTCAGCGCTTACAAGAAGGCTATGAAATCATGTTTACAGGTAGATTTTATTTTATTTAAAGCCCCGCACAGGGGAGACTGACTCGCTCCAGCGGAACATCATCCCCACAGATCGGTCCATCCATGAGCTCGGAGAACCGGGATCGCTCTGCGTTGCCCGCGGTGCCCTCTCACGCGTGGCGTTGTCGCAGGTGACCCGCCGCTAATGCGGGGCGTCGTCTCGTTGTAGTTGTTGTGCATTCGCGTCACTAAGGCAGCACGGTGGTGCAGCAGTAACGTCCGTGCCGCATAAAGTCCTGCCCGGGGCGGTTTGATTCCCACCTCGGACACATTTCTGTGTGGCGTTTGTGTGTTCTCTCCCCCTGTTCTGCATGGCTTAATTAATCGCCCGATAATGTCATCATAGATAGGAAGCAGTGTGTCTGTTTGTTACCGACTGACCGTCTGGCTTAATCCGCCTCCTCTCGTGCCTCCGTATTTCGTTCTTGAACAGGCGTGGAATTTGCGCAGCGCGTTATAAATTGTTTTACCATGATTACTATTGCAGGACGAAAAGAAGCGAATCGAGGAACTGGGAGGGTGCGTCGTATGGTTCGGAGCCTGGCGAGTCAATGGCACGCTGTCGGTGTCCCGTGCCATTGGTAAGTTCACAGTTTCCGCTCACAAACACGTCAGATTTTTCTTGCGAACTCCCATTTTCAAGATAGCCGTGTCGAGTGTTCCTCTTTTTTTTTTTCCCCCTTCGACGTTTAACCCCCCACGTTGGAGGCGTCGTGAATCAGAGAGAAGGAACGCTCCCCACGGCTATCCAAAAAGGCCACCTTTAAAGTGCAATTCTCAGACACGTGCGTGACAGAAACTTGGCGCAGCACGAAACAAACTCGAAAGAAATCCGTTTGCGTTTGCGGCTGCCCCCGCCGCGCAGGTGACGCCGACTACAAGCCGTACATCTGCGGCGACGCGGAGAGCGTGTCGGTGCGGCTCGACGGCACGGAGGACTACCTGCTGCTCGCGTGCGACGGCTTCTTTGACACGGTGCGACCCTCCGAGGCCGTCGCCGTTGCCGCCGACCACCTGCGCAAGAGCCGCGCCACGACCGACGCCGGCGACGAGGGCTGCCGGCCTGGCGGCCTCGCGCAGCGTCTCGTCGCGGCCGCCCGCGACGCCGGTTCCGGTGACAACATCACCGTCGTCGTGCTGTTCCTGCGCGACCCCGGCACCGTCGCGGCCGGCCCGGCGCTCGGCGACGCGGACGGGAAGCCGCGCGGCGGCGAGGCGGAAGAGGTGGCGGAGGAAGGCGAAGCGCGCGGGGCGGAGGAGGGGGCGCTCGCCCAGGAGGCGCAGAGGAGCTCAGAGCCGTGCGGCGACGACGACGGCGAGCCGGCTCCGCGCGTCGCCCGCGAGTAAACGGCCAGAAGGGGGGGGACAAGCGAGGTCGGGCCGCGGGGATGATTGGGGAGCACTACCCGCTGGCTCGCCCGATACGGCAGGGCAAATAAACACCAGCAGTATGAGCCGCAGAATAACCATGTGGAGAAAGCTGATAATAAAAATAGTGGTTGGGTGTTTTGGGGACGGGCCTACTAAAAAAAGTTTGGGATGTAATTGTGGTGTCTCTTGCCTGCAGCGATTAACACTAATAAAGAACATCGGTTCTGCTGGTGGTTTTGTTATAGTTTTCATCATTAGGTGGTAATATTTAGTCTTGTGTTTTTCAGTAAATTGGGTGTAATGCACTTACAGCGTCAAGCAAACTCATTTGTGCCTTTTTTTGCAAATAACCAACCATATCACCTCTTCGTTCAGTTTTGCAGTCGCTCAACTAAATTAGCAGTTGCCTTCTTAATTCTCCAGGCAGTGGTTCCATCGTGACCGATGACCGCAGGCAGATGGGTGACCGCAATTCCTCGACTCCTCGTGGTGAGCGAGAAATAGATTTCCTCGGGTTTTCCTTTTGAAGCGGTCGTGCGACGCAAGCGGGCACTCGACGCTGGGGCTGCGCCCGTCGAGCGTGGTGTAAGAAGAGTCTTGCACGTGAAGCGATGTAAGTTTTTCACGGCTCGATGCGTGGTGATTGCTTCAAAAAGCTGCTCTCTCGGGACAACCGCGTCGATCGCTCCCTCTCTCCACCTCGCGACGTTTCGCCTCACACGTTCGAGGCAGCTTTTCGAAGCAACCATCAGCCTTGCACGTGTTTTCTGCTCCGTTGCCATTTGTGCGCAGATCGAATCAACTGACACTCGTTGGGAGGGGGGGGGACGAGACGATGGCTCTCTGTTGCGTCATCCCGCTATCAAAGCCAGCGTCAGGCCTCACGCTCGCTTCGCGGTGCCGTTGCCAGTTTTCCCAAGTTTATCTTAACGCAGCCCGTTACAAAGAACTGCGCTGTCGTTTGTCAACAATGGAAGGGAAGTGTGGCAAGCCGTTTTTTAGAGCAATTTTTTTGCGGGCCGCGCGACACGATCTCGGTGTATAAATTAATTTGTGGCCTGCTTAGGGATGGGAAATGAGCACTTGAGGTTTGCCGTCCTGTGCAATTGCGGTGCCATAAGCGTTAACGTCATGACTATTTTTATTGGTCGGGTTCCAGTACCCTTTGCGAGCTTGGAGTGACAGCAAACAGAGCACTTAAATATTTTCTAATCGCTCTTCTCAGTTTCGAGTGGAAGAAAAATAAGACTAATAGAGTGTCCGTTGACGTATGTGAGTAGTTAGTCACTGACAGGCTTTAAAATCTGACTCGATTCAAGAGGATATGCGTGACCGGCATTGGATAATAATGATACGACTACTTGGCAAGGAAAGGCTAGGTCAGTCGAGAATCATTTTCAGGAGACCCTGCTTTTGGGGCGTTAGACTGTACTCTCGAGCGACTGTTGCTCACACACGGGAGGGAGAGAGTTGTTCCCCGTGCACGGGGGATAACGCAAACCCCCACCCGCCCCGCGCCGCCAAGATAGGTGAACGAGTTACTTGCTCTGCTGCCTCTCTGTGCGATCCGTCGCCCTGCGACACCTCGGGTGTGACAGCGTCGGCACGGTCCTACTTGATGTGAGCTTCACAATCGGTCAGGATGTGTTGTGTTATTTTTTTTTCGAATATATATATATTTTTTTCTTTCTTCTAATCGTCGATTTCTTTGGTCTCAGGATGCAGTCGGGAGCGAATCCCATTCTGCTGCTAACACTGGTATTGGCACTTCGTGGGACGATGCAGCGTTCTCGTCGGCTCTTCGCGACGGTGATTTTGAGAGAGGGCACGCACGTGCACGCGCGCCTCCTCGCGAGGGGATTTCGGGAGAGGTTCCGTAACGCGGCGACTGCTTAAGACGCACGCGCGCTCAACTGCCATAGCAAAAGTGTGACCACTCATCAGACGTGCACGTGGGCCTGCTCTGGGGACGGAGCGATAGAGCCATCGCATTAGTCGACGGCTATCGCGCCTTCTGCCGGGACACGTTGCCGCACTCGGGGATGGTACTAGGATTTCGCATCGAGAGCCCCAAGCATGGATATAGATTTTGTCCCCCTTAATCTTTCGCGCATTTCAGCATCAGGGTGGTGTCTGCACCCACGCATGGCCGTTTCTGCCCCAAGCCCTGTTCTCACCATGCTTGCGTGGACCTCAGCTTAACCTTACTGCACCTACAACCATCCCCGACACCGAAATGGTGCAATAAGTGATTTTGAGAAAATAACTCTTGTCTGTATTTCCGTTTTATTGGCTTCGGTTCACAATCGCTGTCACTCTCCCGTTAAGCGTGACACCTTATCCCGTTTATCGACTTGAAAGCGTACAGAAACGTGGTTGTGTTTTTTTGTGTGCAAGGTAAACTTGAATATACGAGATCGAGACGGCATACCTTTAAACGGCTCGGGTGATAGCTAATCACCCAGGGCGGTAGTGACCCCACAAATGCAATGTGTGCACCTGGCTGGCGGGACTGACAGATGTATTTTGGTGGCATTGAGACACCACTGCCGTTTTCATCAAAACAGAAGGTGCTTTTTCTATCATCGGTTACGACGGACACTCTTAAATACGTGTATTCTACTTTCTTAAATGTTAAGGGATTTTTTTACTTCCTCTTTAGCGTTCATCTTACGCGGTCACCCAACTTCTTGTAAAACGTGTCCGGTGTAAGATAGATCACTTATTGCGCCTTTTTTTAAAAAATGCTCCTTCATAAAACAAACCAAAGTTAAGAACAAAAAAACGATTTCTCGGTGAATGTTTTCAGCAATGCATTATTTGCGGATACTTTTAGTGAAAATGTAGCGGAGCACATATCGGCTACATTTACAGCAATACCGTGACTTTTATAGGCAAGGATGCAGTTAATCTGTAAATATCTGCACGTTTTTGGAGAGAGGAAAAAAAATGGCATTATCCGGATCATCTTGACGCAAACCTCGTCCGACTTTGCCAATTTACGCGGTTCAGCGGAACTGTGTGCAGGTGCAGGTCTGTCGAGCGAGGGAGCGGTTCTCAAATCGTGTCGAGTGTGTGCAGCGTTCGCGTCACGCAGGAATAACATTTCTTCTGAATCTGCCGAGTCACAAGGGCTTAGTTGCTGTCAGGTTACAGGGCTGACCGAAACAAGAGGAATGGAAATCGCCCTCCGGCTAGGTGTGTGGGCGAAAGTGACTTTTGTAAACAAGTGCAGCTACAGGTGTGGGGAGTGATTGGTGTGAAATGGTGTACATAAACAAAAACCGCGGTGTACAGATCACACAACGGCGCAAGTTTGTTAACCAAAAGATACTTGTTTCGTTCGGCCTGGTGCGGGGGACTGGGGGCAGGGTGGTTGTGAAACATAAACATGCGTAAACGTTGCTGCTCAATTGCATCTGCTCTGCGCTTGTTCGCGTCGCAAAGGAGAGACTTCTGTTACAGTGTTGCGCGGTGGTGGTATTATCGTTGGTGTTCGCAAGTGGGGTGCGTATTGGGTTCGTTCTTGTTATTATTACCAGGGGGGGGGGGTGCCATTTGTAACATTTACATAGCGGTTGTCATTACGCCCCGCAGTATTTTCGTGTGTTTAATTTAAGCTTGAAAAGTTTCATTTCGGATTTCGAAAGTCAGGGGCTAATTTCAAGCTAGGACGCAGCGTGTTTTTTTTCCTCCCGTTTTGCGTAACCTTTGTGCTAAGGATAGGTCTCCTGTCGATAAGCTGTTCCTGGTCTTTGTGTGCACACATGGGCCATGTTAAAGGAACTATGGTGCTTTGGTTTCAGTGTTATTATGCTCTCTACTTCAGCGAACACCTTGCATGATTTCCTTCTATAACCGTCTTTTGCTGGACATCTCGAGTTGCTGAAGCCAGGAGTTGATTTGAGAAACTGTTATATACTGTATTCAAGGGTTTAAGTGTGTTCTACGTAACACGTGCAGCGTTAGTTTCCTGTACACACGTGTCCACCCGTGCCTTTGGCAAGACGGCAAAATGACCTTATCTTGCCTACAACTGACCTTGCCCGATTCCTTTTTTGTTTTGTATGTTTTCAACGTCTTAACGAGTGAACAATAACCACCCCGTGCTGCCTGGTTTTCGTGTCGGTCTGCGTTTCGTAATTGGGGCACCGAATGCCAGTGTTACCTTGACAAGGTGGAGTTGTTACTCCGGGTTTGTCCGTCATCCATACCCCCTCACCGTCGCGTAGGTGAAATTGCGCTGGGAACTTATCGCGCTCACCGCGTCTCCGCACGCCCATCTCCCCCAAAAACTAAAACATAGCCATAATCGTTTTCTTGCTATTGGAGATAAGGCGGCGGGATTTAGTTTCTCCAATAAACTAGAACTTTGATATGAAATTTAATGTGGGAAGAAAACAACAATTAAACTTAACTGTTGATTGAGGTTTCTTATATCACCCTCCCCCCATTTGTGAATTTGGGCCTAAGTCTAGAAATATCTTCGACTGGGATGGTAACTCCAGTGCACACAGTGTGAGCGTTCTCAAGCCACCAGGTCTACAGATGCGAACTCACCTTGAGATCCAACCCAGCCTCGACTGTTTGCCAGGTTGCGAGTGTCAGGGTAGTAAACGTTATCTCATCTTGCAATGTTTTTATCTGCCCATTATCGATTGGCCATGTGAGGTGAAATTGAAATTCACTTAACTATTATATCGCTGGACCACTTGATAATCTATCGTTCTCTCGCCAGAAATTCCATACAGCGAATGTACATACAGCAGAACACTACGTTTGTATTGTATAACCCTTATCGTTTCCCCTCGATAGGATGTTTATACTTGATGTTCATTACAATAAACCTTTCGGGGGTGGAGTGGATTTTTTTTTGTGTTAAATACAAAACTATTATACCGATTTCAACGAGGAGAGTTTCGTTTAGAGTGTACCCACTGTGAGGTCTGTTTTTTTTAAGTGGCCAAATAATGCTTGTGACTGCTTGTTTTGTGTCAATAATATCAGGGAATGGTGCATGTTGGCTTTTTTGGAAGGGGGGCAGAGTTTGAGAATTATCGATTTGCTATATTACATTAGTGGCAGCAGGTGTTAAATGCATAAAACAAGCTTATTTATGATGATTGCTTCGAAAAGCTGCTCTCTCGGGACAGCCGCGTCGATGGCTCTCTCTCCTCTCCTCGCGACGTTTCGCATCACACGTTGGAGGCATCCTCA
>JAZEWT010000002.1:15031660-15059881 GCA_036362905.1 Mordacia mordax
GGCGCCATAATGGTGTGGTGAGTAGCGCTGCCACCTCAAAGGAAGAAACTGCTGGGTTCGATTCCCGGATCGGATGCCGTCATTTTGTATGCTCGTTTTCTCCGTGTCTTTGTGGGTTTTTGGTGGGTACTCCGGTTTCTTTCCAACGTCCAAACGCATGCTGCTGCTCAATTTCATTGGCCTGCCAACCAAATTTGTCCCTACGATGGACAGGTGTCCCATTATGAGCATAGCCTTGCCTTACGCCTTGTGTCATTCGGGATAGGCTCCGGCCCCCTGCGACACTAGACAGCACAGGATTGAGTGGCTTCTGATGATGATGATGATGACATTTGGTAAATCGTGGTTACTCCCACCTTCACAGCCGTCTGGCCAGCGCACCTCTAGATATTCTGTCGGGCTTCAGTGAAGGCCGTTCCGCCGGGAGTGGTATGACCGAGCGATTGCAATGGCTGCACCTTTATCAATAATCTCTCTCACTCTCAGGGCGCCTGGCTGTGACGAGTGGCTCGCATGCATTAATGCGGTCTGCCAAACTATTATAAAGTCATGTTGCCCTCATCTCTGCGTCTGAGTGCATAAAAACAAACACTTTGTGCCGTTTTTTTTTAAATCTCCCTATTCCGTGAGAGAGCTTCAATTTATCACCGAAAAATGTTCCACTTAATATGCAAAGCATTTTCTTGAGCGTGACAGTAAACATTCGCATGAACCGAGAGCCCACGTTCAGGCCAGGGTAGGAGAGTTCATTTGGCTGAAAATTTGAAGAAAACAGAGCAGGAGGTTCCTTGTGGGAAACAAAAAAACGAGAGCGCGTTTAATTTTGGTGCCAAGCCACCACCCCCCTTCCGCTCAGTACTCCCCGGAGCTAGACGCTACTCAAATGTGTCCTGAACCCACTGGTCACGTTGTTTGTTCAGCGTCTTGTCAAAGTTCGCCTCATGTGAGCGGGAGCCAGGACAAGAGGGACCTCGTCACACAGACCAATTTATCTGCTTGTTACCCAGCACTGGTTGGATTGAGCAAGCCTGCCTGGCTCTGTTGACGAAACGTCGCAAAGGGGAGAGAAGGAACACTCGATACGCTAATCCCGAAAGAACAACTCTGGAGAGCGATTCTCTTTATCGAATCCCGCCCCAGAATTTGCTTGCATTCGGGTGCTGAAGAAATGTAATGGTCTTAAAACAATGCAGTGTTTTGTGCATGTGGAGAGATTAATATAGGAAGGATTAGTAAGTATGCTGTCACTCTTTCTCCACAAAGACGCTGTGTTATGTTCTGCTCTCCTGTGGCAGGGGATTTGATGGGAACCGTTTGTGAAAACGCATCATTCGTCAATACCACTGCCCCTAAAGACAGAAAACAAATCGTCGACGTCTTGGTTAATGGTCCTTCATTAAGTACGCATGCACTGCGGTCATTGTGGTAAAAACAAACTTGTGTTTTCAACTTGACGATATATTTACGTTAATCTCGAGGCTGGCGAGTGCGTGAGTCAAAGGATGGCTCCAGTTGTGGTCTCATGGCGGTCAGAGATGCTGCCAGCGATTTTTTTTCTCCAGAGTGTAGTGTGTGGGCAATGGTGTAAGAGAGACTTACATTGATATCCATAGACGACGACCCAGAGCGAAGTGGAGACCCAGCTGCTTACACAGAGGTCCAGAAACTCGTCGACCCATCGACTCACGTAGAAAAGCGTCGACTTACGTCATACATGTACAGCGCTTTGTGATCATCGGGTGAAAAGCGCTCTATAAATGCAATTATTATTATTGGCTTCTTTTCGTGTGGCCGGATGCTTATCAGTAGCGTTCACGGTGAGAGTGGTGGTGGCTTGGCCACTGGAGGAACCGCAACGTGATCAGCTGACAAACGGTGGCGATTCTGAGATAAATTATAATTCAATTCCAGAGACCGTCATTGTGACAACTAGACATTTAAGATTGAGAACTATGACGAAGGGAATTATTGAAATAATTTAAATTAACGTTTATAGTTGTAATCATAAAATAATATATTCGTGGACAAGGAGATGTTTCTACACACCCCTCCCACCCGCGACCAGATTAAGCGGGTATTGATAATGAAAAACAGTTATTGTTGCTGATTTGCTCTTCGTATGTCGTTGTTGTTGCTGACACGCCGTTCTTTCCACGGCTCTGTGCAGTGCTTTGTGACCCTCGGGTGAAAAGCGCTCCAGAAGTGCAAATATTAATGGAGCTTTGTTGGTCATACATTCCTATGCTGCCCCCTGGTGGAAGACCCCGCAATTAATGTCAACCTCAGCAAATCTGTAACACGCATTTTGTCTTTCTCCAAGATGTTATTGCATCAGGTGTTAGATTACTTGATAATGATATTTTAACTGTTTTTAAAGTATCGTGGCCTACAAAAACACAAACGGGGCAAGAATGCATCGTTGGGCGGTAGGCCCAAACACCCCAGGTGTAGCTGGTCACTATATTATTATTAATCACTCGATCAATAATAATAATTGCATTTATAGAGCGATTTTCACCCGAGGGTCACAAAGCGCTGCACGGAACTGCGGAGAGAACGGCACGTCAACAACGACATTATAACGGAAAATCAGCAACAATAACATTCTTTAAAAAAATAAACACATCGCTGCACAACAATGTGTAAAATATGATCTGACTTTCAATTAGAATTTTTAAATGCAAAATTATCGGTGTTAATAATACATCTATTGGAAATGGTTTAATGTAACTTTGATCGTATAATAATAATTGCATTTCTAGAACGCTTATCACCAGAGGGTTACAATGATTATGCGCCATCTTTTTGACTTCAGGACATCAGGTGGCCTCGTGCAGGACGCGTCCAGGGCCCGAGGTACGACAGCGGTGGCCGCAGCGCAGTCTCAGCTGAACAAGTGAGACCACCGCTGGTGAGGTGGACTGTGGTGGCATCTGTGGTACGGCGTGAGTTGGCGACCGCGTGGGTAAAGACATCGAATTCAGCAGTGTATAGACCACGGCGGGCGGCACGGTGGCCCAGTGGATAGCGCTGTAGCCTCACAGCAAGAAGGTCCTGGGTTCGAATCTCGGCTCGGGTGCCTTTCTGTGTGGAGTTTGCATGCTCTCCTCGTGTCCGCGTGGGTTTTTGCCGGGCACTCTGGTTTCCTCCCACAGTCCAAAAAACATGCTGCTGCATAGGTTATTTGGCTCGCAGACTAAAATTGCCCGCAGTACCCGGTGATGGACTGGCGTCCCATCATGGGTATATTTCCCTGCGTTGCGCCCTGTGTCTGCCGGGATAGGCACCGGATCACCGCGACCCTGGACAGGACTAAGCGGTTTCTGACAATGAGATGAGATGAGACTACGGCTAAACGATGCCGGTGTTGACGATTTCATCAACACCGTCGTGGATGATTTCATCAACACTCCATTCCATGTTTTGTTTACTGGGATAAATACGAATGTTCGCGCTGCACAAGCGAATCCGGGCCCCGAGTGAGTTGGAGACCGTGAGCACATTGAGGGCGAGGCGGTTCGGCTCAGTACCGAATGTTGCCGCCAGAGGATGCAGGCGGAACGCGGTTAATTCTCTGCGTCCGGCAGAGGGCAGCAAAAAAACATTGTAACCTTGGCGCGATGCTGCACGACTCCGTGCTCTCGTCTTCCACGAGTGGTCGATACAAAGAACCCCCCCGGCCTTGACGGACTCTAGGGTGCAGTGCTGTCAGTGAATCTACACCCCTAACCCGTTTTCTACAGTCCGCAATGACCAGCGGTGCGAAGTATGGACAAGCAGCCCCCACCAGCTGCACGTGGGGCAATGCCCGGCATCTGCCAGTGCCTTCATTTAGTCAGTTTGTATTTAACCTGGAAGGAACCGTTGACACAATAATTATAATAATTGTATTTATAGAGCGCTTTTCACCCGAGGGTCGCAAAGCGCTGCACAGAGCTGCGGAGAGAACGGCACAGGCCAACAACAACGGCACTTGAACGGAAAATCAGCAATATTTTTAAAAAATTGGGTTTGAAAAAAATATACACATCGTTGCAGAACAACATATAAAATATGATCAGACTTTCAACAATACATTTAAAATGCAAAAAAATTATCACTGTTAATGTAACATTTATCGTACAATAATAATAATTGCATTTTTATAGTGCTCATCACACAAGGGTCACAAAGCGTGTAGCTCTTTTTAACACTTGTCCAGTACGGAGGAGTAAGCTAGTTACAACCTACAGGGCACTGGGTGCAGTTTAGTCAAAGGTAACGTGTCTATAGACTGTGGGAGGATAACTGCAGTTCCGTTCAATATCAGTACCCGCTTGATCCTGTACAGGGTCGCGGTGTGGGGGGGGGGGAGGAGGTGGAAGGGGAGAGCCTATCCCGGCAGATGCAGGACGAAAGCCAGGGCTATACCCAGGATGTGACGCCAGTACATCGCACCATGTGGACACGGTGGCAGAACACATCAAACTCCACACAAACAGGCGGCACCCGAGGCAGGAATCGAACCCTGGGATTTTCTTGCTGTGCAGTGGCAGCTGCACTACCGTGACACCCTCGATTGAGGGCTGGGTGCATGCACGTGTGCGAGAATGACTCGGAGGCGCGAGGGAACCTCAGAGAGGCGGGGAGGGAGGGAACAACTCGGTTAGCCGCAGCCAACATTTGGCAGAAAACTACATCTTGTATATTACGATATAGGGCAAGTAACGAACTCGCAGGAGGAAACCCACGCAGACCAGCGCAGAGCACACAAACTGCACGCAGAGACGCCCGAAGCGGGAATCGAACCGCCACGGGCAGGACCTTCCTCTCGGCGAGTCGCGTCGCGACGCGGTTCTGCATCAGTACCGTCCCGGCCTGCCAGAGCAGCACGCGTCCACCAGGCGGCGCCACAGCGCCACCGCTCAGCGGCGCTCAGAGACCTGAAAGTGGGGCAAAAAAAACCGAAACTTGGAGCCGTGACAAGGGGAATAGGTGGCAGAGGGGCCGACGGCAGGAGGCGCTGTGAACTCCACAGGACGAAGATCCTTCGGGTGGCCTTTACATTGACGGTTTCCGAACTGGTCGTGGGCCTCCCCTAGATGGACTCAGTTTCAAATGCAATTATTATTATACGATAAATGTTACATTAAACCATTTCCCAATATATTTATTATTAACAGTGATGGTTTTGAATTTTGAAAATTATAGTTGAAAATCAAATCACATTTTGCATGTTGTTCTGCAGCGATGTTAATATTTAAAAACAAACCCAAAAATGTTATTGTTGCTGATTTTCCGTTCTAATGTCGTTGTTGTTGGCGTGTCGTTCTCTCCGTAGCTCTGTGCAGCGCTTTGTGACCCTCTGGTGAAAAGCGCTATAAAAATGCTCCGCCGTACAGACTGTCGGATTAAATGCTATTGTCGAGCACCTATGAAGGGGGCGGGTGGTCAGCACCACGCCCGGCTGCCTTTGTCTCCTAGTGGCGATCTTTCCACACCGCACTAGGTACTCATTTGAGGCTGAGTGGATCTAGTCGAGGCACAAGACAGGTTCAAAAAATCGCCGCTTGTGTTGGCTGCGATCGGGAATCGAACTCTGGTGTTGGCCGGGTCCGTAGCGCAGAGCGCTGCTGACCGCTGCACCACTGCTCTCTGAGCTCCACAACCATCCATCCTCGCACGTGGACAAACATCAAAACACGAGGAGTCTGTGCAGCGGCGACATCCCCCGCCTGCTCACAGGGGGAAGGTCCTGCCCGACGTGGTTCCATCCCCGGCGCGTGTCCGTGTGGAGTTCCCGTATCGTCTCCCCTCGTTCTGCGCGGATTTCCTCCGCGGTTTTCCACGCGCCTCCGAGTCGTTCTCTAACGCGCGCGTTGTATAAAATATGAATGCACTGAATATTTTAACTCCTAACTTAGGGCCCTGTAATGAAAAAATATACCGCACAAATAAGCGACGTTTCGGGTAATGACCCATTTTCGCAGCGCACTATGCGCTGAAAACTGCGTGAAGAAAAGTCGACATCAATGTACTTATGGACAAAAGAATTCCTTTGTTTATATCCAACTGCAACCTTCTTGACAATCCTCTGCTGGATGAGGCCCCCTTTCTCACCCCTCACGCCACGCCGGTCATGGGGGGGGGGGGGCGGACGGGGGGGCTATTTGACCAAAGATCACCAAGGGAGTCTATCATAGACTGTAGTCCTAGAGTGCAGTGATTTTCAAACTCGCGACCCAGTTGTAAATTACGGTCGTGCTCGTGACTCAACAAAGTCATTTGACCAGAGCTTTCATTGTTACAGTAAATTCTCTCATCGTCAAAAACCGCTTAGTCCTGTACAGGGTCACGGTGAGCCGGAGCCTATCCCGGCAGACACAGGGCGCAAGGAAGAGATATACCTACGATGGGACGCCAGTCCATCACCGGGCACTGCGGGCAATTTAGTCGGCAAGCCTATTAACCTATGCAGCAGCATGTTTTTTGGACTCTGTGGGAGGAAACTGGAGTGCCCGGCGAAAACCTACACGGACACGGGGAGAACATGCAAACTCCACACAG
This sequence comes from Mordacia mordax, assembly GCA_036362905.1. NCBI lineage: Eukaryota > Metazoa > Chordata > Hyperoartia > Petromyzontiformes > Petromyzontidae > Mordacia > Mordacia mordax. The sequence continues at coordinate 15,038,207 of JAZEWT010000002.1, forward strand.
AAAGGCACCCGAGCCGAGATTCGAACCCGAGACCTTCTTGCTGTGAGGCGACAGCGCTACCCACTGGGCCACCGTGTCGCCCACAGTAAATAATAGTAAATTTAAATCTGAACCAACAAGGTGACCCAGGTCTTGACTTTCGGCGACCCAGTACTGCGGTGGAGACCCGTTCTTTGCAAACCACTGGACTATATCCAACCTGCCACCGGGCACACTGGCCATACCCAGCCACACAGCCGTGGGTACTGGCCCCCTACTAACTAGGGCTGCCACCTGTCCCAGTTTTATTTTCTCAGGAATGCTCTCCCATTTGAAGAGGCAGATGTCCTGGGAAATGTCCACGTTTCCCTGGAACAAGTCGCTCATTCAAAGTTCGCTACGTTTTTCCTTCCAGTGATAAAGGGGACAGTCCTCCCCCTTTCTTCTTCTGTTTATCCCCACGATACGTCCCGGATTTTTGTGCCTCCGAGGTAGTAACCCGACCGCTTGCTTACCCGCTAGCCGACGAAGTAACAGTCAGTACCATTCCAACATCCATCCCTCCTGTTTGTTGTTGACATGCCGATCTCTCCACAGCTCGGATTTGCAAAAAAAACCCAAAAAAACCTTATTGTTGCTGATTTTCCGTTCTCTGTCGTTGTTGTTGACCTGTGCCGTTCCCTCCGCAGCTCCGTGCAGCGCTTTGTGAGCCTCGGATGAAAAGCGCTCAATAAATGCAATTATTATTACTATTACAACCCCTGACTTCAGCTCGTCGCTATTCGCCGCGTACGATACACGGGGCAGCACGGGGGCCTCGCGATGCCCCCGAGGGATCAGGAGCACATGACACGGCCACCCCGAAACAACGGCTACGGAGAGTAGCTCCCGGTACCCCTTTCACTTTGTGTTCGCTATTCAGATGTTTTTTTGCCCCCCACCCCCCCCCGTGTCCCCCCCCCCGCACATCCCCACGCCGTCCCGGGTGGTTAATAGATTACGTGGGGCTGGGAGCGGCGCTGATGGATTTAAATTTTTTTCTGATGGTAATCGCGTCCACCGCAGCTCTCCGGCCCCCATTGTATCGGCGCGACTCGGCGCTGATCAAAGGAGCGCCTGGCATTCCATTCCCACTGTCCACTCCAGGGACGCCGCGGGGAGGGGGGTTGGAGGAGGCGGGGGATGGGATCGAGGGGAGACCACGGGGCCGGTGCAGGGAGAGTGGACGGGGTACGAAGGGCCGGCGGGGGCCCGGGGGGGGCACCATGGGGTGGTGCCACCGTGTAATCTTCCCATCATGGGTGGTCATGGGTGGCCAGAGTCACGAGTGTGTCGGTTTGGCTGTGCGGGGAGTGGTGGCGCAGTGGTTAGCGCGCTAGACTACTGGTGCGGCGATCGCAGTTCGATTCCTGCTCACCGCCATCGACACCGGTGAAATTTTAATGAAACCGGTCCTGGGCATCCCCTAGGTCTACTCAGCCTTAAATGGTTACCTGGTGCGGTGTGCAAATATCGCCACTGGGGAGACAAAGGCGAACAAGCGTGGATCTGGCTGCTCTCCCCCCCACCCGCTAATGTGCTGTGCCGACCTTCATAGGTGCTCGCCAACAGCACTGGACCCTACAGTCCTGCAAAGAACAACGAGAGTAGCCAGCATCACGCCCAGCCGCCTTTGTCTCCCTTTGTTTATACACCGCATCAAGTACTCAGTTGGGGCTGAGTAGTCGACCTCGGGGCAACCCAGGAGCAGTGCAGAAAACAGTCGCTAGTATTGACTGTGTAGTGACTTGCCCCCAGTGCCCTGCGATGTACTGGCGTCACATCCTGGGTATAGCCCCGCCTCTCACCCTCTGTCTGCCGGGATAGGCTCCGGCCCCCCGCGACCCTGCACCGGATTAAGTGGGCATTGATGATGATGATAATGAACATCGATTCTTCAAGGCACGATTCATGCGCGACGCGTTGTAGGCATGCGTTCCCAACAATTTGCTGTCTGTACTTTTTGATGCATGACGATTGCTTGCCAAAGGTGCCGTTTCGAGATGGCCGTGTCGAGCGCGCCCCCCTCCCCCCTCTCCTCCGCTACGCTGGAGGCTTCCTCAGTAATCTCGATGCGCTCCTGGCACACAGCGTGTGAATGACTGACGCAGCCCCTCCCCCCCGTCCCCCCCGACCGAGTGACGTTGGAAGCTCCGTGTTGTGAATGAAGCTCGGAGCGGCCGCGGTGCATTGAGGTTTTGCTCCGGAGAGAGGGGAGCGGTAGGGAGTGGAGGGAGGGAGCGTGGGGGGGGAATCAGGAGATAGGGAGGGGGAGGGGGACGTGGGGGGGGAGGATGAGGAATTCCCGCTCTACGGGGCCACCCTGGACGCGTGGGAGCCTGCCGAGTCATCGATTACTATCGATTCTTTTTGTTGTAATTTATATATATTTTTTGAGCTCCTCTCCGAGTTGATGCCTACCGTGCAGCGCACGTCGATCCTCGAGACGAACCAGTTGGGAGCTCTCGCGGAGATAGAGCAGGGGATCTGAGCGCACCCGTCGGCCGCGAGCGCCACCCCGTGGTCCGTGGAGACCAGACCCCAGTGGGCCTCGAGGTGCACAGAGATACCTCTGAGATCCTCTCAAGCGACCTCTACTCCAGAGCAGAACCTCATGACTCGAGGGATCAAGCTGAACAATCATACTGAGCCCGATTCAGTTTAAAACCAAAATTGGAGCGGCACGGTGGCGCAGTGAGTAGCGCTGTCGCCTCACACTACGGAGCAACCGGGTTCGATTCAAGGCTCGGGTGCCTTTCTGTGTGGAGTTTGCGTGTCCTCTCATTGTGCCCGCGTGGGGTTTCGTCGGGTACTCCGGTTGCCTTCCACCGTCCAAAGACACGCTGTTGCCTAGGTTAATTGGACTGCTCAGTAAATTGTCCCAAAAAGTGTGTCCTGTGATGTACTGTTGCTGATTTGCTCTTCTTATATCGTTCTTGTTGCTGACAAGCGTTCTCTCCGCAGCTCCAGCTGGGCCTCTCCCGCGATCTACTCAGCCTCAAATGAGTACCGGATGCGGTGTGCAGACATCGCCACTGGGGAGACAAAGGTGGCCGCGCGTGGAGTTGGCCACCCACTCACTAGTGCGCCGTGTCATTCATAGGTGCTACTCGCTAACGGCTCTTGGCCCGACAGTCTGTCGCGTGACTGAAACCATTCACGCACCGCGCGTGACTGAAACCATTCACGCACCGCGCGTGACTGAAACCATTCACGCACCGCGCGTGACTGAAACCATTCACGCACCGCGCGTGACAGCCGGCGTTGATCCCCGCTCACGATTCTCAAGGATCTCGATTCGGGCATCGAATCGCGCGGCTCCGAATCGCCGTGTCACCGTTTTCCGGACGGTGTGCCTCATGGGAGCTGCGTTCAAGAGCTGCTCTCTCCGGAACGCAGTGTCGAGCGTTCCTCCTCCTCCTCCTCCTCCTCACCTGTCCTTCTGATGACAAATCCTTCGCGATGTGAGAGGTGACACGTCGCAAAGAAACACCGAGATCCAGGCTACGTAGAAAGCCGTTCTGTAATGTGGGCGAATCAATTTCATTACCAAAGAATATTTTGCGGGCGGCGCGGTGGCCCAGTTGGTAGCGCTGTCGCCTCACAGCAAGAAAGTCCATCGCCGGGCATTGCGGGACAATTTTAGTCTGCGAGCCAATCAACCTATCCAGGAGCATGCTTTTGGACTGTGGGAGGAAACCGGAGTACCCGGCGAAAACCCACGCGGACACGGGGAGAACATGCAAACTCCACGCAGAAAGGCACCCGAGCCGAGATTCGAACCCGGGACCTTGTTGCTGTGAGGCGTCAGCGCTAACCACTGGGCCACCGCGCCAATTAGAAATTGTATTTATCATTAATCTAAAATAAAACCTGACGACTACAGTACCACTAATACCCACACTATACCCCACCGCTCGCGTTGACAGCCGCGAACAGCGCCCCCCCCTTTCCCCCCGCCCGCCTCCCCCCGTCTCCCCGCGATCAACGACCTCGCTTTTCGCAAACATTAGCCCGGATCCGAACCCAGGTGCTGGTAGCTTCGCGGCGTTCCCCCGGGTCGCATTCCTCGCTCCCAGGGTGGGCGAGGGGGGCCCGATCGGCTGCCACGGAGGAGGAGAGCTAAGGGGAGAGGGGAGAGCGCGGGAAGGGAGACAGGGGAGAGCGCGGGAGAAGAAAGGGAGCGCTTATCCCGCGTTAATCAATGCTAACAAACAAGCGGGCGACTCTGCCCCGTCGTGCCGGGAGGGAGGGGAAGGAGGGGGGAGGAGGAGAGGAGGGTAGGGGGTAACTTGATGGAAAGGGGGCTTCCTATTTTTTTCTGATCCCTGCGAGAATTCCTGGAATTCTTTCCTCAACGACTGAAATTACACCCTCCCACACCTCCTCCTCCTCCTCCTACAACCGCACGGCACACACAACCATTACTACCTACATACAGCCACACACAAGGACCCCCCTCCCCTCCTCCTCTACCCCCGAGTACTTAACAGAATGTTGGGGCCAGTGCCGTTAGGCCGCCACTTCCCGGACGCCTTTGTCTCCCAAGTGTTAATGTTTACATACCAATTTAAGGCTGAGTCGATCTAGGGGAAGCCACTGCTGTTGGTGGCGAACGGGAATCTAACAGCAACAAAAACTAAGATTTCCCGTAAAGTATGAACAGACTTTAGCATCCACTTGGCGAGCACCTATTAAGGCCAGCACGGCACGCGAAGGGGTATTTGTCCAGGACCGGGTCCGGCCGCCTTTGTCTTCCTCATGGCGATGTTCACACTCGGCACCGCGTACTCATTTGAGGCTGAATCAACATAGGGACACACACAACGACAACAACATCACACAACAACCGCCATTCTCTGTACCTCCAGGGAAATCACCTGAATTTCGACTGCGCAGCAACAACCGCGCTCTACAAACCTCGCCACCGAAGTTCGATCCTCGGTCACAGTTACCCTAAGTGGGCGGCGCGGTGGCCCAGTGGTTAGCGCTGTCGCCTCCTCACAGCAAGAAGGTCCCGGGTTAGAATCTCGGCTCGGGTGCCTTTCTGTGTGGAGTTTGCATGCTCTCTCCCCGTGTCCGCGTGGGTTTTCGCCGGACACTCCGGTTTCCTCCCACAGTCCAAAAACACGCTGCTGCATAGGTTAATTGGCTTGCAGACTAAATTGCCCTCAGTGCCCGGTGATGAACTGGCGTCCCATCGTGGGTATATCCCTGCCTTGCGCCCTATGTCTGCCGGGATAGGCTGCGGCTCACCGCGACCCTGTTCGGGAATAGGCGGTTTCTGACAATGCGATTCGAGTTACCCTCAGTGGCGTGAGACGTCTGGTAGACACGTCCCTGCTAGGCGGCAGCGTGTCTGCGACGGGTTTGGTCAAACACAGCCACGGTGCGGGGAGGTCACCAATCAGCAGTGGATTGACCAACGGCTGAGACAGTTGACACGGGGTCCTCCCGTTTGTCCAGACGCTTATGCTGCTGAGAAAAGTCACCGCGAGTGTCGCTCTTAGCCACTGGGAAAGCAGGTGATTGTAGCCCCTTGCTTGGCCGAGCATCGTCATGTCGGTGCTTTTTAATCAATGTTGGGGGGGGGGTCCTAGTCATTGAATTTTGCCTGGGGCCCCTGAAGCACTAAAACCGCCTCTGAGTGGCTGAGTGGGTGGCTGGGTGCATGGCCTGGGGGGCGTGGGTGGATGATGGGGTGGCTGTGTAGGTGGAAGATTGGATCGGTGGGTGGCTTGGTGACTGTGTTGCAGGCTGGGTGGGGATTAACGCAGTTTCAAAGCGTTAAGCTGGCACCGCTGAAAACCCGAGTTCGAATCAAAGTTACGAGCGCTCGTGCTGAAATGGGGCCCTCGAGTGTGGCGGGGTGACCACTTCATCCATATTATCAGGTTCCGTGCAAAGCACCGCACGAATTCTGATTGGGGGGGGGGGTTCTCAAATTGCTAAATGTCAGGTTTGGGGATGAAGTGAATAAGTTGCTGGGTGACTCAAACGGGACTTGCACTGCTGATGAGTCTCAGAAAAGCGAAACCGATCTAGAGTTTTACTCATCATCGTTATCAATATCTGCTTTATCCTGTACAGGGTCGCGTGGAGCCAGGGCCTATTTCAGAATAAAAAAGGTAAAAGGCGGGGCTATAGCCAGCATGTGTCGCCAGTACATCGCAGGGCACTGGGGGGCAATTTACTCGGCAGGCAAATTAACGTCGGCAGTAGCGTGTCTTTGGCCGGTGGGAGGAAACACGAGTACCCGACGATAGCCCACGCGGACACGGGGACAACATGTGTCCGCGTGGGTTTTCACCGATTACTCCGGTTTTCTGCTTAATAAAATCTATCACCATTATCGGAACCCGCCTCATAATCCAGATCATGAAGCTGGAGCCTATCCCGGAAGACACAGGATGCAAGGTAGGGATATACCGTCTACTCTTAAATATGCATATGACCGATGCACACGTACAGCGTGTGTGCTTGCACAAAGCCAAAGATCCCCGTGTAGCTTTTATTGTGCTAATGGGGCAAGCTAGGTTAGCGAGCACATATTAACGTATGAGCGGCGTGGTGCTAGCGGCAACCATTCTCAGCCACCTATGTTTCTCATTTATTTGAAAATATTCTTAAATCGGGCGGCGCGGTGGCGCAGTGGTTAGCGCTGACGCCTCACAGCAAGAAGGTCCCGGGTTCGAGTCTCTCGGCTCCGGTGCCTTTCTGTGTGGAGTTTGCATGCTCTCCCCGTGTCCGCGTGGGTTTTCGCCGGGTACTCCGGTTTCCTCCCACAGTCCAAAAGCATGCTCCTGGATAGGTTGATTGGCTCGCAGACTAAAATTGTCCCGCAATGCCCGGCGATGGACCGGCGTCCCGTCGTCGGGTGTATTCCTGCCTTACGCCCTATGTTTCCGGGATAGGCTCCGGCTTCACCGTGACCCTGTATAGGATTAAGCGGTTTCAGATAATGAGATGAGAGATATTCTTAAATCGAGGGACTGTGTTTCAAGCTCATCGAATACATTAACACTTGTGCCACAGAGCTGCCTCTGCGAGCCTTTCTTAAAAATCGTAGAAATATTATCTTAATCGTAGAAATATTCACTGGGCCCCCATTCATACTTAAGGTTCTACTTAACAAGTCGGTAAGTATTTGATGGATTTGTTGTCCACACTGACAAACAAACTTAATGTTAGTAGCCCAAATTGTCTGCTTAATGTTGCTAGATGCACATCCAAATTTGGTGCAAAGGCTTTTGTGGCGGCTGCCCTTCGCTTTTGGAGCAATGTTGTCATGAGCGAGAAGCTACAGTCACCACCATCGCTGAGCCACTTTAGATCCCGGGTGGCGCGGTGGCGCGGTGGCGCGGTGGCGCGGTGGCGCGGTGGCGCGGTGGCGCGGTGGCGCGGTGGCGCGGTGGCGCGCTGCAACGGTGGCGCAACGAGATTCTCTGCTGCCTAACAGCAAAAAAAAGGTCGCGGGTTCGGTTCCAGGCTCGGGTGCCTTTCTGTGTGGCGTTTGCGTGTTATGCCCCTATCCAGGTGGGTTTTCGCCATGTCCTCCGTTTTGCTCGTGCTGTTGAAAGACACGCTGCTGCCTAGGTTGAATGGCCTGCTGAATAAATTGGCCCCCCCAAAAAAGTGCTCTGCGATGTACTGGCGTCACAGCCTGTGTATATCCCTCCCTTGCACCCCATGTCAGCCAGGATAGGCTCTGGCCCCACGCGACACTGTACAGGATTAAGCGGGTACTGATGCTGAATTGAACCTTAGATCCTCATGAGAGTAAAAACATCATTTCAGCTCTAATTCTAAAAAATGATTGGTGGCTTTGAAAGGTTGGGTAGACCCTTTCATTTTGTTAAGGAAAACTTTTCCTCAATTTATTTCCAATCACAATCTTGCACCTTTTTGTTTTTTATGATCTGTGAATGGCACCTGGTGACGTCATCAGCAGGGACGCAAGGCTTACAAACCGCTCTGCAATCTACCAGTTTTATGACTCATTTTTTGAGTCTATTACAGGAGCGTTAATTATTCTGTTATTGTTTACTTCGTTTCATATCTGTTCCTTTTAGTTCCAGTCATTTACAATCGTCCTTAATCTTTACATTTTATGCTTAAACAATTGGGGCCTTCCGTACTGACAGTGACTGAAGCTTTGCTACGCCTTGCAGCCGCCGGGCGCCTGATCCACGCGACACCTGCATCTCCTCCCGCTCGTCTGATTCAGTATCTCCACCTCACTCACCGCGCAGCAAACCCCCATGCTCCCCCTCGCCTCATTCTCACTCATTTAATCCTGTGAGAGCTTGGCTGTGTAGTTGTGTAGCTCGCTTTCTTTCTCGCTGTGAAAGCTTAGTTCCTCTTCATCATTAACCTCATCGCTCACTCACCCTGGGAGCCGTTACTGTACTGTCTTAAATGTGAGTTCTGGGCGTGTTTTCCAGATCATTCTAGGTGTGTTTAAATCACTTTTAATAGTTCATTTAGCTTTTTTCCCCCCTTTATTATTATTAGTCTAAAGCAGTAATTTTACGTCATGTTCTGACGCGCAGAATTCCCATTGGGTTAATTCAACACTTTCTCTCATTGCTGCGGTATGCAGCGGTACCTTAACTGCCTCGAGCCGCTGCTGTCTTGAAGCGCGTTTTACTTGTCATTCGGATTAATTAATCAGTAATTTAACATCTTGGTCGTGAGTCTTACCATTCTCATTGCGAGAGTGCACCAATCTATCTCGTGGCAGTGGTTTGCAGTGGTCTCTTTACACCAGTGTCACGTATTATCATTTCACATCATTGAACATTCTCCCTCAGTCATTCTTCCTTATCACATAACTATCATAGTTTTCTTCACAAATCTTCTCCTAATCACCATGCAACCACCCATTCACTCATCACTTCACTGCCTGGCACACCCACCACCCTGCTGCTGCATGACCTAATTTTGCTGCTGTTCCACAGCGGCATATTGCTGGGTTCGACTCCCGGCTCGGGTGCCTTTCAGTGTGGAATTGTGTCGGTTTTTTCGCTGAGTTTCCTCCCGCCGTCCAGGGATGTGGTTGATTGGTTTGATAAGTAAATTGACCCCGGGGAGCTGCCCTGTGATGTGTTAGCATCATATCCTGGGTGTGGCCCTATCTTGCACCCCGTCTCTCCCACCGTGGGCTCCGGCCCCTATTCGATATGGTCACCTGCATACACGTGGCTCTAAAGAGCTTAATTCCTATTTCAGTTCCCTGTACCACCAACCTTCTGGGGCGCTGGTAACAAAAAGCCCATTAGCCTGCCTACAATTGATTTCCCTACCCCCATCCCTGTATTAAATCCTACATATCGGCTGCTGGGGAAACAACAAGTTAGACCTTTTGCAGCTCAACGTAGCTTACAGAAAATACCACTGCTCGGTGTTCCTCTTTCCAGCATGCACATTATCTGCAACGGAAACCCACTTTGCCTTGCTCAATGTATGTTCTCTGAACATCGAAAATGCCCCACTCATTGCTGATCTGATCTTGGACAACAGTCTAGACCTGCTCTGCCTAACACAGACCTGGCATAATCAAGATGATTTTCTCACATTGAATTAGCCTCTACTGTGAGACTTTACACTCCATCAGAAGTCTCATTTCCATGGCAGCGGTGGAGGCCTTGCAGTTCTCCACCATGTTACTGCCGACATCCGACTGATTCTGTCGCCGACCTTCAATTCATAGGAGCAAATGTCTCTGGATTGGAGGTCAGCTCAACCTGTGAAGTTGGTGCTGCTCTATCGCCCACCTGGAGCCTTCACTTCTTTTGTCAATGAACTGTCTGGGATGCCTTCTAAGTTATACTCCATTTCTGAAAGGATCCTGATTCTTGGTGATTTCAACATCTATGTTGACTCTCCAAGAAACCCTCTTGCAAGGGATCTCATTTCCACTCTGAACTAACTTGGCTACACTCAGCACGTGACATCTGTCACTCACAGATGCGACCATACTCTCGACCTGGTTTACTATGGGGCATATATGTAACTAAACTGTTTGTCACTGATCCTGGTCTGTCTGATCACTATGCTGTGTGATGTGATCTTCAAGTACCACCTCGCATTTCCATCACCAAGTGCCAAATTCAAATTTGAAACCTTAACACCCTCACTCCAGACACATTCAATGCAGTAATCAACAGGTCATCACTCGCTGCCTCAGCTCACTCCGCCTCTGATGCGATAGTAGAAACTTGCAACATCCTGCTCTCAAGCATACGGGATGATTTGTCCCCGTTAAAATCACGCTATGTCTCAGGCGGAAAATCATTCCCCTGATATACTGCTGAACTCCGGGATCTCAAGACGAATGCATACAGGGCCGAATGGACTTGCAGAGAATCTGGCCTTACTGTTCATACTCAAATTTTTAAGGAACAGCTCAACCACTACCAGAAGGCACTTAACTGTGCCCATACCAACCACTTTTCCAACATTCTGGCTGATACTTGCGACAAGCCCAATATTATTTTCTAGACAATTTATCGGCTCCTTCATCCAACCAGTCACTCACCATCGCCTCTCTTCACAAATAAAGGTTAGGGCGATCAGTTGATTGAGTTTTTCTCAGAAAAAAACGAAGCCCACCATATCTCTACCTAGCCTCGACCACCAACCAAAGCTCAATATATGTTCCTCCACCTACTTTAATCTTAAAACTCCTGGAATTTTCCGAGTTAACAGAATCCGATGTCTCTTCATTAGTTACCAGATCTCGGCCTACAAACTACTCCCTGGACCCTTTCCCATCCAAAAGCATCCGGACAAATTTCAAATCCCTTGCCACTTTCGTCACTAATATCTTTAATAACCCACTTCGCTCTGGCATCGTTCCCCCACTATTCAAATGTGCCACAGTTACCCCTCTAATAAAAAAAATCCTGGCCTCGATTGCAACATCCCTGATAGTTATCACCCCATCTCAAATCTACAATTCCTTTCTAAGGTCCTTGAACGTGCAGTAGCCATGCAACTCCAGAAACACATTTTCAACAATGACCTCCTCGATCTCTTCCAATCTGGGTTTAGATTCAGCTATAGTACTGAAAGAGCTCTGATTAAAGTAGCTAATGGCCTACTCGTTGCTGCTGATGAAGGCTTGCCAAGTATTCTTGTCCTCCTGTACCTGAATGCTGCATTTGATACCATTGACCACCTGATCTTACTTGAGCAACTGGAGGGTATAGGGGTCCCTGGCAGTGCCCTGCTTTGGCTGAGCTCCTACTTCTCCGACCAAAAGCACTTCGTCAGCCTCGGAGTACAAAACTCAGAGATCCATCCTGTTTCATCTGTAGTTCCTCAGTGTTCAATTCTCGGCCCACTCCTCTTCAGCATCTACATACAACCACTTGGCCATATCCTGTAGACAGTGTAGAGCCTCAATCTCAACTACAATTGCAATGCCGATGACATCCAAATCTATATTCACGCAATACCATCTATCAATGCGTCTGGTCTTTGCATGCCCTCCTCATTGTCAGCTGTGACGGTCTGGCTGAATTAAAATTTCCTTAAACTAAATAGCGACAAAACAGAAGTTTTGCTTTTCGGAATCCCGCACAATTTGTCCAAGGCTGAAGCTATTCAATTGATGCTTGATGACCAGGCCATTGAAGTTGCTCAGGCTGTCCGGAGTCTGGGAGTGATGCTTGATTCCTCACTCAGCTTCGAGACACACATCAACAAGGTCAAGAAGGTAGCCCATTTCCAATTCAGAAACATACCCAGACTGTGCAACATCCTGTCACCCTCTGATGCTGAGAAGCTAATACACATCTTCATCTCTTCACGAATCGATTACTGCAATGCACTGCTCCCTGGCACCCCTGCCGACCTGATCAATCATTTCCAACGTCTGCAGAATGCGGCTGCTCGAGTCCTCACTCGCACACCCATCCACGATCACATTTTCCCAGTACTGATGTCTTTCCACTGCTTAGAGTTAAATATAGGATTGAGTTCAAAATCCTTCTTCTCACCTACAAGGCTCTTACTGGCGCTGCTCCGACATACATCGGTGCCCTACTTCAGGCACCCTCCTCAACACAACTTCGATCTTCCAATACGGGCTTGCTGCATGTGCATAGATCGCACCTCCATTCGTTGGGTGGCAGAGCCTTCTCAAGCGCAACTTCCAGACTCTGGAACGCCCTTCCATTGGAGCTTCGGTCAGCTGAGTCCCTGGGCATCTTCAAATCTTGTCTCAAGACTCACTTGTTCCGTAAGGCTTTCAAGTCCTCTGGCGGCGAATAACAATGCGGCTCACTGTCGTTGTGCCTGGATGATGTCTCGGTGCCGACCTGCACCTACTCGGGCGACCTGCGCCCGAGTAGGCGCATTTATTCCTTCCTTGTTGGCTGAACTATTATTATTTTTGTTCGCTCATTTTACGTTCTTCTCTAAATTATATCCATTTTTTGAATATCACTTGAACTGTTGGGCGGCGCGGTGGCCCAGTGTTTAGCGCTGTCGCCTCACAGCAAGAAGGTCCCGGGTTCGAATCTCTCGGCTCGGGTGCCTTTTTGTGTCGAGTTTGCATGCTCTCCCCGTGTCCGCGTGGGTTTTCGCCGGGCACTCCGGTTTCCTCCCACAGTCCAAAAAGCATGCTGCTACATAGGTTGATTGGCTCGCAGGCTAAATTGCCCCGAAGTGCCTGGCGATGGACTGGCGTCCCATCGTCTGTATATCCTTACCTTGCGCCCTGTGTCTGCCGGGATAGGCTCCGGCTTCACCGTGACACTGTATAGGACTAAGCGGTTTCAGACAATGAAATGAGAGATGAGACTTGAACTTTTCTGATATTGTTGCTGACACGCCGTTCTCTCCACAGCTTGAGCAGCGTTTTGTGACCCTCGGGTGAAAACCACTCTAGAAGTGTAATTATTGTTATTATTGTTAGTAATTACAATAATTGTATTTTTGAATGTGTTGGAATTATTGCTGTGCAAGTTTGCTCTGTTACTCTTCATCTCTCATCTCATCTCATTGTCAGAAACCGCTTAGTCCTGTACAGGGTCGCGGTGAGCTGAAGCCTATGCCAGCAGACACAGGGTGCAAGGCAGGGATATATCCACGATGGGAGACCAGTCCATCACCGGGCGCTACGGGCAATTTTGTCTGCAAGCCAATTAACCTATGCAGCAGCATGTTTTTTGGACTCTGGGAGGAAACCGGAGTGCCCGGCGAAAACCCACGTGGACACAGGGAGAACATGCAAACTCCACACAGAAAAGCACCCGAGCCGGGATTCGAACCGCGGTCCTTCTTGCTGTGAGGCCACAACGCTCCCACTGGGCCACCGTGCAGCCCCTGTTACTCTTCACTTCATGATTTTTGCACAATTTGTTTCTGTGGGTTTGTTTCATTTTGTCTTTACATTTGTTTTCATGCGTTCCCACGTTGGTCATTTCCAACGTTTGTTGTGTCTCAGGCATCCCGCAAGCTCATTGAGCACTTCCTGCTGGGATCATAAGTATCTATCGGTCCATCTATCATCGCTGATGTTTGCACACTGCACCAGGTTGTTTTTTTAAGGCTGAGTCTACCTTGGTGGTTGGCGTGACAATGACAAAGATCCCTTCGCAGCCTGCAAGGTCAAGTGATGTTAGCGAGCACCTTTGAAGGCCAGCAGCGCACACGAGGGGTGGGTGGCCAGCTGTTAGCGATGTTCATACACCGCACTAGGTACCCATTTGAAGCTAAGTCGATCTTGGAGGTGAGACGCAAGAACCACTGCACCACTGCTCACCCACACGGTGATGAACGTGAAAGAGGAGGAGCCCAGATCTCTCTCCAAAAACCTCCTCTTCACCCCCACCACCTCCAACCCCACCATGTCACCTTTCCCCTCCCCCCTCCCTTCCCCCAGCCCACCCCTTCCTCAAGACCCAAACCCTGAACCGAACTCAAAGAATTTGACCCCTGGGGTCAGGGGTCAGAAATAGGAAAATGGAGGCGGGGGTGGTGGAAAAGACGGTCTCACGAGGGCTTGTGGAGGGCGGGGGGGGGTGGAAGGCCGGGGTGGAGGGGGGTTGTAGAGAGGGAAGGTTTGTGGAGGGGGTGGAGGGACATGGGGGGGGGAGAGATCGGAAGAGACTAGCAGAGTCGTGCGGACACGCAGTAGGCACACATTGCCGTGCCACTCTGCCACCACCAGCGCGGGCCCCTCTATCTGGCCGTGTCACCTGTCACCGCCAGGTAAGCCCCTGCCACGGCCTCTGCTGTCGCATTCCCACCAGGAGCAGGGGGAACGCTGATGCGGATATCCCGAAAGAGAAGCTGTTAAAGAGCAATTATCAATACTCGCAGAGTGCCCGCCCTTTGGGCGATCTGGTTCGCATCGTGTAACACGTTCTTCCGGCGTCTCTTGTTGATGACGTTTTTTTGCTGACGTGTCTGCTTTGACTTGAATTACTTCCTGGGTAAAGGCGGAACGGTGGCTTTAGAGGATTGATTGTACTCATGCAAAAGTGCGAATTTAAAGCTGACATCGTTTCACAAGAGTGATCATTACGTGTGAAGCAGGTAATATTATTATTATAAAATAAGTGTTTGGTGTTGTGCTGATAAAAAAATTGCGCTTTTGAAGGATTCGAATATGCATGCGGATATACATAAACATTTGCTCCGTTGTCATCGTTGTTATTGTCATGATCAGTCTCCGCTTAATGCTGTAGAGGGTAAAGGTGGGCCAGAGTCTATCCCGGCAGACACAGGGCGCAAGCTAGGGTTATACGAAGGATAGGATACCAGTCCATCGCATGGCGTTGGGGGAAACTTAATAAGGCAAAGTAACATAGGAAGCAGCAGCAGCAGCAAGCGTTTGGACGGTGGGAGGAAACCGGGGTACCAGGCAGAAACCCACGCGGAACACGTGCACACTCCGCACAGGAAGGCGGCACCCGAGTTGGGATTCGAACCGTGGCTCCCTCTTGCTTTGAGGCCGCAGCGCTACTCGCCGCCCCACCGCTTGCACCTTTCTGCGCGGATCACCCCTCTTGGACCACAAATAATGGACATATTTGAAACGCATGTCAATGGCAATGTGTCAGATGTTTCTGGCCACCACACCGCCCGTAGGCGGCTCGCCCCCACGTGGAGACAGCAGGCGACCCGGGGCTGGTAGTGGCGGCTCCACGCGTTGATTCTGCCGCGACGAGCGGTGGCGCAGCGATTCTCGCGTCGCGCTAACGAACCCGACCCTACCCGAGTTCGATTCCCGATCACGGCTACCATGAGTGACGATTATCTGAACCACAACCACAGGCCTCCCCTAATTCGATTCAGCCTCAAAGCGAGACGCTGGTGCGGTGCGTGATTATTGGATTACGGGCGGACCAAGGTACCCTGGCTGATGCTCGCACGCGCGAGCGGCACTTGCTCCAAAAGGGAGTGAAGGCTTATCTCATCTCATTGTCAGAAACCGCTTAGTCCTGTACAGGGTCGCGGTGAGCCGGAGCCTATCCCGGCAGACACAGGGCGCAAGGCAGGGATATGCTCACGATAGGACGCCAGTCCATCACCGGGCACTGCGGGCAATTTAGTCTGCAAGCCAAAATTAACCTATGCAGCAGCATGTTTTTTGGACTGTGGGAGGAAACCAGAGTGCTCGGCGAAAACCCACGCGGACACGGGGAGAGAACTCGCAAACTCCACACAGAAAGGCACGCGAGCCGAGACTCGAATCTGTGATCTTCTTGCTGTGGGGCGACAGCGCTACCCACTGGGCCACCGTGCCGCCCAGAGTGAAGGCTATCCGGGGGATCTTTGTGGTTGTTGACGAGTGTCGGGCTATAAACATGTACTGTACGGAGCGTGAACGCGTCAGATAATTCGTAATTGTTACTAATAATAATTGTACTTCTAGAGCGCTTTTCACCCGAGGGTCACAAAGTGCTGCACAGAGCTGTGGAGAGGACGACAACAACGACATAAAACAACAACGACATATGACTGATAAGCATCGATATTAATGGTAAACCGAGAGTTTCGTTTGAATACAATATAACGAATAATTGTTTCGTTTTAACGGCATTATTAGGTCCGGTGTTAATAAATTGCTTATTTTTTTTTACGAAAAATATCTGTCCGAGTCTTTGGCTTGCAGACTAAATTGCCCGCAGTGCTCGGTGATGGACTGGTGTCCCATCGTGAGTATATCCCTGCCTTGCGCTCTGTGTCTGCCGGGATAGGCTCCGGCTCACCGCGACCCTGTGCAGGACTCAGCAGTTACTGACAATGAGATGAGATGAGATCTGTACGAGTCATTAACAGACCCGATACGGCATGTAGACAACAGTCTTCTCTTCAGCAATAACGGCTTCTCTTAGACATTGGCGTTTCCACACAACAGCACATTTGAGACAAATCCCATCAGCCAACATGGCCTGATTCAGAGATTGCAATCCGTTCAGCAGCGTTGCTTTGACACAAGCGATCCCCGCAACGATTTCCACATGCGTTGGTGTTCATCAGCAGGGTCAGACTTGCCCACGCCAGTCGCGCTGGTGAACCTGCTTGCGATCGAAGGCGATGGTCACCAGCCGACACAGGTGGAGGAGAGCTGTGGGCCCAAGACTATACCTGCAGACGCAGGGCCCAAGGCAGGGCTATAGCCAGGCTGGGACGCCAAATCCATCGCGGGGAAATGTAGTTAACAGGCCAATAAACCTAGGCGGTAGCAGCAGCAGCGTGTGTGTGGGAGGAATCCGGAGTACCCGGCGAAAACCACCTTGGGTACGGGGGAGAATGTATTAATCGTTGCACTTTTATATATCGCTTTTCACCTGAGGGTCACAAAACGCTGCACAGAGCTGCACGATACAAACTCCGCACTGAAAGGCACCCGAGTCAGGAATCGAACCCGAGAAATGCTTGTTGTGAGGCATTAGCGCTACTCACTGCACCAATGTGCTGCTCTAAGAACTGGTGTTTTTTTTATTTAAACCTACGCTCTGGCAACCGTTGGCTTAAGGCAGTCGATTTAATTTTCGTTTTTTTTCTCTCAGCGAGATAGTATCGTGAGATGGCCGCCGCAGATGTTCTTGTTACTGATGTAAGTTTTTTTTTGTAATCACTGCTCAACGAAGCATCAAACGTGGGAGGTGAAACGTCGCGAACGGAGAGAAAAGGAACGCTCGATACGGCTATCCCGAAAGAGCAGCTGTAGGTGCAACTCGCAGCGATCCACGGCATCGGCAGTCGAGGAGTGACGAGCAAGGAGTGACGCTCAAAGGGGTTCGGGTCTCCCCCCCCTCCCCCCTCAGCGGAAGATATCGCGTCGCGACCCGCGGGATGTCGCGACAGAGCGCGACGCGGTGCGACGCGATGTCGGGGCCGTTAGCCGCGGCGTGGCTGCCGCTCCCGCTGTCAAGACGCGTTCGCGATGGGGCACGTATCTCCGATCGTTAGATATTTTACAAAAACGACTACCAGTCCTCGATAGTATTCGTTGATAACACAGCCTGGCCTTGATACACAAATGTATTATATACAATGGGCGACGTTTCGTGCTGTGGCCCTTCTTCATAGCGCTATAGTATAGCTTCGCCAACGAAATGTCGCCCATCATTTGATTGTTGTGTGTTTTGATGACGCCATGGTGTGTTTCGACGATTATGTTAAGTATTTCCGCGGATTTCTCGTTCTCAATTGTGCATGTGCATCACTACCGACGCAGTAATTAATCATTTCATTATTTTGTGAACACGTACACCGCTCGTACCCTGTCCCGTTTGGTATCGTCCTACGTTCACGGAGCGCGCAGCGTGGACCAGGTGCAGGCGGGCGAGACCATGTGGAGCAAACAGGGACCGACCCTGAATATATCTAAGACTGCCTGTCAAGTTGGGGTTGTCTTTGTCGTGAGTGTTAACGCTGCGCTTGGCATAAATAAATGAAAGTAAATACTTAGATAAGATAACAGAACTTGTCTGCTGAAAACCACTGTGTAAAAAAAGTGCTTGTTTGTATTGCAATTTTCTCAGCGAAAGACTAATTTAAAAAGCTAATGCGTTATTGGCTTTGTCCGCGTGTCAGTGGAGGGGAGGAGAGGGTTAAATCTCGTAAAGATAATCCATTACGAACGAATTATGCTATAAACTTGCGCTGGCAGGGCGGCACGGTGGCCCAGTGGTTAGCGCTGTCGCCTCACAGCAAGAAGGTCCCGGGTTCGAATCTCTCGGCTCGGGTGCCTTTCTGTGTGGAGTTTGCATGCTCTCCCCGTGTCCGCGTGGGTTTTCGCCGGGCACTCCGGTTTCCTCCCACAGTCCAAAAAGCATGCTGCTGCATAGGTTAATTAGCTCGCAGGCTAATTTGCCCCGCAGTACTCGGCGATGGACTGGCGTCCAATCGTCGGTATATCGTTGCCTTGCGCCCTGTGTCTGCCGGGATAGGTTCCGGGTCACCGCGACCCTGTATAGGACTAAGCGGTTTAAGACAATGAGATGAGATGAGACTTGCGCTGGCATTTGGCACTTACTCTACAGACAGCAGGCAAAATGTTAATGAAAATGTGTAGAAAACTCAAACAGCGGCGATAGTAAGGTGTCATTAAGAAGGAGCATTGCACGAAACGTCGCCTATAATGTATTTAACTGTTCGATGTTGCAGTTTCCCCATTACGATGACGTCACGCGCGACGCATTCTCCATCAGGCAACGTCATTACGCGCGAGGTCATGGTATGACGTCATCCAGCGTCTGTCTTCATGGCATCAATTGGTTGAGACGGTCATCGTTAAATATATTCTCATCTCGTCTCATCGTCAGAAACCGTTTGGTCCTGTACAGGGTCGCGGTGAGCCGGAGCCTATCCCGGCAGACACAGGGCGTAAGGCAGGGATATACCCACGATTGGACGCCAGTCCATTATCGGGCACTGCGGGCAATTTAGTCTGCGAGCCAATTAACCTATCCAGGAGCATGCTTTTGGACTGTGGGAGGAAACCGGAGTACCCGGCGAAAACCCACGCAGACACGGGGAGAGCATGCAAACTCCACACAGAAAGGCACCCGAGCCGAGATTCGAACCCGGAACCTTCTTGCTGTGAGGCGATAGCGCTACCCACTGGGCCACCGCCCACGCCCTCGTTAAATATAATAATAATTGCATTTCTATAGCGCTTTTCCCCCGAGGGTCACAAAGCGCTGCACAGAGCTGCGGAGAAAACGACTTCGCAACAACAACGGCATAATAACAGAAAATCAGCGACAACAACGTTTTTTATTTTTTGTTACAAATCTGTGCTGTGGAGAGAACGGCATGTCAACAACAACACGAGGACAGTTCAACTGAAATCAAACAATGACAACAAATTATAGGACCTAAAATAAGCGATATTCTTCAAGAAACAAGGAAGGAATTAAGTGTTCCCGAGCAGGCGCAGGTCGGCAGCGAGCCATCATCCCGGCACGACAACAGTGAGCCGCATTAACAATCCTAGCCAGAGGACTTGAAAGCCTTATGGAACAAGTGATTCTTTTATCGCTTATCCGTGGCTTGGGTTGTTTGCGAGCACATAATAATATTGGAACGGCACGCGGAGCGAGGTGCTGTGTGATGACTGGTTAGCACCGCACCCTGCCACCTTTGTCTCCCGAGTACCCATCTCTGCGCCCACTTGGGGCAATCATTTGAGGGTGAGGACATCACTCACCGCTAATGGGTAGAGCTGCTCTTTCGGGATAGCTGTGTCGAGCGTTCCACCTCTCTCCTTCTTGACGTTCCGCCTCCCGCGCCTCACACGTTTAACCTGGCGATGCTTCCAACGTGGGAGGCGAAACGGCGCGAAGGAGAGAGGAAGGGGGAGCGATCGACATGGCTATCCTGAAAGTTTAGCGCTTGAGAGCAATCCTCACGCGTTGAGCAGTGGAAATCTCAGGTGTCTTGTGACATCAATTATATTTTCTAAAACTTTATAAGTTTGCATAACCATGTGTGTGTGTGTCATTTAAGCAATGTATAAACGACATATAGACGTCATTGTTATTAATTATTACGTTATTAATCTGAAATACATCAGTAAAGATTATTTGAGAGCGGCACGGTGGTCCAGTGGGCAGCGCTGTCGCCTCACAGCAAGAGGGACCCGGGTTCGAATCTCGGCTCGGGTGCCTTCCTGTGTGGAGTTTGCATGTTCTCCCCCGTGTCCGCGTGGGTTTTCGCCGGGCACTCCGATTTCCTCCCACAGTCCAAAAAACATGCTGTTGCATAGGTTAATTGGCTTGCAGACTAAATTGCCCCCGCAGTGCCCGGTGATGGACTGGCGTCCCATCGTGGGTATATATATCCCTACCTTGCGCACTGTGTCTGCCGGGATAGGCTCCGGCTCACCGCGACCCTGTACAGAACTCAGCGTTTTCTGACAATGAGATGAGATGCGGATTATATGAAACACCAATGAATGAGCAAAGGTAAAAAAACAAACATATTAGGGGGTCGATTAAATGGGGGTCATGAAATGTTAGACCACCCTGTACATCAGCAGTCTACAACCAGTCGATGGCGATCGACAGCTCGACCTTAGAGCCTTGAACAGTCGATCTTAATAATGATTAATTAATTACTATTAATAATAATTCTGCACTGTGGCTGTATTTACAATTATGGCGGCCATGGGTCGCCAGTGCAAAGCTGCTGGAGTTTGTGTGGGGCGGTGGATGAGTGAGTAGCGCTGTCGCCTCACAGCAAGAAGGGCCCGGGTTCGGTTCCCGGCTCAGGTGCCTTGCTGTGTGGAGTTTGCGTCTCTCTCTCTCCTCTCCCAATGTTCGCGTGGAGTTTCACCAGCTGCTCCGGTTTCCTCCCAACGTCCAAAGACACGCTGCTGCCTAGGTTAATTGGCCTGCTGAGTAAATTACCCCCAGTGCCTTGCGATGTATTGGCGTCATATCCTCGTTATAAATAATAAGAATAATTGTCTTCATATAGCGCCTTTCACCGCAGGGTCACAAAGCACTGCACAAAGCTGCAGAGAGAATGGCGCGTTAACAACAACGACATCAGAACGGCAAATTATCAACAATAACATTTTTTGGGTTTTTTTTTTACAAATCCGACCTGTTGAGATAACGGCATGTTAACAACATCAGGACAGTTCAACTGAAAGTCAAATAGTAACAATAAATTACAGGACGTAAAATAAGTAATATATATCAAAAATATATATTTCACAAACAAGAAAGGAATAAATATATAAGATTACAACAGGTTTTACCGTATCTGGCGATTATGCAGGTGTTAAGATCTAAATACCTGCATAATCGCCAGATACGATAAAACCTATTGTGATCTTATATATGTATACTGGCAAAAATGTACCCATAGCGTTAACAGCCCCGCCTAAGGAAGGAATAAATGTTCCCGAACGGGTTGGCAGAGAGCCATCATCCCGGCACGACAACATTGAGCCACATCAACACTCCGAGCCAGAGGGCTTGAAAGCCTCATGGAATAAGTGAGTCTTGAGACGAGATTTGAAGATGCCCAGGGACTCAGCTGATCAAATCTTCAATAGAAGGGCATTCCAGAGTGTGGGAGCAGCGCGCGAGAAGGCTCTGTGACCCATAGAATGGAGGTGCGATTTGGGCACATGCAGCAAGCCCATATTGGAGGATCAGACTGGTTGGGTTGAGG
>JAZEWT010000002.1:15081134-15100095 GCA_036362905.1 Mordacia mordax
TGATAGCGGAGGATGAAGCCATCTCAATAAAGAGGGGCTTATTTAAAAGAGCAGCTGTGATAAACAAAGACAAAGATACCCCGCTAGCCCTAACGGACTGTAGGGTCAAGTGCTGCAAGCGAGCACCGAATAAGGCGGTAGATGGCCGGCGCTATGCCCGATCGCAGTTGTGTTTCTTTTTTCACAATAATACTAGAAATACCAAGTCCCGGAAACGATTTCGAAAATCACCGCTGGTGTTTGGGCCATGAATGGGAATCGAACAGGGGTTGCTCCGGGTTCGTAGCACTGTGCGCTAACCGCCGCGCCACCGCTCTCCGTGCCTTGTCGGAATGCGCGAATCTCAATGGGTCCTTGCCGCGAGAGGTGCACAAAGGGAATGTTCGGCTCCTGCGTAAACAGCCGTGCCTCGCTCCTACCGCCGCGTTATATTATTCACACGGTACGCCATGACGAAGGGCCACCGACCGAAACGTTGCCGGCTTCACGCAGTGTACCTCCTCCCGCGCCAATGTTGTGTTGAGTTGTGTGTAAATTGTGCCTTGCACGCCACCGCCAAAGCGTCGGCAGATCGAGAAGGACCTTAACGCTGATGGTTTGTCGCGGCTCCATGTGAGACCAGCTGCTCTTTCGGGAGAGCAGTTTCGAGATGACACCACCCACGTTAGAGACATCGCCCAGGCTTCTGAAAGCTCGACAATGCCTCCCTATTGCTGTCTTTTCGACGATTGCGCAGAGTATTTTTTGTACGTATGTATACATTTAGTTTTACAAGGATTGACGTTCACCCAAGTAAGCGTACAGGAGGATCCTGCGAGAGGAATGCGCGCTCTCTCCTCGCTCTCCTCTCTGCGCTCTCCTCGCGCGAGCGCTCTCTCTTCTCCGCAGGCCGCGTGGTCTAATGGAAAATGCGTTTGACTTCGTATCAGAAAACTACAGATTCTCTTCTCTTTTTTTTACGCTCTCATCTCTGCGCTCTCTCTCTCTCTCGCGTGCGCGCCCTCTCTCTCTCGCGCTCTCTCCAGCACCGACGATGAATGACCAAGGGCTTCATCAAGGCGCGGCTACACCTGGAGCCGCATTCGACACGAACGCCGTGGAGGCGCCCGCGTTCTGCAGCGCTGGGGCTGCGCTCTGTGCATGGACACTCATGGGACCCTCCAGTTCACATTTTGCTGCGGGTTTCCTCTCACTCGCTCCCCCTCTCACCCTCTCTCGCACACTCTATCTCTGTTTGACTCTCATTCACTATCTCCACTCTTTTTTTGTAAACTCAGATCTTTATTGGGGACCCTGGTAACCAGACTTGGAGGAGCCCCGTTCAGCGGACAAGGATGAGGACCATGATGATGATGAGGAGTCATCTTCGTGCCTACTTCCCCTTCTTGGCCTTGATCTTGCGGAGATAGAACTCCAACTCCTTGCTCTCGAGGATGTATCTGTCGGCACGACCACACTGGCCCGGGCGCGATGGCAGGCACACAAGGAGTTTCCCTGTAGAAACTTCTCCTCAAGAAGACCAGAAATGCGAGCGTTCTTGCGTCGTTCCTCGTACTTCTGCTGAGTTTTCTTCGAGCGTTTCTTGTTCAGAACTTCCTCCTCCTCCGCCGTCAGCTTGGCCCCTTCCTGCTGAGCGGGACAGCGTAGTAACTCTCGCACCACTGTCGGTCGGTAGTGCTGTCGATCTAAACGACGCAGTTCTTTACCAGCATCTCCGTGCGAACCAACTCGTTGTTCGAGGCGTTGTGACCTACATCTATGATGCGGGACTTGCGGGGTGTCGCCCTACGACCGTGAGGAGAAGTTCCCGGAGTCCCAGTGTCAGCGCTCGGAATTTCTCGTTTCCGCCGCGGACGCGCAGAACGTGAACTCGCTTCACTCCCAGCTTGGTGTAAGCGGGAGAGGGGCCCAGCTCATACTTCTTACCCTCGTGCAGAGGCTTCCGCTTGCCTCCGGTCTTACGGCGCTTGTTCCACGTGTCTCGAGAGATCCCCATCGCGATGGCGCCGGGACTCTCTGCCCTCGAGAAATTGAATTAATATTTGCGTGGTAATAAATCTTAAATGGCAATTTAAGAATGCAGATGAAACTGGGTGAAAATATATGAACGCATTGTATAATGTTTAGATTGTATATATATGGCTTTCCTTTAAGCTCTGTGCAGCGCTTTGTGACCTTCGGGTGAAAGTCGCTTTAGAAATGCAATTATTATTTTCATTGCGAAGACCAATGTTATCCATGAAATCCATTTTTTGAGTCAGGTCACACAAAAAAAAATTGTATCGCAAGCCATCCTCCAGCCATTCCTCCAAAATTGATGCGAATTCCTAATGAAGCTGATTGTAATTATCAGCGAAACGTCGTACCTCATTATTAATGCGGTGAGTTTGCTCTTCAACGCACCGGTGTGCTGAGATAGTAAAGAATTGGCACGTACCGTTCACGTGACAGGGCCTGGCTGATTGGCTGTGTCGGGGTTGTGTGCGACACAATTTATTTTGCGTGACCTAATCCAAAAAAAAATGGGTTTTATGGATTGTGGCTTTTCATTGGTGCAAATTTGTTTCCCTTCTGAGCGAGGGTACGACTACCAACGAAAATGGATGAATGTGCGCGCTCTAAATTACAAACTCATTTCAAAGGGACGTGGGTCACAGGGTGTAAATAGTTTGCACATATTGCTTATTGGCTTGATTGCATATTTTGTGGTTTGGAATCGGTTGAAACAATTTGCTTCGAGGGAGGAGGAATAAAATCAGACTTTAAAGTTAAAGTCTCTTGCACCCTCGCTCCTCCAGAGAGCGGATCACCCTCGTGTTTCTTCATGGCTCCGAGCCTTGACAGGTAACACAATTGTGTTACCGCAGAGTGTCACGAGGCAAATATTACCCGCAAAGCCTTGGCTGACTGTAGGGTCAAGTCCTGTTACGAGAGTAATGAAGGTCGACCAGGCACACAAGAGGGTCGGTGTGGCCATCACCTCGCTCGGCCGTATTTGTCTCCCTAATGGTGACATCGCACCAACGCTTCTCAAACGTTTGCGCTTATCCAGGGCGATGTTTTCATATAATGGTCACACGTGTTGGTGGCTATGAGATGGAAATTAAACTCGGGAGGCCTCGGGCTCGTCTCATCTCTCATCTCATTGTCTGAAACCGCTTAGTCCTATACAGGGTCGCGGTGAGCCGGAGCCTATCCCGGTAGACACAGGGCACAAGGCAAGGATAATACCGACGATGGGACGCCAGTCCATCGCCGGGCACTGCGGGGCAATTTAGCCTGCGAGCCAATTAACCTATACAGCAGCATACTTTTGGACTGTGGGAGGAAACTGGAGTGCCCGGCGAAAACCCACGCGGACACGGGGAGAGCATGCAAACTCCACACAGAAAGGCACCCGAGCCGAGAGATTTGAACCCGGGACCTTCTTGCTGTGAGGCGACAGCGCTAACCACTGGGCCACCGTGCCGCCCGCCTCGGGCTCGTAAACATCACAATATGCATGCAACAACAACCGCCGTTTGCCACTAAGGTGCCAGGCTATGTGCACTTTGAAGCCACGCGAAGTGTCACACGATCGCCGCTTGAAACTTTTGGGACAGACCCAGGTGTGATGGGCTGCCTGACTCCGATGACTGGCAAATGCACCGCCTGCGCTCCCTACTCTGCCAACTTACTGTGTTTTAGCCACCTTGGCGCTCCGTTCGTTGTTGTGAGCGTCGCTCCTCCGCTCTGTGTTGTTGACGGAGGGCGACTGTCTCCAAGTGCCCCGCAGCGTCATTCACCAACCTTCTCCGCAGAGGTCGATCTTGACACCGCTGGTACGAATGAGCCACACACGCGCTTAACACACGCACGCGCAGATGATACAGAGAACATACATTGAACACAAACTGTAACGCACAGACATACGAAACACACAAAGACAAAGATCCCCCATATAGGCCTAATAAATTGTAGGGTTAAATGCTGTTAGAGGGCCTAATGAAGGCCAGCACAGCACACGAAGGGGTGGGTGGCCAGCTCCACGCCCGACCGCCTTTGTCTTGATAGTGGCGATGTCTACACATCGCACTAGCTACTCCATTTGAGGCTGAGTCGACCTAGGGGAGACCCAGCACCCGTTCAGAAAATCGTCACTGGTGTTGGCCTTGAGCGGAACTCGAATACGTGTTGCCGGATTCGTATCGCAGCGCGCTAAGCGCTGCACCACCGCTCCCCACGTGCACTGCACACTGAGCACACACTGTGACGCACACAGGTATTACGCACACACAAGCCGCGCACACACGCGCGGCACACCATGAATCGACACCACACAGACCTCCCATCGGATGACGCGAGTCGGAGCCGCGTCACGTCTCTCCGCCGCCACCTGCTTCTCTCTTGGGGCTGCTATAGGAGCTATCTCAGTCTGCAGACTAAACTTGACACGGCACCTGTCACGACGATTGCTCTCCAAAGCTGTTCTTCCCGGAGAGCCGTGTCGAGCGCTCCTCTCTCTTTCGCGACGTTGCGCCTCCCACGTTGGAGGCATCGTCAGGCTACTGAACGGTCCGGCTGACAGTTGTGTGTTTGAAATCCGTCCTGCATCTGGGTGCTCGTGTTATGCTGGTGTCGGTATCTTGAATGATGTAATTTCATTAAACACAAA
Source organism: Mordacia mordax (assembly GCA_036362905.1). NCBI lineage: Eukaryota > Metazoa > Chordata > Hyperoartia > Petromyzontiformes > Petromyzontidae > Mordacia > Mordacia mordax. The sequence goes on from JAZEWT010000002.1 coordinate 15,085,789, forward strand.
CGGTAACGTTGGTCATATGAGCATTTCTCCATTGGTAGACATTTCACGTCAAACATCTCATCTCATCTCATTGTCAGAAACCGCTTAGTCCTGCACAGGGTCGCGGTAAGCCGGAGCCTGTCCCGACAGACACAGGGCGCAAGGCAGGGATATACCCACGATGGGACGCCAGTCCATCACCAGGCACTGCGGGCAATTTAGTCTGCAAGTCAATTAACCTATGTAGCAGCATTTTATTTGGACTGTGGGAGGAAAATGGAGTGCCCAGCGAAAACCCACGTGGAACCGGGGAGAACATGCAAACTCCACACAGAAAGGCACCCGAGCCGAGATTCGAACCCGGCACCTTCTTGCTGTGAGGCGACAGCGCTACCCACTGGGCCACCGTGCCGCCCAACGTCAAAAATACCTTCAGAAAATATAAATACATTTCTGTAATAATAATAAAATACAATTTCATCATCATCATTATCAACGTAAGGGGCGGCCCGGTGGCCCAGTGGTTAGCGCTGACGCCTCACAGCAAGAAGGTCCCGGGTTCGAATCTCTCGGCTCGGGTGCCTTTCTGTGTGTAGTTTGCATGCTCTCCCCGTGTCCGCGTGGGTTTTCGCCGGGTACTCCGGTTTCCTCCCACAGTCCAAAAGCATGCTCCTGGATAGGTTGATTGGCTCGCAGACTAAAATTGTCCCGCAATGCCCGGCGATGGACTGGCGTCCCGTCGTCGGGTGTATTCCTGCCTTACGCCCTGTGTTTCCGGGATAGGCTCCGGCTCACCGTGACCCTATATAGGATTAAGCGGTTTCAGATAATGATATGAGATTATCAACGTAATCCTGTACAGGTTCGCAGAGGGCTGGAGCTTATCCCGGAAGAAAGAGGACGAAGAGCCGGGCTATAACCAGGATGTGACGCCAGTATATAGCAGGGCACTTTTGGTGAGAGGGGGGGATTTACTCAGCAGGGCAGTTTAACCTCGGCATCAGCGTGTCTTTGGACGGTGGGAGGAAATCGGCGTACCCGGTGAAAACCCACGCGGATACGGAGAGAGAGAACACGCAAACTCCACACATAAAGGAACCCAAGCCGGGAACCTAACCTGGGGCTTCTTGCTGTGAGGCAGCAGCGCTGCTCACTGCACCACCGCGCCACCCCAGGAATACGATTTCTAACTGCAGAGAGGTGGGGGTGGGAGGAGAAGCCAGCCACACAGCGGGCCCCAACATTTGACAGACACTGCATCCTAGAAAGTATTATGCCATCAGCTCACTTTCCCGATTGTTTAGTTGTTAAAGGATACCGGAGAACCTGGAGAACACCCACGCAGACCAGGTGGAGAACTCACAAACTCCTCACAGAGGCATCGAGCTGGGAATCGAAGCGCCCTGAGTAGGATCTTATTTTGATGAGACGCAGATATTACCACTATGCTACCCTGGAATAAATTTTATAATTATCCAATTTGACCGTAGAACTGCAGCAGGGGTGAAAATCAACTCACAACACGTGTTTTTTTGTTGTTTGTTTTGGGTAAAGTTGCAACGTTGGCACCACCGGTACGCAGTGGTGCGTGAAAGAGATATCCACAGCGTCGACTGGGATTCTGTGCAGCGACAACATCCGGACCTCCTCACAGAGAGAAAATCTTGCCTAAAGCTGTTCAATTCTGGCCGCTAACACTGGCTCCTGTCTCTAACGCTGGCTCCTGTTTCTAACACTGGCTCCTATCTCTAACACTGGCTCCTGTCGAGAACACTGGCTCCTATCACTACCCCGACCAAAGTGTTTGCGCACTGGTAACACTTTGGTAAGTCTGAGCCCTCTGGGGGAAATCCAGGACTAGTTCAGATAATCGATGCTTATTGTTTTCTGTGGAATCCAACTCAGCCGACCAGGTTTGTCTCACAGTGCTCTAGCCACGACACCATCGTTCCAGCCACGGTCGTAGTGAAGAAACACGAAGGCAAAGATGTCCCGTATAACCTTAAGACCGTAGAGGCAAGTACTTTTCGTGCATAGCACCTATAAGAATATGGCACATAAGCAGGTGGGTGACCAACACCATGCTCGGCCCTCTTTGTGGTTCCTCGTGGTTCTGTTCGTACACCGCACCGGATACTCATTTGCGGCTCAGTCGAACTCGGAGAGACACGGGAACGGTTCGGAAAATCGCCACTCGTGTTGGTGGCCGTGAGAGGGAACTCGAACTCGGGTCGCCCGCTTCATAGTACAGTGACACCGCGCCACCCGTACAGCCTTGGCAGACGGTAGGATCAAGTTCTGTTAGCCAGTAGCACCCACGAAGGCCAGCACGGCACAAAAGAGGGTGAGTGGCCAGCACCACGTCCGGCCGCCTTTAGTTCACACAGAAACGCTCTCCGTTGCGTGATCCATCTCGGTGAGATACCGTGTCCGGGCAACAACGCTTCCCCTGACCTGGCGCTTGATGACATTGACATAAAACAAATTTCACCCAAACTCTCACATCTTCAAACTATTTACGTTCAAGAGGGGTCGCGAAGGTTTTTGTTGTTGTTGGGTGGCGGTTTGGAGTAAGGGGGAGGTTGGGAGTGAGGGTGAAATGGTTCAAACCCCTACCCCTTCAGCTACGGGTCGTGACCTTTAACCTGTGTGACCTTTCCCACATACCTCCTGAGCGAGGTCAACTGTGCCCCCAGAATGCTTTATTTCAGAAATATAAACGGCGCAAGCGGCCACAGAAACCCGTGTTTTCAATTTTATAAGCAGAGTGTCGTCTTGTATCATTTGTACACGCTCGTGTGCGTTTGCGTGCACACATTGGCGTGGCCGGGGGGGGCGGATGTAGTGTAGTGGCTGGGGGGCTGTGCAACGAACCCTGCGTTCCGAGTTCGATTTCCGCTCATGGCCCTCGACACCAGCGGCGATTTTCCGAACCGTTCCCGTGTCTCTCCAAGGTCGACTCAGCCTCAAATGACGACCTGATGCGGTGTGCAAACAGCGCCAACTCGGGGGAAAAAGACGGTCACTCGTGGGGCTGGTCACCCACCCCATAGTGTGTCGTGTTAGCCTTTGTAGGCGCTGCTCACTAACAGCACTTGACCCTACAGTTTGCTAAGCCTATACTGGTGATCTTTGGCTTTGCTCACGAAGTTTATGTACATTGGTGAACATGAGTATTTGCCAAAAAGATGCAGCTTTGTTTTGGCGGAGGAGGTGGTGGTAGTTGTGGTTGTTGCGTTTCATTGTTACAGTTTCAACAAAGAGAACTGTTTGTCAAGGAACGCGCTCAACGTGCGAACCAGTAGCTGAAAACATCCATTACCTAGCTTCTCTCTGCTCTCTTGAAGCAGGGAAAGCCCAGGCAGGTCGGGTTGTGGCCGCTTTAAAAAAAAAAATTCTTGGAATTCCCTTCTCGCCGTTAGCTGTACACGAAATGTCTCCGGCAGAAGGAGGATGTTATGTTCACACACACACGCAAACCACGTCTTGTTGTTCTTGCTGCACACGCCGTTTCATAAAATTCACCGCGGAGTGAGGGCAAGTGAGTGTGGCTCTTAATAAGTGTGTGGCTGTTAATAGGTCGTGATTGTTATACTGTTGTGTGTGTTGCCACGTGTTCCATTCCACAACAAGCTACATGTGCATATATGTGTGTGTGTGTGTTTAACGTGTGTAGATGTTTAAACAAAAACATTCTGCCGTCTGTGTATTGGTTGATTGTGACGCTTTTCACAGTTTTCATCAAAGGGTATTTATCCTTGCAGTCACATACAAATGAAAACACCGATTAGACGAATTCAATTTAAGGCGTACAAAGTGATTTATAAATTAAACCAAATAAATCTGCCTCTTATTTTGGTCAATAAAGTAAATCAATTGGGTGGGGTGGTTAAATTGTATCAACGCAATGTGTGCATTTGTGTATATACAAATCAGCAACATATATTCTACCAATATATCTGTAAAAATCACCTGAAACGTTTTATGTACGTGTATATACGTATGCTCTGTGTGTAAAAGGCCGATTGCAATTTCTAGCAATTGTCAGTGTGGCGGTTGTAACATTTCAGACAACAGCAATGTTTTATTTGTATTTTCTCACACTGCCGTCTTTAACAGTGGTGCACACACAAAATTATAACACATTTGTCACCAACACTTTGGTCCTATATGGATAGAGATATATAATAGATAATAGGTGACGTTCCGGGCGGTAATCTTTCATACCAGGGATTATGCGTAAATACACTGGTTTACAAATGTGAACATATGAAATTCTCATTATCTGAAACCGCTTAATCCTATATAGGGTCACGGTGAGCCGGAGCCTATCCCGGAAACACAGGGCGTAAGGCAGGAATACACCCGACGACGGGACGCCAGTCCATCGCCGGGCATTGCGGGACAATTTTAGTCCGCGAGCCAATCAACCTATCCAGGAGCATGCTTTTGGACTGTGGGAGGAAAACGGAGTACCCGGCGAAAACCCACGCGGACACGGGGAGAGCATGCAAACTCCACACAGAAAGGCACCCGAGCCCAGATTCGAACCCGGGACCTTCTTGCTGTGAGGCGTCAGCGCTAACCACTGGGCCACCGTGCCGCCCACACACATGAAATTGTATTGCCTTATTGTATTGCTTTGGATTATTTTTTATTTGATTTTGCAATGTTGGAGTGTTTACCTGAACCTCTTTTTGTATTCCACTCCCATACATGTGTGGATGAGTTTTCTACAAAACTGTTTGACCCATTGATCGCGTTTTATACAATGTACACACATTTAGCGTATTGACCATGTTACTCATACCTGCACAGGAACACTTCTTCCTCTATTTGTTGTAACAATTATTTTTGTTTATTTGATGTCCTTAATTGATTTATTGTCATTATTTTACTTGTCGTTTTCTCCATAGCTATGTGCAGAGCTCTGTGACCCTCGGGTGAATGGCGCTTTATAAATGCAAATATTGTTATTTTTGTTCGAATGAGTGAATGTGTGTATCACGTTTAGTGTCAGAAGGCCTATCAAAAAGTGTGATCTTTAAAAAACTGAGTCGCAAACCGTGGCGTTTCCACTCAGATCTTCTACGGAGGTAGGGGGCATGGGGAGGGGGGCTTAGTTGAGGGGGGCGGTGGGGGCACGGGGTGAGGGGATGGTGGGGGAACGATATAATCACATCTCAGAGGAGTTGAAATCAACAAGATTGACTGCAATGTCTCACATTAATTTGAATTCAAATGTAACCCTAAAAATCAGCCCAAGTGGACCTGTATAGCCGTGAATATAGCCAATCAAATCCCCACTCTTCTTCCACATGTGGATCAAATACATGGGTGTAAGTCCAGTAGTCTCTGCTTTCAAGACCAACACTTTTCAATGGAATGTTTGCAGCCAGCAAATACATTAACTCTGGATCAGTTTCCAACCATCTGGGGTTCAATATTTCCAAAAACGTTGTCAAGAAAATGCTGTCGCCCTATCGTTTTTTTTAAATGGCTAGAGAACTCCTTATTGTATGAATAACATATGTGATCCCATTTCACGAGTTGGATATGTAAATTATTTGAGTCATCGAGGAGAGATACAAATTAAGAGGGCATAGCTTGGGTGTGTAGGGGATAGCTTTTGGGTGGTGTTTTGAACTGGAAGCAGTGGCCTTGGTGGATGTGGTGGTAGTGAAGGAGATAGCAATGTGTGTCTCCTCTCAATGTAAACAAATACAAGCTCTTGCTCACGTATCTGATGCACAGACTAATAACGCACCGGGGGGAAAAGAATATTGGTAAACAACAATTACACGCTCAACAAAACTTTGCTCTGAAGCCACTTAGGAAAATTGAAATATTTATTTTGAGAAAAATGTTACATTCAAAATTCTCACCTGCACGAGCCCTGAATCGACTCCAGTTCATTAAAGTGAACACCTCCTGTCAACAACATCATCCTCACCGTAGTCATCTCGTTTTCACTACATTTTTAATAATAATCATAATAATTGCATTTATAGAGCGCTTTTCCTCCGAGGGTCACAAAGCGCTGCACTTAGCTGCGGAGAGAAGGGCACGTAAACGACAATGGCGGCAGAACGGAACATCAGCAAAATTTTCAACTTTACATTTTAAATGCAAAATAATAATTATCAAATGTGTAAATGTGGACGTAAGGTATGACATTTAAATGTTAACATGGAAACACGTGACATGGTTGATATCGACGTGGCTATGTTGTGATTTCACAAACTCTGTTTTTTCGTAAATGAAAACATAATTATTACCTTATCTCTGCTCTATGATTAATTAACGATAACATTAAAAAGTACTACATGGACAACGGTTTCTTCCAGCTTAAATAAAAACTGACTAACGGATTCCTTTGAGGGTTGGAAGATGGTTGGCAGGGTGCATATGCGTGAAGGATGGTGCTGTCATCTTAAACCTTTCTCTATTCATACTTGTTTTCTTTTTAGACTTAGGGTTATAATTCTGGAACGTGTTGGAGTTTTGATGTTGGGTAGCGGTGTGGCCACATAATATAGATGGGGGAGCAGAGCAATGTGGCATTTTGTAAAATCAAAATAGAGGGTGTATCAGATATCTGGACCCATAGGGAAAATGTAACAGTTATTATTATTTATAATTTAGCAAACGCCCTTATCCAGGGCAACATAACATCGCATGTGCAAATACATTTCACATAAACAGAAACATACATATTACCGGTAGACAAACACTTCCAAGCATCGAGATGTTACCGTTTCAGATGTCGTAAATGTAAATAATGGTTGAAGAGATGCTAATTCCTGTATTCTAATTGTTACCATTAACGTCTACGCTGATGATATCTTGTACCAAGTAAAATGTCTAAACATTCATTTAAAAGCGTGTCTTTTGTAACGAAAAGAAGACGCCACATATATGTCCTGTGGAATCAGACATCTGAGTAACACCTGGATGACGCTTCTGTGACAGAACACCGCGTTTCTAGAGCGTTGCAAAACTCACAATGACAAGGCGCATCCAAACGTTAATGAAATCGACAACTTGTGCGGAGTGTGTGTCAAATACATTTTTTACGCAGTCAGAAACAGTTGTGTGGCAGCCAGGGCAGCAGTAATTACGAACCTCTCACCTTATTCCCACGCACACACACGTACAATGAGAAAAATATACTCTACACTCATCAAATATATACCGTGGGCCTTAACAACAACGTAAAGTAATATGCGACGTTTCAGGCCATGTCCCTTCTTTAGAGCACAAGAACAACAACAATCGCCATTCGCCACCAAGTGGTGGTGACGTCTCCACGGCGTTCGTGCCAGGCCAAGTGCACGTTGAAGCTACGCGAAGTGTTCAAGGCCCACTGATAGTTCAAAGAGCAGACCCAGATGCCATGGCTGAGTAGAGCACAGCCGCACATACATTAGCGAACAAAAACACTCAACAAAACCACTGCGGCCTTAATACACATATGTATGATAGGAGACGTTTCGGGCAGTGACCCTTCATCATGGCATTCCTATGCCGTGAAGAGAGGCCATTAAAGCCACGGGTTAGGTGGAGACTGTGACGTTGGGTTTTGATGTCAGAAGTTCAATTTATTAGTGTTATTAATTGTGGTTTTGCACCACTGCTAATGCGGCGGCAGTATTAGCAGCAAACAGTTTGTTACACATGATTAAGTCAGAAAGAGGATCAGGAAGCTCCGTGACACGAGAGCTGAGCCTTTAGTTGGTCACATCTGATGATGCTGGATGTGATCTCAAGTGAAACGTCGGACAGTAACTTTTAAAATACATTTTGTCTGATTTTTCAACATTCCTCCACCTTTTCTGCATTTGCCAACGTGACAAGGTGATTTGATTTGCTCTCTCGGGTGCTGAAGGGTCAGGGTAAAAAAATATATATATATATTCGTTTAACGGGACCTCTATTCAACAGAAATCAGAAGCAATGGACGCTATCCACTACTTCCAAGAGAACGGTCTGCATCGTAAATAATGAAAATACTTATAGATTTTACTTTTGCGCTTTTAGAAATTTCTGCTCTAAGATACACGTATGACTAGTGTTCGCAATATATAGGTTTTTACGGGATGTGGTCATTATTCTAAATATTAGATTGCCATATATAAATCCGGATTTAACGGACTTCTGTACACGCTTTTCCTTATGAGTCAGTTAAATTGATGTTTTACTGTATTAACTATACAACGATGTAACCGCAAACATAAACCAATTGTGGTGCAAGCCGCCAGTTTAATCTGCATGTCCTCCGGTTGCAACAGTCTTCAAATGATCGCAGGTGACTCATCTCATCTCATTGTTAGAAACCGCTTAGTCCTGTACAGCCGGAGCCTATCCGGGCAGACACAGGGCGCAAGGCAGGGATATACCTACGATTGGACGCAAGTCCATCAGCGGGTACTGCAGGCAATTTAGTCTGCAAGCCAGTTAGCCTATGCAGCAGGATTTTTGGACTGTGGAAGGAAATCGGAGTGCCCGGCAAAAACCCACGCGGACACGGGGAGAGAACATGCAAACTCCACACAGAAAGGCACCCGAGCCGAGATTCGAACTCGGGACCTTCTTGCTGTCAGGCGACAGCGCTACCCACTGGGCCACTTCGTTCACATATTTAAATACACACACGAATCTACACATTCTAAGTGTGTGTAGGTTCAAATGGATCGCACGTTCTTAATGTGTCTGGTGCCTTCTCGCGTGTGCCCTGTGGCGCAGTGAGGTAGCACCGCCGTCTCAGCAAGATATACCCACGTTCGATTCCCGACTCGGGTACCTTTGTGTGTGGAGTTTGCACGTTCTCCCCGTGTCCGCGTGGGTTTTCTACCGTTACTCCGGTTTCCTCCCACAGCCCAAAGACACGTTGTCTAAGTTGATTGACCTGCTGACTTAAATTGCCTCCCGTTGGACTGGCGTCGCATTCGGGGTATAACCCAGGTTATCTACAAACTCGCATACGCCTCCTTGCTGGACAACTATTAAAAATAGCTGCACGGCCCAACGGTTCCGTCCAGCTTGAACACAAACCGTTTGACTGACAGTATATCAGGTGGATGGAGAGGGGAGTTTTTATACGAGGGTGTTGTAGGCGCCACTGTGACGTCACACATGTGTGGCACAACGCAGGTGGGTCGGTGTGGTGTGTTTTTTTTCAGGCGGAGGGGGGGTTCGGGCGGCAGCTTGGTCACCTGTCACGTTCCACAGCCCACTGATTAATGAAATGTTTGCTTGGGGTGACCAGAAGAGAGGAAAAAAACTCCGAAAAAAATCTGTGACAAAGTGACCGGAATTTATGGTGAAAACCAACAACAGGTCCACAGGGCGCACACCTAGGCAAGCAGTGGCTATGCAGTGTATACACAGATATGTACTGTATATAGATATAGACAAATATCCCCCCTATAGCCTTAACAGGCTGCAGGGTCAAGTGCTGTTAGCGAGTAGCACCTAATGGTTGGACAGCACCACGCCCGGCCGCCTTTATTTCTCAGTGGCGATGTTCACAGATGTGTGTAGATACACGCACTGTTCATAGACACACACACACACACTCATTGTCACCATACACTGTTATAATCCGAAGCGTTTCACCGTGTGAAATGTTACCTACTATGGCCTAACAATTGCCGATGGGATGCTGCGTGTAGTAGAAAGCGGCATTTTAGAGTTTACTTGTATTGAAATAATGCTGCTGATTAGATGCTCTCCCGGAAGGCACTTTGCAATTAATAATTGTAACGACAATACCGCACGAGCCACCTATATTCTCCTCTAAAGATTCCGTGAGAGTGACACATCTCATTGTCAGAAACCGCTTTGTCATGTAGAGTCGCGATGAGCCGGAGCCTATCCCGGAAGACACAGGGCGCAAGGCAGGGATGTACCTACGATGGGACGCCAGTCCATCACCGGGCACTGCGGGCAATTTAGTCTGCAAGCCAATTAACCTATGCAGTAGCATGTTTTTTGGACTGTGGGAGGAAACCGGAGTGCCCGGCGAAAACCCACGTGGACACGAGGAGAACATGCAAACTCCACACAGAAAGGCACCCGAGCCGAGATTCGAACTTGGGACCTTCTTGCTGTGAGGCATATATCCCGATGATAACTCTGGATACCAATTTCGGCCTGATATCCGAGATTTCCCATTGTGGTCACTGGGGGTGCCATAAAAAAAATATATATATATATTTCTATGAGTCTCCCGCACGTATACATTAAATATTGTTTTTTTGTTTTTCCAGTCCATCAGCTCTCTTGCTTTTCCAGACCAAATAACGTGTGGTTCTGTTGTACGTCCTGCATCATTACTAAGCCAATGATTTACATTCCCAGGCTGATGAGTTGACCAACTGCAGCAGGTGTCTCCAGCCAGTCGCTCGCGATCGACTGGTCGAACCCAGAGTCTTAAAGAGTCGAGCTTAATGTTTTAAATATGAATGAATAGAAAGGGAGTGGTTGTTTTTTAAACTGTGGTGGCCGTTGGTCGCAAATTCAAGCTTCTGAAAAGAGTGATGTACTAGCACACCTGTGCAGTAAGCACAGGTATTACATTATGAATATGTGAGTGTTGTACATAGTGTATATTTTTTGGGGTGAGCTTTTGTTCAAAAAGGTTGGAGGACACTGAACTAATGGAAGACGTTTCCGTGCAATGAGGGTCGCTAGATGAGGTAGAACCCATGGTGACTCACTCACCATGGGTTCTACCTCATCTAGCGGTGTCATCAGCCATTTACGTGATGACACCGTGGGCACCAGAGGTGACTTTAATGGTCAAGAGTATGAGGAACCAGCTTTCTTAGGTTTTCCTCAATAATGTTTCAGGATTGATTGCTCTCGGGACAAGTTGTTTAGAGACAGCTGTGTCGAGCGTGCCTCCTTTGTCCGTCGCAACGTTCCCCCCTCTCTCATTCGACATTGGAGGCATCATCATCAGGCACCTGACGATGATGCCTCCAAAGCGGAAGACGGAGACGGGAAAACTCTCGACACAACTACCACGAAAGAGCAGCTCTTGAGAGCAATTCTCATACACCGAGTTGTGAAAACCTACATAGATATATTTTGAGGAGTAAAATAAATGTGGCTTTTTTTTTACTACTCTTTATGCAGAACATCCCAGAGTGCTTTGCAATGAATAAAAATAAACCCTGATGAGAATAACAAAAAAACAAACACAAAACATTGTCCGATTAATCCGGGGTGATGCAGGGGTAATATCAGAACTGTCCATCGCAAACGGGAGGCCCTATCCAAGACGGTTCGATTCCTGCCTCAGGAACATTTCTGTGAAGCATAGTCTCTATGTCCTCCTCTTGTTATGCGTGGGTTTCCTCCGTGTTTTCTGGTTTCCTCCATAATTAAAAAAACACATTAATCAGCTGATAAGATCAGGGGCACAGTGTCTTGTGGGTTGGCGCTGGCTGACCACGTGGCTTTATCCCCCCTAACTCTCTGTGGTTTCTTATAGAGACGTTTAACCTCTGGTTGAAAGGCGCTGCTATATAAATGCAATGAATTATTATTAAAGCCCATAACACGCATCGCTTGAAATTCGACTTGAGCGATTTGTGCCTGCATTTGTGACATGATTCGTGGAGTAGTCGTTGCAACGATGAGATATATTTACTAAAATATTTTCACCTGAAAAATCCCGACAGGTGGAACATCTGGTGTGTGAAGCATGTCCAGTTTTTTGTCAAGTTCCGTAATCTGCCATGCACTGCAGTCAAAGACTATGATACACAATGTAGCGTTTCAGATACTGCTGGGGCAAGTGCTGTTAGCGAGCACCTATAAATGCGAGAGAAAAAAAACACGTCGGTGGCTGTAACAGGGTCCGGCCGCCTTTGTCTCTCCAGGTACTCATTTGAAGATGAGTCAATCTCGTAAACACCTGAAGAAATGCGCAAACTCGTACACAAAAGCGTTTAACATCCTACAATCTGTACAGTATATGAATTATACAACACCGTAAATACAGTCAAACCTCAAATTAACGGACCACTCTTCGATGGATTTCGGAAGCAAGGAATGCTGTCCACAACTTCCGAGACAGCAGTCTGGAAATAGTTGAAATTATATTTACCTTGTTTTAATGTCTCTGTTGCCGCCAATAAATACGGAAATTACTCTGTTTGACGATGTTCATAATGTATAGATTGTTAGATGGCAATTGATTCTGTAAGATCGTCATATTAACATCCGGATTTAACGGACTTTTCGACACCCTTTCCCCTCTATGAGTCTGTTAAAATCGCAGTTTTACTGTACACGCGTGCACGAACGTCACGAACAGGAAGACGAAAGCCACGTGGCTAAACACGTGGCGTGTTTGATGACGACGGCATACGTCACAACAGCTTTCACGTGACAGGCCGCGTGCAGTGACGATCGCGACGGTGTACGCGCGATGCGTGTTTTTGCCTGTCGCTAGGAATGTGTGAAGGGGCAACGTTGTTTGGGGCTGTGTGTGTGCTGCTGCTTGTGCTGCAGGCGAGACTCTTGACTCCGCGGCGTTTACCCGTCAAGTGTTTTCAACGTTGTGGGTTTTTTTGGTTTCTTCTGTCGAAGAGTTAAACAACAACAAAACGGTCATTGTTGCTGATTTGCTGTTCTTGTGTCGTTGTTGTTGGCGTGCAGTTCTCTCCGCAGTTCTGTGCAGCGCTTTGTGACTCTCGGGTGAAAAGCGCTCTAGAAGTGAAATTTTTATTATTAACGTTTCTAATTAAAGCCTTGGGAGGGGATGTATATTTTCAGAATTCAAACATTGCTTTTCCCTTTAAAGTTTACCTACATTGATGTATACTTGTTGTGCGGTGGTATGTATATGCATGCAAGGACAATATTCCCCGTATAGCCTAAACATACTTTTAAGGCAAGTGCTGTTAGCGAGGACCTTTTGAAAGCCAGCACGATAGACGAGGTGGTGGGTGGCCAGCACCACGTGCGACCGCCTTTGTCTCCTCGGTGGCGATGTTTACTCACCGCACCAGGCACTCATTTAAGGCCGAGTCGACCTAGGGGGAGGCCTAGGACCGATTCAAAAATACCGTCACTGGTGTTGGCCGTGAGTGTTGAAACTGAACAGCGGTCGCCGAGTTCATAGGGCGCCCTTCTAACCACTGATCTGTCATTACATATATACACATACGTACACACGTACGTGCACATAAAGACAAAGCCCCCTCCCCTCCCCGTATAGTGTTCATAGATTATAGGGTCAAGTGCCGTTAGCGAGCGCCTATGTGTGCACATACACACATTAATACACACACTGTAGTCTCACAGAGATTCCAAACCATGGCGCTTTCACCTCTCTGGAACAGAGAATCACATTCACACGCGTTTATTAAATATACTTAACGTCCTTTAAATGTAGGAGTCTTTAACTGCCTTTACTCTGTGCACACACAATGTACATAACCTGCTGAGCGTGTCTTTGTGTGTATTTTTATGCAGTACATGCAGAGTGAGTGTTTATATAAAAAACGTGTTGGTTCAAGAGCTCAGTATATCTATTCTTCGTGTGTGACCTGCACTGCGTATGTATAAACACCCATATATACCCCTTCTACAAACGGCAACATACTTAGCTTATATCTGCAGGAATCAAATCACATCACAGCTGAGACTTTACATAGAAAGACAAATATCCCCCATATAGCCATAGCAGGCTGTAGAGTAAGGTTGTGTTAGCGAGCACCTAGAAAGGCCAGTAAAGGTGTACATGATGGTGCGAGTGCTCAGGACCACATCCTGCCGCCTTTGTCTCCCCAGTGGTGATAATTTTGCACGCAACACTCGGTACTCATTTGAGGCTGAGTCGACCTAGTGTTTGCCGTGAGCAGTGATCGAACTCTGTAAACTTTGTTCATGGTGCAGCGCGCTAGCCGCTACATGACCACTCAGTATATACAAAGACCAAGATCCCCCTATTAGCCTTAACAGACTCGTAGGTCAATTACTGTTAGAGAGCACCTACGTATGAAGGCCAGCACGACACACGAGGACATGGGTGACCAGCAGGACCCCCGGCCGCCTTCGTTTCCCCGGTGGCATTGTTTTTACGCATCGCAAATAGGTACTCGTTTGAGGCTGAGCCAACCTAGGCGATGCCCAGAACCGGTTCAGGAAATCGTCACTGCTGTTGGCCGTGAGCGGGATTCAAACTTGGAGAGAGCTGGGTTTGTAGCCCAGCGAGCAAACCGCTGAGCTACCGCTCCCTCGCACAGAGAGTGCGGCGTGTGTTGGGAGAGTGCGGCGTGTGTTGGGAGAGTGCGGCGTGTGTTGGGAGAG
>JAZEWT010000002.1:15102469-15112903 GCA_036362905.1 Mordacia mordax
GGGAGGAGGGAGGGATGATGAGGGAGGAAGGAGGAGAGATGATGGGGGAGGAAGGAGGGACGGCGGAAGAAGGACGGATGATGGGGGAGATACGGGGAGAGGGTGGATGTTCACAAAATGTCGGCCTCGCGGCGCGCACGCGGCCGGGAGACCACGTGGTGCGCGGCGCGCGCGCGGGATGAGATTCATTCAGTGCGAGGGCACGCTGAGAGGCGCGGAGGCACCCCGTGTCCTCCGCGCCGCCTGGGAGGCTTTAGAGAAACGAGCTCGTCCACAGGAACGTGGGCAACGAATTGTTGCTGGCAGGGTTGCGCGGTGATAACGTCTACGCGACGCAGAAAGTCCTGCGGTTCGATTGCTGCCTAGGGCCCTTGTCTACCCCAGTCCTGCGTGTGTTTCCTCCGGGTTCTCTGGTTTCCTCCCACAACTAAAAACACTCATTAATTAATCGATAACAGTGCCTGAGTCAGCCCCCCTCTGCTCCTACGTATGCATGTCTCGTTCATCTTCAGCTGTGCAATTTGCGCGTATTATAAATAGTATTAGTTTTATTTCTATTATATAGTTGTTGTGTTGATTGCTGTTTGCTGAGTGTTGTGCGAATGAATTATTCCTGAGACTGTCCCAAGTCAACATTTATTTGACGCTAAACGTTCTGTGGGGGCAGTCGAACCGACGTGCGGTTCTTTAATAACGGTGAGCATGGAAACCAGTGCAAACTAGCTTTGCCCCAAAGGCTTAAGGCCTAAACATATTTCAGTAGCTACTGTTCTTCTGGTTCCTTTCGAAATATGTTGTTCGAGAATTCGACAATAGCCGTGTCGAGCGCTTCCTCTCTCATTGGCGCTCGACACGGCTACCCCGAAAGAGCAGCAGTAGACAGTATTTCAGTACACAATGCAGTGCTACGGCACTCAGTATAACGCCGTCCGTAGTCAACACGGTAATAGGCATACTCCGCTGCTGCATTCCCCAGAGTCCGTAGGTCACTTCCCCCAGTCACGTGGGCTCTTGGCTCCCTGGCTCTGTTCAATGCGTTTCTTCAATGATCTTAACTCATTCGGTCATTCCATAGGCTAAGCATATCCATGGCCACTTTCCGTACAGCGTCTTGTGAGATGTGGTTTCACGAGAGGTCATCCCTAACTACCCTGGCCAGAAGGAACTGACACATTTTACAAGTTACGTCAACAGACCTCACCAAGTACTCATTTGAGGCTGAGTCGATCTACTCGAGGCGCAGTACCCGTTCAGAAAACCGTCACTTGGGTTGGCCGTGAGCGGGAGTCGAACTCGTGTCGCCGGGTTCGCAGTCCAGCACTCTAACCGCTGAGCCACCGCTCCCCACACACACAGAGGCACCGCACAGACGACAATCCTCTCTCTGTGGGGTCACTGAGTGGTGAGCGAATCGGTGGCAAGGAGCGGCGCTTTAATGGGCGGCGAGGTGAGGGGTTTGTGAGTGGAGGACGACGGGAGGATGCGCCGCGTAGGAAGTGATTTGTAATCGGCACGGGGTGAAGAAGGAGGAGGAAGTGGAGGAGGAGAGGCGGCGGCCCCCCTATGCGCGCTTTGAGAATTGCTGTCCACAGTTATACTTTCGGGATGGTCGTGTCGAGCGTTCCTCCTCTCTTCCTTGCAACATTTCGCCTCCAACACCTGGAGGCATCTTCAAGCTTCAGAAATTTAAGAAATTTCAGATGCCACAATCAGGCAAAAACAGAACAGCTATAGGAAGAAATAAATTCACATACAGTGGTGAGAACAAGTTCGTGTATTCTTTAGAAATATCTGTATTTCTATATAAATTTGACCTACATTGTGATCAGTTCTTCATCTGAGGCCTAATGATAGATCACCAAAAGTATGTCATGTAGCAAAACAACGATACTAAATACAAGTAAATTTCGAACAGAATGGCTGCAACATAAGATATTTCGCGTTTTGGAATGCCGAGTCAATGTCCAGAGCAGAACCCAATTGAAATGTTGCGGCAAAACCTGAAACACACAGCTCCATGCTAAAAGCTCACAAATATCTCCTTGTTGACGCAGTTCTCTAAGGAGGAATGCCTGCAAGCTGATGTGCAGAGCTGATCAACAGTTAAAGGAACTTTTGGTTGAAGTTATTGCTGCTCAAGGAAATGCCACCATTTACTGAATGTAAAGGTTCACATATTTTTTCTGACAGAAATTGAATTTTGCTCATTTTGCTCAATGAATAAATTTAAAAAAATAGACTTTTGTGAGCTATCTGTTTATAATCAGGTTCTTTTTACTTAGTACTAGGACTGAGATGGAGATCAGATGACATTTTAAGTCACATTCGTGCACAAATTGAGACAATCATAAAGTGTTCAGGAACGTCTCCTGTACGTCGCACCGTGACGATACCTTATAACTGCATATATTCTCATCTCATTGTCAACGGCCGGGCCGCCCCCCGCGGCCCGGCCCCCCGCGTTCATGATGTGGAACTTAATTATTCACAACGAATCGAGAATTTGGCGGCACGGTGGCCCAGTGGGTAGCGCTGTCGCCTCCTCACAGCAAGAAGGTCCGGGGTTCGAATCTCGGCTCGGGTGCCTTTCTGTGTGGAGTTTGCATGTTCTCTCCCTGTGTCCGCGTGGGTTTTCGCTGGGCACTCTGGATTCCGCCCACAGTCCAAAAACATGCTGCTGCATAGGTTGCTTGGCTTGCAGACTAAATTGTCCTCAGTGCCCGGTGATGGACTGGCGTCCCATCGTAGGTACATCCCTTGCGCCCTGTGTCTGCCGGGATAGGCTCCTGCTCACTGCGACCCTGCACAAAACTTAGCGGTTTCTGATGATGAGATGAGGAGTCGAGGACTGGAAACTGAGAAGAGGTGGGTCTTCAACACTTCAACACTTCTGGTCATCGCCGGCTAAAGTAAAATAAAAATCGGTCACTCCGTCAATTTTTTTAATTCAAGCTGCAAGGAACCGTTGAGTTATGTAGTTCCTTTTTAACACTTGTACAGCGGGGAAGGGGTAAGCAAGTTGTAACATCTCAGGCCACCGGGGGCAATTTAGTCGGGATAATTAGCCTAAGCAGCAGGTAACCGGAGTACCTGGTGAAAACCCAAGCGGCCACACAGAAAGGAACATGCAAATGCCACACAGAAAGGTGGCACCCAAGCGGGGAACCGAACCGAGGACAGTCTTGCTGTTAGGCAACAGCGGTACTCACTGTCCCACCGCGCTACGCCAATGCACATAGTAATAATAATAGTCGTTAATTGATGGAAGATGTTGGTCATTCATGATATAGGTTTTCACGGCGTGATGTGTGATGGGAATTTCTATGGAGACGTCCTCTTTCGGGAGAGCCACGAGCGTTACTCTCTACGTCGCGACGTTGCACCTCGCACGTTGCAGACAAGAAGCCTTATGATGCTTCCAACGTGGGAGATGAAAAGCTCGACACGGCTATCCCGAAACAGCAGTCCTTTAGAGGAATTCTCAGTTATTTACAGCCTTCCCTTTATCCTTAACAAATCCACTGCTGGATGAGAACCCGCCCCCAGCTTCCTCTTCCAGACGCCACGCTGCGTTGGTCATTTAGGTATGTGCGTGTGTGTTTGGCCAACAGGCGAGACTGCGTTGGCTGGGTCACGTAGCACGCATACCCCGCCATCGAATGTCCAAGCAACCTCTGTTTTGTCGGGTAGTGGGGACTAAACGGGCGCGGAAGGGACTGGAGAAGACTTGGCCTGATGTGGTGCAGAAGGATGTGGAGCCGATTGGACTTGCCGATAACCAGTACCAACGGTGTCAAGATCGATCTCTGTGGAGCAGGTGTGTGGAGGACGCTACTGGGCAGTTGGGGGGCAGTCGCCCTCTAACAACATCAACAGAGGGTGGAGGAGCGACGCTCACAACAGCGAGCAGAGCGCGGGCGGTTCAAACTCAGCGAGTTCACACAGTAGGGAACACATGTGGTGCCTCGGCCAATCATCTAATTCAGCTCATAGCACCTGGGTCTGTTCCGTGATCTGTTAGTGAGCCGTCGACACTTCGTACAGCCTAAAAGTGCACCTGGCCTGGCACAGGCGCCGTGGGGACGTCACCGCCACAGCGGTTGTTGTTGTTTGGCCTGACTTGTGGGGAGCGATGGCTCATTGGTTAGCATGCTGGTCTATAAAAGTGGTTGCC
Source organism: Mordacia mordax (assembly GCA_036362905.1). Classification (NCBI taxonomy): domain Eukaryota; kingdom Metazoa; phylum Chordata; class Hyperoartia; order Petromyzontiformes; family Petromyzontidae; genus Mordacia; species Mordacia mordax. The sequence goes on from JAZEWT010000002.1 coordinate 15,106,644, forward strand.
CAAGTTCGATTCCCGTTCACGGCCAACACTGGTGACGATTTTCTGAACTAGTTCTGGGCCTCTCCTAGGTCGACTCGGCCTGTTTTGTAAACCATCTTCCATGATGCCTGTGGAATGCATAGTGCAGGGGTGCGCAGTGGCGCTATTGTGGAAAAATCACGGATGACGCAAACATTTATAAACTTCCGCCTGTATCTCGGTATAAACATTAACTATTGTAGAATCTCCATTTCTCATCTCATCTCATTATCTGAAACCGCTTGATCCTATATAGGGTCACGGTGAGCCGGAGCCTATCCCGGAAACACAGGGCGTAAGGCAGGAATACACCCGACGACGGGACGCCAGTCCATCGCCGGAATCTCCATTTAACGGACCTCAATTCAACGGACTTCAGAAGCAACGGACGCTGTCGGCGACCTGAGACAGCGGTTTGCATTGGAATTGATCGCAAGAAGATGTTTTTGTGTGTGTTTATTACTGCTTTTAGATACTTGTGTCACTATGTTCAATTGTGTTAGAAATATTTACAGTTGGGCGGCACGGTGGCCCAATGGGTAGCGCTGTCGCCTCACAGCAAGAAGGCCCCGGGTTGGAATCTCGGCTCGGGCGCCTTTCTGTGTTGAGTTTGTATGTTCTCCCCGTGTCCACGTGGGTTTTCGCCGGGCACTCCGGTTTCCTCCCACAGTCCAAAAAACAAGCTGCTGCATTAGTTAATTGGCTCACAGACTAAACCGCCCGCAGTGCCCGGTGATGGACTTGCGTCCTATCGTGGGCGTATCCCTGCCTTGCACCCTGTGTCTGCCGGGATAGGCTCTGGCTCACCACAAACCTGCATAGGACTAAGCGGTTTCTGACAATGAAATGAGAATATATGCAGATATAAGGTATGGTAATTACTCTGAAAAATATCTGCATATAATCATCCCGTTTAACGGACTTCAAGATTCCCTTTCGCCCATATTAATCCGTTAAATCGAGGTGTCACTGCATTTATTTGGTCCATCAGCCTACCGATCTTCTCGTGTAATCCTGTGCTACTGATGCAAAAAGCCCACAGGGCGAAATATGTGGATTCTCTGCGCAATTACTAATAATAATTGCATTTATAGAGCGCTTTTCACCCGAGGGTCGCAAAGCGCTTCACAGAGCTGTGGAGAGAACGGCACGCAAACAACAACGGCACCAGAACAGAAAATCAGCAGCAATAACATTTTTGGGGGGATTTAAAAAAAAAATATCATCGCATCAGAAGTAGCCGCACACGTGTCTGCAGATCTCCCGGCCGAGAAGCGATCATCTCGACACCGTGTGTGACGTCGTCGTCAGGACTGCCCCTAGAGACCCTCCAAGCGTGGGAGGGACAGGAAGAACTCTGGCATCCGCAGGGCTATCCCTAAAGAGCAGCTCATGAAAGCGACTCTCATCACACACCGATCCATGACAAGCCTGCGCCGATACGTTGCAGCAAGTTGTCAATCACACCTGGTTTCAAATAAAAATCACGACTTACCCCGACGTCATCCATCATCGCACTGGCAGGGCAGTGGCGGCAGGCAACGTTCTGCTTTAGGAATCATTCGAGAAGGTATCGGACCCCGAGGTTTGATCATCGTCAGATACAAACACGCGGAACCTCGGTAAAGGGTACACGGCGAACTATGACAGATTTCACAGAAATATCTCGCGGGCGGCACGGTAGCCTTGTGAGTAGCGATGTTGTCTCACAGCAAGAAGGTCCCAGGTTCGAATCTCGGCTCGGGTGCTTTTCTGTGTGGAGTTTGCATGTTCTCCTCGTGTCCGCGTAGGTTTTCGCCGGGCACTCTGGATTCCGCCCACAGTCCAAAAAACATGCTGCTGCATAGGTTAATTGGCTTGCAGACTAAATTGCCCGCAGTGCCCGGTGATGGACTAGCGTCCCATCGTGGGTATATCCCTGCCTTGCGCCCTGTGTCTTCCGGTATAGGCTTCGGCTCACCGCGACCCTGTACAGGACTAAGCGGCTTCTGACAAAGAAATGAGATGAGACCTCGCGACGTAGTTGACAGGAAATACAGGTCGCTCACGTGTGGAATCGATCCATCTCAACTGGAGTCGTATTTACGTTCCCGCTTTCGGCAGTGGCACACAGTCACAAAGAACAAAACTGAGCTCAATAATATTTGTCAGCGGTAAACTCTCGACTCATTCGGGGCGCAGTTACGGCCGCTGTGTTCAGTCGTTTAGGTTCACCCCTCTCGTTCGAGGCTCTGCGACTTTGCAAACCGCCCTTGCTCTTCGTGCAAGCAAGCGGTGGCATCTCGTCCGCCTGTCCGGTCGTCGTTTCGAGTTTAAGCCATGCTGCGATCTGGGCGAAGGGTGCTTAGAAAAAAAAAATTGGGCGGATTTTTTCGCCCCCCGTTTAATTGTTAGCCGAGTAGGAGGAGAGGACATCGGCGCTTATTTTATATTTTGTAAAGAAACGCTCAATCGTTACAACTAAAATCTATCGGCGTTCGCGCATCAAACTTCTGACAGACGTAAACACGAGGCGCGGACGCCTTTCGTTTTACGTCGCGAGACAGATTTAAGGGAATTCGTTGATGTCCATAATCGTGTTGCTCCAAAAGTTTCTCGGTGCGGGAGGGGGGAGCAGGCGTTGGGGGTGCTGCTTTCACCAATGTAGCGGTAGAAATCAAAACGCCACCGAGTTGTTGTTTTCCACCAACGACCCCCGCGCAAGCGGGGAATGAGTTGCGCGTCCGTTCTACAGATTGGAAGTTGGGGAGATGGTGATGGTTGTGGTCGCAGGGGTGGGGAGGGGGCAGAAAGAAGAGGGGGGGGACGTGTTTTTGAACTGCCACGGAAGGATTGTGTTTCGTGAAAAAAATGCCACACCACGCACACGCGCGGGCGGTGACGTGTATTCCGATGTTATTGACGGATTCGGGGAGAGAGGAGAGTCAGGGGGTGGGAGCGGAGGGGAGAGCGTGGAGGGGGGGGGAGAGAGAACGCGCGAGAGAGGAGAGGGTGGAGTGCGTGTGTGAGTGACCATACTCCGGCGCGGTTGTTCTGCTCACGCAGGGTCGCCTCGTTCCTTCTCTGCACGTGCGCGCGCGTAGCAGGTACCGTGACTCATACATACACACATACACACACTCGCTCAAATATCCCCCCCCCCGTACGGCCTGTACAGACTGTAGGGTCAAGCGCCGATAGCGAGCACCTATGAAGGTCGTCACGGTACACGAGAACGTGGGTGACCAGCACCACGCCCGGCCGCCTTTGTCTCTCTAGTAGTAACATTTACACACTGTATGACGTATTCATATGAGGCTGAGTCGACGTAGGGGTGGCCCAGGACTGCTTCAGGAAATCGTCACTGGTGTTGGCCGTAAGCGGAATTGGGACGCGGGCCGCCGGGTTTGCACTCCAGCGTGCGCTAACTGTTGCGCCACTCTTCCCCACTCACAAATACATACACAGTTGTACAGACACACGCACATACACAGGCACTGTCACACACGCACATACACAGGCACTGTCACACACGTACATACACACAGGCACTGTCACACACGCACATACACAAGCACTGTCACACACGCACATACACAGGCACTGTCACACACGCACATACACAGGCACTGTCACACACGCACATACACAGGCACTGTCACACACGCACATACACAGGCACTGTCACACACGCACACATACACAGGCACTGTCACACACGCACACATACACAGGCACTGTCACACACGCACATACACAGGCACTGTCACACACTAACATACACAGGCACTGTCACACACATACACACTCAGACAGAGACGAAGATCCGCCGTGTATCCTCTTAATAGACTGTAGGGGCAAGTGCCGTTAGCGAGCGCCTTTATGACGACAGTACGAGCGTAAGAGGGGGTGGGTGGCCAGGTCCACTCCCGGCCGCTTCATACATACACACTCGCGTGTACACACGCGTACATACACACTGATAGAACACGCAAAGTCAAAGATCTCCCGTATAGCCTTAACCGACTGTGGGGTCATGGTACTTATAGTGAAGCGCGCACACACTCATTACACACACTATATAAATACACACACACACTCGTACACACGCTCGTCGCACACAAAGACACCTCCGGGCAATCCCCCATACATAAGCAAAGTTATATGCGTGCGCGTACGTCTACGTGCGCGTGTACTTGCACAGACATACACACGCACATACGCACGATACCTCGTATAGCCTTAAACCGTTGGGCGGGGGGGGGCTGTTAGCGAGAGCCATAAAGGACCTCAACGGCGTGAGAAGGTGGGTTGGTAGCCAACACATCGCCCGGCCGCCTTTGTCTCCCGAGTGCTGAGGTTTGAATAGCACCCCTCTTGCACGGTGGTACTCATTTTAAGGCCGAGTCGGCCTAGGGGGAGGCTCGGGACAGGTTCCACACCCGTTCGCCACTGTTGTCGGGGTCGTGGAAGCCGGGTTGCCAGGTTCGCAGCGCTCGGCTCGGCAGACCGACCGCTCCAACTCGAAACGCAGACCACAACAAAACGCTCGCCGTAACAGCAAACCTCGGTCCGTGACTGAGCGGCGGCGACGTCCCCACAGAGCCTGTGCCAGGCCAGGTGCACGCACAATCACACGTGCACTCGTGTGCACGCCACGTGGTGTGCGAACGGTTCGGTCCTCATTGTGGATTCGTGTCGTTTGTGTTTAATTGGTTGGGGATTAGTAGCTGCTATTCCGAGTGCAGTTCGCTACTCCTGGGATACGGCTGCTGCTGAGTCTGCTGCTCCTGCTGATAATGATAAGAGTGCTTTTAATGCCGCTGCTCCACCAGCGGAGCCACCGATCCAAGACGCAACTCGCGTTAGCGTTGGAGGAACACATTCTGAACGCGAGCAAGCGGGTCGAACTCAGACGACCTGCTCTCTGAGGTCGAGACGCACCCGACGCGTTCGTCTTCACACAGCCCGTAAACGGAATCGATGGTTCCCGTCGCCATTTCTGAGTACACGTGCAGTAGATTATCTTCGCCCCCGCGTGACGCGCACGTGGCAACGTAGAACGAGAGACGGGTGCATGGCGAGGCCTTCCTGCGGAAAATCAACAGCGACGCGTGGAGTTGCAGGGGACCCGAGATCACTGCTATTCGTAACACGTCACTGAACCTTGGTCAATCCGCTGCTGGATGGCGGGCTCTTCCCCGCCGCGTCCGTTGCGAAGGCGGGTGATTTGACCATACTTCACAGGCGATGGTCACCGCGTGTGGGTGGAAGTTAATAACGAGGGAGGGCTTTCTCATATATTCGTACCTCCATGGCCTATGTGCCGTGAAAAAATGGGTCATTTCCAGAAACGTCGGCCATCGTGTACTCTTCCTGTTCAGGCATTGGTGATCAAAATAATAATATTCCGATTGTGGGTGTTATTGTTATTATTTCTCATCTGAACCGTGGAGTGGGAAAGGTAGGCTTTTGTTGCACGCCGTCTGTGGGGAGAACTTATACATCAACAGTTATCAGCATTTTGCGCCTTAAGACCCAAGTGGGTCTGGTGTCCACGGACCACTAGGTTGCGCTCGCAGCCCACTGATGGGTAGACTTAGATGATTCCACGCAGGTGAGTGAGTCTCATCTCATTATCTGAAACCGCTTAATCCTATATAGGGTCACGGTGAGCCGGAGCCTATCCCGGAAACACAGGGCGTAAGGCAGGAATACACCCGACGACGGGACGCCGGTCCATCGCCAGGCATTGCGGGACAATTTTAGTCTGCGAGCCAATCAACCTATCCAGGAGCATGCTTTTGGACTGTGGGAGGAAACCGGAGTACCCGGCGAAAACCCACGCGGACACGGGGAGAGCATGCAAACTCCACACAGAAAGGCACCGGAGTCGAGAGACTCGAACCCGGGACCTTCTTGCTGTGAGGCGTCAGCGCTAACCACTGCGCCACCGCGCCGCCCAGGTGAGTGAGTGGACACTACAAAAACAAAATATCCCATATAGCCTTTACAGACTCTAGGGTCAAGTGTTCCTCGCGAGTAGCAGCAAATGAAGGGGGCGACCCCGGTGGCGTAGTGAGTAGCGCTGCCACCTCACAGCAAGAGGCCCCGAGTTCAGTTCCTGGCTCGGGTGCCTTTCTATGCGGAGTTTGCGTTTTCTCAACGTGTCTGCGTGTTTTCGTCGGGTACTCCGGTTTCCTCCGACCGTCCAAAGACACGCTACTGCCTAGGTTAATTGACCTGCTTAACAAATTACTACC
>JAZEWT010000002.1:15123928-15149261 GCA_036362905.1 Mordacia mordax
GGGGGGGGGGGATGGGAGGGAGCAGGTGGTAGCGGGGAGGAGGGGAGGGAGAGTTGAGGGAAGATCGAGGGCAGGTGGAAGGAGCGCGGAGATGTAGCGGTGTGTGGTGGCGAGGTTGGGGATTGCGGTTCGGCCACACGGACATGAGCGGAGGTGCCGGGGTAGGGGAGGAGCGGGTGACAGCGATGGAGACCTGAGCGGTTGGCGGCGGTGATGCTAGCGGGGATTGTGCGGAGGATGGCTCTACACGGAAGATGAAGGTGCATGGACGCTATGAGGTTGGTGGTGGTGGGGGGGATTCTAGCCTCGGTCATCGCAGGCAAACGGCGACAACATCCGCCGCCTTCTCGTCCACCGCCGCCTCGCTTTCGGCGACGCGCCGCGTAGCAGCGAGCACAGCGATCTCGCGTTGCGTCTCCCCAAGCGACCGTGGGATTTTCTCCCACGTTAATTCTCTCCACGATTTTTTTTCTCCCACAAATTTTCACGATTGATGTGGTGGGCCGCGGTTGGGTGGGTTTAATTGTTTGTAAAATAGTAAACTGGGTAACGTTAGCAACAAGATTCGTCGATTGCTTACGAGCCGTTAACGCACATTGGCAGGGCGGTCGGTGATCGGTCTCGATGCTTTTTTATCCCAATGCTCTTCTATATGTAAGGCTTGAGTGGTCAGGTCATTGTTGGTGAGGGTGGCAGGGGTGACCTGGAATGGAAACAGGTCCTGGGCCGTGTAGGCTACGAGTAGAGTTCGGTGCCTTGCAAGGAAACGGGAGATATAGTTGGAGCGTAGATGACGTGTGTGTGGGGGGGAGATGGATGCATTGCTACGATGCAAGGATCTCCCAACGATAACATTAGACGCCCTCCTAAAACAAACACGCAGGCACAAACTCCAAGACGCCGCTCAAGACCTGGGATTTTTAGACTGGAAGAGGTTCTGTCCACGCTGGCGTGCCGGACATGGGCACCGATTGAGGGTAAGGTGTGTGCGTGTGTCTCGCTGACTGGCAGTGTGCCTGTCCATGGCCTGTAGCTTCGTGTCGAGTGTACGTGCGCACGCGTGCGTCTGGAATACAATATATTATACCACAATATTATATTGAACAACTATTATTGTATTTTGGCGAGCGGTAGCCTAGTGGTTAGCGCGCTCGGTTACAAACCCGACCAACGGAGTTGGAATCCCGCTGAAGGCCAACACCAGTGACTCTTTAGAACCGACCCTGGGCCTCCCATAGGTCGACTCAGTCTCAAATGCGTATCTAGTGAAGTGTGTTAACATTACCACTAGGAAGATAAAGGCGGTCGGGCGTTGTACTGGCCACCCTTCTCGTGTGCCGTGTCAACCTTAATACCACCCTTCTCGTGTGCCGTGTCAACCTTAATACGTGCTCGCTAACGGAACTTGACTCTGTCGTCTGTTAAGGTTATACGGTAGATCTTTTTTCTTTGTACTGTACAGCTCTCGGCGCGTGCGAAGTCAGCCCGTGACACCAGGCTCTGTCCCGTGACTTGTCAGCGAGCCTTCGACACTCCACGTGGCCTCGAAGTGCACCTGGCCTGGCACACGCGCCGTGGGGACGTTACCGCCACCTCGGGGGGAGGGATGTATTGACGTGCACGCGTGAATGTTGCGAGTCGTGGCCGTTCCGCCAAACAAGAGTTGCTGTTCGCCTTAACACGTCTGTGCGTGTGCCGGGCGTGGAAGTCGTGGCGACGGAGCCTGGCCCGTCGAGTCGCGTGCGACTCCGACACGCGCGACAGTCGCTCGCAATTCACCCCCGCCACCGTTTTCACGCAACGTTCGTCGTGCGCTCCGTTGGGTTCAGATGTGTTAGATTGAGTATTGTTGTTAGTTGCGCTTGAATAAGGATTGCTATTAAAGTATGGGTTTCGCTGTTATTTGGTAGCGTATTTTATACACACGTGTTGGACAGCGGCAATTTTAACATGTCAGCAAAAATAAAGGCGCTTACCAGGTCTGAGCAAGGGTTATTGCCTGAAACGTTTGCCATTCATATTGACAGTACAGTAGTTTCGTCAAGGCCACGCGTTTACTTGAGTGCAAGGACCTAATCGCTGGACGATAGTTTCCCCCCCTACCCTTCCTTTCAGTCGGTACTTTAACGCGTCTCACAACACAACGTGGCATTTCATATTCAAAATCAAATTCAGGGATATGTATATTTAAATAACGTGCCTTGTTTTGCACCGCGCCGTACAACCAGCCCCCCTGCCCACAGGGCACGCTCATTGCAATGCAGCGTTACGCTTACGTCCACGACGATCAGCCGTCCCACACACGCACATGCCTCGGTGGTTGCAAATGCAAACACCGAGCAAGCGAGAAGCGCCAATAAGAATGGTGGGGGGGGGGTGGCCCCCGTGTGTTGATTCGACGGTGTCCACGCAGCCGCCACCAAAGACAAAGATCCCCCGTATAGTCCCCACAAGACTGTTGGGGAAAGTGCTATTGGCGAGTAGCACCTATGGCACGCGACGGCGGTGGTGGGTGGCCACCAGCGCCACGTCCGGTCGCCTTTTGTTTCCCGAGTGGCGATGTCTAAACATCGCACCGATCTACTCGTTTGAGGTTGAGTCGACCTACGGGAGGCCCAGGACCGGTTCAGATAATGGTCACTGGTGCCGGTGGCCGTGAGTGGGAATCGAACTGGGGTGACTTGGTTGAGTAGTGCAGCGCCCTAATCGCCACACTTGTACACCGGTGGCAGGAGTCCGGTGGCAGGAGTCCTATCACCACAGGTGTTCCTTGCGTGAGAACGCTTGCTTACTACCACGGTACGTGGGTGGCGTCGTGTAGTTATCAAAGTGATTGTCTCTTCTGTGCCTAACACGATAATGTTTGTACAGTCGGCCTTACTATTTGATTGAAGATATGATCATAATTGGACTAGCGCTTACAATATAGTGGTGAGCGATTGTATTTTGCACACACGTGCTTACCAGTCTTGTAATGGCTCTAATTCTTCGGCTTCTCTGTGATATGAAGGTCCTATTGTTCGAAAAGTCACGTCATACACCGTTTCCTTATACCCCAGTTTTATTGATGAATGTGTTCACAATTTTTACGTTATATTTACGCGTCTTGTGACGCCCACGTGCTTACTTTGTCCTACTAATATACAGGTCCTCACTGTTGGTGATTGGTAGAGTGTTGGGATACGGTGAGGCCCGAATACCCGTACCGTGAAGATACCCTGCAAGGCGAGGATTTATCTTTACACATGGTGACCTTACTACACGCACGCACATTTGCGTGACCTCACTGTACACGCACACTTGAATATTGAGATGGCCTTACTAATCGCGCGCGCCGTGCCAATATTGCATTAGTCAAATCACACATTGCTAGGATTACCTTACTAATCTCACGCGCATTTTTGAGATTGCCTTAATGTCATACACGTTGAGGTTGCTGTCTCGCCAAACACACATGCACATTGTTGAGAATGCCTCGCTAAACGCACGTACGTTGTTGCCTAAACAAAATAACCTTGTATTACGAAACCATTTTATTGTTTTATTCCATGGCGTCGTATGAACTATGCAATCGCATTCCTACAACAATGGTCGTAATCGCATCGTGAATTTACTGCATACGCGCCTATGATGATTGGCCACAAAGCCTTACCACCCACCACTTGCTCACTAAATCCCAGCGATGGCCTTGCCCCACACACACAGCATCTGTAGGAAGCGGTCGTGTATTTTGCGCTGACAGCAACAATAGTCAAGGGCTTTTGTTCAGGAGCCAGTGCCTTATAACCGCATCAACCGCACAACCACATTTCACACCCCAATTGAAGCAACGCAGGAACCCAACGGCCCTGACTTGCGGTTCAGCGACCACGACCCGTGTGTGTCTGTGTGGATGGATATATGGATGCGGAGAGCAGTGGTGAGCGTGCTGGGCTCCAAATTCCTGGCGACCCGAGTTCGATTCGGGCTCACGGACACCAATGCCAGTGACTTATCTGAACCGGTCCTGGACCTTCCCTAGTTCTACTCGGCCTCAAATGAGTGCCTAACGCGGTGTGCAAACATTACCACTAGGGAGACAAAGGCGGGCGGCGGTTACACGTCTCCCCATGTACCGTGTCAACCTTCCTCGGTGCTCGCTAACGGTACTTGACCCTACGGTCGGTTTAACGCTGTACAGTGGATCTTTGGATATACGGATAAGGTGCTCGCTAACAAGACCTGTGTCCAACAGCAGAGCTGGTAGTGGCGCTGGTCGTGTTTGTGAATACGAACGTAGCGCTGTAGATAGAGCACGACCCTCCAATCGCGCGTCTTAATCCCGTTCCTATTGTTCACGTGGGTACACGTGCAGTTTTAATAGCTAGCGTATACGTGAATGCTGTGTGGTAGAGCTGGGCAGGGGGGGGGCGTGAATGAGTTGGAGCAAGTCAATATTCCCAAAGCGTCCGGCGATTCGCGTTAAAACATACAGACTACTCCGCGATGTATTCTTTTTTTTTGGTTTTGCAAAAATCAATTACAGTAATACTATTACTGTAGTAGTAATAATAATAATTACTGCTGCTTTACGATCAACGTATCGCCGAGCAGGGCACGTGGTTGCAATTAAGGCGGCAGCATTCCTTGCTGATAGTAAATGATGGTGATGGCAGCTCCCCATCGACGGGAACATCGGACAGCGCGTGGTTTGTTACGTCACCCCGTGTCGTGCATTGGCCCTTGATTTACAAACGTCATAATTCTCACCTGTGTATCTCTAGCGCCGCTTGCCTTCATCGGCCCACGCAGGTAAGAACACAACAGCCAGTGCTGCACAAGGTCTCGAACACTGCACGATGCCTGATGAACGCGCTTGCTTCGCACGATAACAATCGCGATTGTGGTGGTGACACCAAGCCGTGCACTGTAATTGAATGGCTGCAGTCCTGTCTACATCTGCACTGTACAATACCCTACCGTGTTTAAGTCTGGGGGAGTGAGTGCTAGTTAGAGAGCATCAATGAAAGTAAAAACGGCGCACGGAGGGGTGATGAACACCACCGCTCTTGCTGTCCGCCTGTCTTCCAAAGTGCTGATGTTTACGCTCAACACCGGGTACAGTAGCCGCTTGTGGCCGAGTCAAGTTGTATTTAAATTGGAAGGGTTTGAGCTATGCGGCTCTTTTTAATAGTGGTCCAGCGAGGAACGGTAAGCGGAAGTTACATCTCCGGGCACCGGGGCCAATTTAGTCAACAGAACAATGAACCTGTAAGAAGCAGCGACAGCAGCGTGTCTCTTGGGCCGTGGGAAGATATCGGGGTACACGGCGAAAACCCACGCTGGCACGGAGAGAAACACAAACTCTCAAAACAGTTAAGGAGGCGCCCGAGTCGGGAGTTGAACCCGGGCGCTTCCCACTGAGTCGGTAGCACTACTTATTGCGCCACCGCATCGCACGGCCCCCTCTGCACGCCTGCAAGGTGGTCGTGCTGTTGAAAGACTTATCGTTTTTTTTTTTGGAAGAGCAGTTTACCAACAGCCGAGGGCAAGACACGTGGACTGTGTTCGAGCAGCGACAACAACAAATGTTTCTTTGACACGAGCAGAGTCTTTAACGGAAACCAAAGCGTGCCGTCTGCGCGTCCAAAGCTGGAACAGGTTGAACGTGTGCGCCAAACACAAAAAAACCCCACACTGCTATTGTTAACATGGTAAAGTAACAACCTGTGATTCTTTATAGAAGTTACTCGAAGGTTGCGGCGTTCAAACTTGCAATGTTGCGCCCTGCGGCTGCCGGGATAGGCTCCCCCATCCTCCACCTCCGCGACCCTGTACAGGATGTACGCGGTTATTGATGATGATGGTAATGTTGAGACGTGTGTGTGTGTGTGGGGTGGTTAGAGTGAAGAGGTGCAGGAGACGATGGTTGTACCATTCTTAGTGTGGAATGCACCCCCCCCTCCCCATCTACCGTGTGTGGTTTGTGCTGCCTGTGATTGTAGGCGGTTGTTTTGATACTGTTTTGGGGTTGGTGTGGTTTGTTGGTGTGCTTTTGCGCACTGAAGGATCGTGTTTTTCTGCCGCGTGTTTTGTGCACGCGGTGTGTTCTGTGCATGCGGCTGGCTTAGTCATCGTGTTGTGCAGTAGTGTTTTTATGGTGTGCGGTGCGGTGGCCACAAACCTGGCGGCACGAGTTCGAGTCCCGCTCACGGCCAACACCAGTGACGATTTTATGAACCGGTCCTGAGCGTCACTTTAGGTCGACTCGGCCTCCAATGAGTACCAAGTGCAGTGTATATACATTGCACGAGAGACAAAGGCGGCCGGGCGTCGTACTGGCCACCCATCTCGTCGCGTACCATGTCGACCTTAATAGGTGCTCACTAACATAATGTGACCCTAAAGTCTGTGAAGGCTATACGGGGGTTCTTTGTGTTTGAGTTTTTTGTTACGTGTGTTGTAGATACTGTACGTGCTCTGTAAATGTGCTGTGTGCAATGTGTGTATTTGGTTTTCTGTATACGTGTGGTGTGTATACTTTGTGTTATCTGTTCTGCATGTGGTGTGTATATCCGGTGTGTGGTTTGTATTGTGCGTAATGGGTTTTGTGTGTTGCTGTGTGTGTCGCATGCGTGTGCGTCCGTGTGTGTTGTGCGGGTGTTGCATCGCCTTAAGTGTTGTGTGTACAGTATTCGCGCAGTGTTGTGTGCCGTGCTATGTATATACGTGGCTTATTGACGGACAGCAGTGTGCAGTGTCTTGCGTTTGTGGTGTTGTGCTGCGTGTGCGTTATGCTGTACGTGTTCCTTCCACGTGGTGTGTTGCCGTGAATTGTGTGTGGTCTCATAATTCATGCGACACAATAACTTCCCGCAGGAGCGCATCGCTCTGCGACGACGTGGATTATCACTGTGTACCTGTTTATGTTCTCTGTATGCGATGTGTGTGTGTGATATACGATGTATTGTGTGCTTACAGTGCATCGGACTGTACAGACAGTACCATTTTGAGCGTGGACTGTGCTGTCAATGTTATACGGGGGAATCTTTGTGTTTTGTGCGTTCACTTTATGTATCGTTTGCTGCTTGATGCACACTACACGGTGTGTACTGGCAGTGTGTAGACTCCGGTATATGTGGCTTGTGTTGCCCTCTGTGGTGTAGTGTTGGTGGGGGAGCGGTGGCGCAGCGATAGCGCGCCGTGCCACAAAGCCTGGCGGCCCGAGTGCGTGACTCTTTTCTAAACCGGTCCTGGGCCTCCTCTAGGTCGCCTCGGCCTTACATGCGTACCGAGTGCGGTGCGTGAACATCGCCATTGGGGAGACAAAGGCGGCCGCCACGTGGTGCTGGTCACCCAACCCCCCTGTCGTGCGCCGTGAGGACCTTAATAGGTGCTCGCTAACGGCACTTGACCCTGCAGTCTGTTAAGGCTACACGGCGGCTCTTTGCTGTAATGTGTAGTCGGTGTAACACAATGCGTTGCCTGCACGTCTGCTTTATGTGAACGTAGGGGCTATGGCGGTGTCTGCCCTGTGGTGTCTGCTGTGCATGTGGAGTCGTGTTTGCGGTTCGTGGCGGCTTGTGTTACGTACAGCGTGACGTACGCTATGTACTACAGGGTAACGTGCGTTGCGTGCAATGTAACGTAAACCACGTTACGTGCACCGCCGTGTGCTGTGCGGCGTGGACGTGCGGCCTGTTGACGTTACGCACTCCCCGTAGTGTACGTGGCGTGTTGTGTATACGAAGCACACAGCACGGCACACGACACACGTGTGTCCAGTGTGCGTGCGTACATTGCTGCACGTGCTGTGTTACACGTACAGTACAGTACGTGCCGTGTGCGTCACGCGCGTTATGACCCTGTGCGCTGTATGACTGTGTGTGCACCTGGCCTGGCACAAGCGCCGTGGGCACGTCACTGCTGCTTAGTGACCAACGTTGGTTGGTGTGTGTGTGTATGTAGTGTTTCTCTATGTGTGTGTGTGTTCATTGCGGGGAGCGGTAGCGCAGTGGTTGGCGCCCTTGGGCCCAAGATCAGTGACGACTTTCTGATCCTGAGCATTGTCTAGAAGATGGACGCGCAGTCATGTCAGAGTACCTGGTGTTGTGAGTAAACATCTACAGTAGCGAGACAGGCGGTCCGGCGTCGTGTTGGCCACCCACCCCCTTGTGTTCCGTGCTGGCCTTCGTAGGTGCTCGCCAACAGCGCTTGACTTTAGACTTTTAAGGCTATACGGGGGGAGGGGGGGGGTAGGTCTTTGTCTTAGCACCTTTATTTATTATGAAATCACGGATGTGTACGTGTGTGTTGTACACCCGTGCAAATCACGTGCCATCAACTTCCTCGGCGCATACAATGCGCGTGAAGTATGGTCAAAACGACCCACGTGACGGACACGCCGCGGATGAGTGTTCATCGAGCAGTGGATTGACGTCGGGATGCACGCGGCGACACAACAACGAGACTTAACCAACACGGTTAATGCTGTACCGCAAACTGCGACTATAGAAGATAACGCACAGTCCACATTGTACTGATGAGTGCTTGGGAAGCGGAACGTCGAGAATTAGAGTAGGGGGGCGGGGGGGAGCACTGGACACGGCTATCCCGAAAGAGGAGCTTTTGAAAGCAACAATCATAATCCACATACTTTCGTGGACCCCCTCTCCCCCCCTCCACCACATACATCAAGGACACGGATGTTGAACGCTTTCACTCACATGGTTAGGGTTCAATCTTTCAAGTTGCATGCACATTTTGCTTAGAGCCTCCCGTGGAGCGTGACGCTAGAGCTGGTATAAAGCGTGCTCTCATTCCGGCCCCTTGCACGTTTTCATCTAATCGCAATAACACGTGGTGACGAACATTTTCTAACAAACACAATGTTTGTGTGCGTGATGCACGCTTAAATGATAAATAACAGTTATTGTAAAAAAATATTGGGAAATATACAATGCTGGTAATCTCCGTGACTATTGAAGATTATGCACTGGTCATGCATAGTGGGAAAACCAAGGGACTAACTGGTGCTTGGTGATTCACAATGATGTATGTACAATAGCTGAGTGTTATTTTAACTAGGCTTGCCTCAACCACAACTGCAGTGGAATAGACGTGGCGCGTTGTGTCATCGATGAATGACGCACTGATAGCAACGGCAGCGAAGTACACAACTCTGGACACAAGTAGCGACAGTACAAAGCAATGACATAACAGCGACCACACAAACCAAGAGGCCGGGATACGGACAGCACAAGCCACGAAGGCCCGGCGAATCACAACCACTCGGTGCGACACTCTCCGCGAATGTGAGCGACACAAAGCAGCGACATCAACGCGGTATTGACACACACAAAAAAATCCCCTCCACACAACTTCGAACTCCATGGAGGCATGAGCCGGGCCCCGAACACAAACCGTTTTGCAAGCACAGCGATGACAATCCACTAACGGTCACGACTCGCAACACAACACGTGTACGCGTTTGTTGTGATGGAGTTGTGAATGTGTTGTGCAACGTGACGAGCGCGAGGTCAGATTGGTGTTGTAGTAGGTGGTGGGGTGATTGCTGCTGCTGCTGCACGTGTTGGCCCCGTGTATGCTTCCCCACTCCGTGCATCAGTAATGCATTGTCATTAGCTTAAGCAAAATGCGCAATCCTGTTAAGACTGAAGGATGATGATCAGGAACATGTCTGAACGGATGTCCATCAAATGTTTGCTTTCCCTCTCTTCGTGATGTTAGCCGTGGCTTTTAATGTGAGAGGCCTAGAAAATGCACAACGCAGGATCTTATATAATAAATTAAAAGTATGATTTAGAGATTTTAAATAATTCCCAAAATATATACATGTTATCCTATCAGCACCGCGCTTATTGAATGCTTTGTATGTATCAAGCTTCAATGTGGACACATTGGTTAGTCCACTGCTGGATGAAGACCTTCCTACGCGTTGTTGACCACGTGGGATGTTTGACCATACTTCCCCAAGCTGCTTGATGAACGAGGCAGGGGGAGGACTATTGCAGCTTTAGACTTCACTCGCCGCTTAACGGGACTCTGGTAGCTGTGGTCGTAAAGCGCAGAGCATTAAACACTTGACCAACGCATATCCTTCAAACTCACATAAGCCACACAACACGTGCTGCTATTGCGTTGAACGCACGCAGGTTCATATTTTTGACACGCGGACAGTTAGGGCCACGTGGTTGGGGCTCGAACTCAGGTGGCCGGATTCACAGTGCTGCCCGTGCAGAGTTTGCAATGGCCCGAGTGCGTTCAGATACCCCTCTCGTGTGACTACGAACACGTGGGTCCCGAGCGAGGGGAGGTAGCGAACCGGCCACACTTCCCCCTCCTTGTCAGGTGTAAAATGGCCACAGTGTTTGCTGTTGACCCCAAAGTGAAGGCGGATCCGCCTTTTGGGCCGAGCCCGCGTCTCATTGGCCCGTGCGGATTGTTGCGGCTGCTCGGGGCCTTTGGGCCTTTCCACGTTTTTTACTTCGCTTGACGTGGACAGGGTGACAATGTGGAATTGGTGACACGCATTGCTGTCGATTGTTAGAAATTTGCAGACTTTTTTTTTCATCCAAGTGTATGTGGGCACAATCATGCAACCGATTGTTTATGGTTATTGGTGTAATTGCCACTGTTAATGTTTTTTTGCGTGTGTAAATCTCCATCGATATATATTTTTAGATTTGTGTGCATATAACTTAGCAGAAAACTGCAAGAAGATTGCATAGGTTTATAACTTAACTCTACCTTAGCCTACTTTGGGACTCATTCGTACGCGCATTGTGCGCAAAAAGTTACGATTTGTACCGTTCTTTAGTTTGTATTTGTCATCATGGCAGATTCAGATTTTTGTGGATGTAATTATTTGTGTAACTGTTGGAGCTGCGTTTGTCCTAGCGGCGTAGTGATTGACCGTGGAATGCCGCTTCAATGAGAGAAGGGAGTTGGCTTGTCACGTGTCACAGAGTTCGGTTGTTCAAATCTCATCGTTGTCATGCCAGATAGTTCACTTCCAGATTCTCTCGTGGTGCGAGGTGGCAGTTTAATAAGCACCTTGTGACATCACACAAGCACGCAAGCTCGACTAACATGACACTCTTGATTTGATAACTTTTAAAATCTACTCCTTTACCAAAAATATCCCCCAAACCTGCAGTGCTATAACATTGCCTGCTCAGAATTGATTTTCAAATGTTTTGTTGTAAGCGCCAGACCGAATGGAACACAATTTATTGATAATGCAAAATTTTTTTTGTTTCCCAATGATGTGAATCTTAACATCGTTTTGCCACACCTGAATCAGAATTTAAGATGAAGAAAAAAACGAGAACACCCATTATCTGTAAATTATAACAATTGTTTTAATTACCAAAATATCAGGTTAAATTACAATTACTGCACTATAATTTGAGAATTGCTCTCAACAGCTGCTTTTTCGGGATAACCTTGGCGGAGAAAGGAGTAACGTTTTCTGATTATCGTACAGAGCAGCCTTTGAGCGTAATTCACATATATTGAGCGTGAAAATGTAGATCAATGTATTATCATTTTCCGAATTAAGAATTACAATTCACTGTTAGTGGGCTGGGCAAGTCCTGCTTTTGTAGATGAGAAGGAATTTGAGCCAACAGCTATATTCGTTGGAGCTGCCTCGTGTGTCAAAACGTCATTTTTAAACTCTTCGTTGACCCGTGAATGAAGTCTCGGAACGTAGTTGAACGTCGCAGTGATGTCAGAGAAGAGAGGCGGAGTAACACTGTCCTGTACTGTGACGCAAAGTTTCATTGAAACGCGAGTCAAACCGTAGATGTTTTCTCGTATACAGATTACAATGGGGGGGGGGGGGAGTATCTGTAATCACTTCGGGTTAAATAGGGGAAGGAGAGATGGTGAGTATACGTGGGATCACGTTTGCTCTATGGCCTGTTTATGGCGGCCATGACAGATGTTGTCCCATTAGTGTGCACGTGGTACTAATTATCGATCATTTTAGTCCTGCACTGTTCTATTCAAAGAACACATTTATGAGCACGGTAATGGTGAATACCAATTTATTTATGTGAATGGCTTTAAGAATGTTTATTCCCATTTGTGGGGTAATTTTTTTTAGCAGTTTACTGCTGTGTGAAACACCTTTCTTTCGCCATGTCCGATATTAAGGTTGAACCATACTCCACCACGTTATTCAGTGTCGTTTTTGCGGGAGGGCCGTCGGCTGGAGTGGAGGGTGTAGGGTGATCTCGAATACCATGGAAGCTACTGGTGTTCGCTGTGGGACGGTGCGCTAACCGCTGCGCCAGCACTCCCCCCAGCATTGCTTGAAATTAACACCAATTCAGTAAGTAACCGCTTATGTTAAGAAAACAAGACCTTTTCGTAAACATATCTGCAGTATTTCGAAAAGTGCATATTAAATTATCATTTGGTCTGCTTTTCACTTTATACCTGATGCACTTAGTTGCACTGTGTAAGTTCATATATTGCCGAAAAAAGGCGCCTTTGACTTCACAAAACAAATTACATCGTATATGTAAACAGATTA
This sequence comes from Mordacia mordax, assembly GCA_036362905.1. Classification (NCBI taxonomy): domain Eukaryota; kingdom Metazoa; phylum Chordata; class Hyperoartia; order Petromyzontiformes; family Petromyzontidae; genus Mordacia; species Mordacia mordax. The sequence goes on from JAZEWT010000002.1 coordinate 15,136,473, forward strand.
ATGCTACCTGTTATGTGGAGCCATCAATTAATAACAATCATAATTTCACCAATTCCCAAATCGCCCGGAAAGCGACCGATTCCATCACATTTGTGAAGCTAAGCATGGTCGAGCCTGTTTTTTTACTGTGATAAGCGATTGCCGTGCTCACACAGGTGCAGACTTGTGGGGCTAGGTGGTGAACAGCAGAGGGCAGTGCAGCAACATACACTGCTGTACCTTACGTCTATGCTCCCACGTCTATGCTCACGGCTGTGACTGACCTGCAATGACCAGCATGGTTAAGTATGGTCAAATAATCTTCACGACCGCTCACAGCAGTGGATTGACGAAGAGCTGTACACGCACAACAGGGATAGTATTTACTGATGTAGGTCTTCCCTGCTTGATTTACGAGAGTTGCTCTTTTGTAATGACTGGATGACGCTTCCCACGTTGGAGGCTTTATCAGGCGTCTTCTAATGTCTTCAACTTCAGAGGTGAAATGTCGTGTGGGGGACTGGAGGAGCCCTCGACACCGCTATCCCGAATAATATGGCTCTTAAGAGCAATTCTCATTGATAGTATTAATTACTTTGCTTTTCCCATAAAGGCTTCAGTGAGTATGAAGACACTTATTCTTGGAGGTTCCTGCTGCAGAATAATATTTGCATTTCCAAATTGCTTTTCACCCGAGGGTCACAAAGTGTTGCACAGAGCTATGGAGAGAACGTCATGTAAACAACACCTTTAACCACCTCTAATAATGAGAATTTTACGCTTAGCTCTAGACAATTAGTATCAAGTGCACACCAAATTTCTTAATGTTAGAATACTCTCATTACCTTAAGTTCCTCTACGAGCTGTACTGTAAAAATCCCAATTTGCACAGCAGATGTGCAGCTATCAAGTGACTCGGGGTTGTGCAGGCTATGCAACGGCACGGGCCTCATGAGTCAGAGAGGCCCAGGCACCGGGTAATCGAATAGGAGGCCCCCTATTTATCTCTTCGACGCTACGCCAATGACGCATAGGACGTTCTGTCCGATGAAGCCTTGACCTAAGCCGAGTGACGGAGGAGGGGGGGGGGCTTCTTAAACATTCACAATGTAAATACACGCGTAAATAAATCATAGCGTTAAAGGGACCTCTGCGGGGGGAGCTCTGAACCGCGACGTGCGTGCCACCGAGCGGTTTCCCTTCACCCCCGACCCCGTGGGCCCAGGCAGCAGAGCCACGCGTGCTGTTGGGGACGAGCGGTGCGCTTAGATGTTTATTGTTACAGCAGAAAGTACCAAGTGAGCTTGAAAGCTCTAGATGTGGGAATCCTATGAAATAACAAACGTTCGGACTGACCAACGCAACAGCATGTAAAAGCACAAGGGAGGTAAATTCACAGTACCAATTTGTGACCGGTGGGGTCTGGTGGGAATCTGGCGAAAAAGTCCCATCCCGAGGGGGGGTGGATTGCGCGGCCGGTATGTGGTGGGAGAATTGCTCTTGTGAGAGCTGCTCTTCTGGGATAGCCGCGTCGAGCGTTCCCCTTCTCTCCTTCACAACGTTTTGCACCCTCTTTGGAGGCGTCGTCGTGCATCTTGTCGCCAACGTGAAAACCTCCATCAATATCGCGGTGTATGGTAGAGTATGACAGGTGCATGCAAGTGGACAGAGGGTTGGGAGGGAGGGGGCTGTGGGCCTGTGGGGTTTACATTACTCCATGCCACACGAAAGAAACGGATCACCAGTTGGCCATCATTATATTTGTGATAGACATTAGTTGTCAACTTCAGAAAAAGAATAAGTCATATAATTTGCCTTCAAATCACAATGTTTAAAGCTTTTCTTCTTCAGGGAAACATAGGAACTTGGTAATTGGTGGTGATCTTGTCATTGTTCATCTACATCACCGTTTAGATGCCAAATTGTGTGTCTGGGGGTATTAAGTGAAACACATTTTGTATGGCTCACGAGCATGTACAGTAGTGTGTGTGTATATGCGTTGTGGCATATGGACAATTGTATTTTACAGTGACAAGTTTTGTGAACTTTTATGCACAAGAACGAAATAACCATTGGAGTAACGATTTATCTCGAATGAAGGCTTTTCCGAGAATAAACCCACATCACTTGTGATGTTTGTATTCCTATAGAAAAGCACTTTTTAACATTTAAACATTAATCTCCAATTATCTTTCTACTCTGCCATGAGCCATTCTTAAGCTCCTTTCTGGGTGCAGTTTCCCCACTAAAAACACAGGTTCCCCCCCCCCCCCATGTAGCGTCAAGTTCATTTCGCGAGCACCTATAAAGGCGAGCAAAGCACAAACGGGGGCTGGTGGCCAGTATCACATTCGGCCATCATTGTGCCATTGTTTCCTTTAGTGGTGATGTTTACAAGCTGCACCAGGTACTTATTTGAGGATGAGTCGACCAAGGAGAGGCCCAGGACCTCATCATAAAATAGTTACTGGTGTTGATAGCCGCGATCGCGAATCGAACTCGGCTCACTGGTTCCACAACGCAGTACGCAAACCGACACACTACTACTCCCCACTCAGACACCAAACTGCAATATGGCGTTAAGACTAGGATGAAGTACACGCACAGACATGTGGCCACCACTGTGCATGCCATAGGCAGCAGCAGGCTCGTGCACGTGACCGGCCAGGTTATTTGGGCCGGTGAGAGTGGCAAGTAACAGGTGTGCTGCTCCCACACCTTCCTCCATTACAGCCTTGTGGTTTGAGAGGGCCAGGGTGTAGCAGTGCAGGTCCCAGGAAGGACACTTGGTGATGGTTGTGCTTGGTTCCTCGAATCCCGACCATTGATGGGCTTTACGGCCACCCATTGTCACCTTAGCGCGATGTCGCCACTCGCTCCTCCTTTGTGACGCAGAGCGTGGCCTGTCCTTCTCCCAGTCATTAACACAGTGAAGTGCCGGCCAAGAGGCAAGGTAGCTTATGGGTCATATACCTGAGGCATTGCTAAAGAATAGATTAATAGTAATTCAATTGATAACGCACCGTTCAAATTCCTCACGTGGTCATTGATGAGACACGGAGGATTAGCAAGTAAACCGCGGGGGGGGGGGGAGTCAGCCAGGCGGTCAGCCGGTGCCAACCCACTGGACACTGCTTTCCTCTGTTATGTTGTTGTTGGCCATTTAAGTAATGCGGTTTTTTTTACTTGTGTGAATGAACCGGAGAATCCAGAAGAAATCCACGCAGAACGGGGAAACGTACACTCCACACGGAAAGGCCCCCGAGGTGGGAATCGTACTGCCTTTGGCAACATTTTATTTCTTTGAGGCATATGTGTTACCATTACACCTTTACCGATGTGTGGTGTCACTGTCATCCCCTCCTATGCTTTGTGGGTCTTCCCCAGCCTCTCTGTTTTTCCACTGCCATAAAGCCAATCTCTTATTAATGGTATTGCTTCAAGTATCCTAATAAAAATAGCAGGGACCGCCTTACAAAGAGTTTTGAGGCTCAGGCGAGGCTGTTCTGGTTATGCGGTAGAAGGTGTTGTTCACTCGTCCAGCGATTCTATAAATTGTCCTGAATTGCTTTGCGATTCGATGCAATGTGTAATCTTCGTCTCTTTTGAATTCTCATTTAGGTTGTTTTATTCCATCTCGTTTGCGCATTGTTGCCCCCCCCTCCCATTAGTTATCTGTTACATGGGCAAAGCGGTTTTGTATAATATTTGTAAACCATAGAAACGCCGCTGAGGCTAGCACTGGAGTTAAAGTTAAACATTTAGGCACGGCCTTACCCCTTGCTGCACTGAATTTATTTCTGCGGCATGGGCTGCAGTCAATTCCATCTATCTTGTGTGATCCTCATAACTGGGTTTTGATGCCCCTGAAAACGTGTTCCACATTTTTATATTCTCGTGAAGAGTCCCATTTGTGACCCTTGGGTGAAAAGCGCTCTATAAATGCAATTTTTATTATTATTATTATCCAGATGTCTCGCGTTGTCCCACAGGCTGTCTCGCATCAAATGAATATTGAGGTTTTTTTTTTTACAATTTACAATGCGCCGCGCATGTCCGTTCAAAGTTGAAGAGAGCGGACACCTCGGAGGAGCACGGAAACGCAGAGAGATTGGGGAAGGTAGCCACGTGGTAAGCTGGTGACAACATTTGCCAGATGTTTTCAGACAATGAGTTTTTTTTTTTAGTAATGGGAGGAAACCAGAGAACCTGGAGGAAACCCATGCAGAATGGGAGGAGAACACACACGCTGTTAACAAAAATGTGCCCGTGGCAAGCATAGAACTGCCTTAGGCAGGACCTTCTTTCAGTGAGGCGCGTGCTTTACCACTGTAAAGTGACCCTACCATCGCCACCTGTGTAACATATCACATGATGGCCTGTTTTTACCCTTGTGCGATCAACAGGTAGTTGAGCCAGTTGACATCGCTATCAAAGTTAGGCCTGAAATGTTGGCGTGGATTCATAGTTTCATATCACCCGTCGCGTTTACAACACTCACGCGCACGCGCAGTCGTGGAAGTGAAACTCAAACATTAAAAATGTGGAAGAAAGAGAAACTTTAAAAATGAGACGAAACAACGAGACGTAACATTACCCATTCTTAAATCAAACCGTTGCTCTGAATCGCGACAATCTGTGGAATCACCGTTGCTGGTGCTGGGGAGAGGGAGGGACTGTGAGCATTAAAAATTCCACTTTGTTAACCGCTCGCTCATAATATCCGTATTCCCAGAAAAGCAAGCACCTGCAGGCTTGAAGTCGGATTGCGGCCAGATAACCCTGAACCCTAACACTGTGTGTTATCGTCAGTTAATTATTGGCTCTTGCTCCTCCTCGTTATAACGCTCGGATTACAAGGGTTACGTTTTTTGCGGAGTTATGCAAGCGGTTAGAATTTTCTTAATTTACATGGTAGGCTTCATCTGGCCGATGGCTGTTGCTTTGAGACCATCGATGGAGCATTGTATTAGTGTCGGTCTTAGTGTGTGGGTAAGTAGTGGTTTAAAGGTGGTTTTGAGCTACGGTTTGTGGTGTAAGTTAAGGGCTGGTTTAACTTTAAACTTACCGGACCATCCGCAAGTTTAGGTCACAATTCTTGTAGCACACACAATGATAGGTGGTTGAGCTGCTGTTTGTGGCTTAAGTTATGGGCTTGCTTAACTGTGAGATGATCGGATCCCATTTACAAGTTTGGGTCACAATTACAGAAACACACACACACAATTGCTGATTTTGAACGCCTTGAACTGAACCCTGGTGTTGGTGAACTACACCAGGATTACAGCACCATTATCCAATCTGCAGGCCCTGTTAAAGCACAGCCTGCAGTTGGCAGATACAGCCGGTTGTCTCGACTACAAATGTGGTCTTTTCATCTGTGAATCTTGGAAAATTAATAAATAACAGGTCAGTTATTAAAAAGTCCACTCGGTAACATAGTTCACATGCTTTAAAATGTTAGTACCTTGAGTTTATTGCAGCCTAGCCCAGGGCCCCTCATGTGTTTGTCACGGGAGGTAAGAGAGACGAACCAGAGATTTTGCGGCTTACAGAGCAACGTGCTGGGGAGCAGATTCCTAGTGACGTTACATACTTACTGCGAAGAAATGTAGAGGCACAGCACTGTAATTGCTCGCTCGGACCACTGCTTACCAATGGGCCTCCACAAGAGAAGTAGCTGTAATAATATTTGCAATCTAAAGCACTTTTCATCCGAGGGTCACAAAGTGCAGCACCGAGATGTGGAGAGAACGGCATGTCAACAGCAAGAGAAGAGAATAGATAATTTGAGAAAAGAGGAGGGTGCTTGTGAAGAAGAGGGTACTTTGGCCTGTTTTTCCACCGTGGTCGCATGGGTAAGGAGGTGAAATGTTGACATGTCATCATCGACTCGTCAAAGGTGGCCGCAGCTTCTGTGGGCCGAAGCCCTTTTTGTGTTGTACTACTGTCCGCTATGGTGCCGAGCAGTGCAATATTAAAAAGGGCATTGGCTGGCAGATCAACGTCGCCATCGTCGTCGACATCGCGAACGTTGTCGGTTGTCCTCGTCGTCACTGGAAGATCCATCGCTGTGCAAGTGGGGTTACAGTAAGGTTTGAGCAAATAGGAAATCGTCCCACTGATTAAGTCTTTCTTCTCACAGCGCACACCGTGCACTAACGTTCATTGAGGTGTGAATGTGAACGAACGGTTTTGTTATCGACCCGCCGAGGGTCTCGCTGCGCCGTGCGGATCGGGTCATGGCCGTTGCTTGACCATGCTTCACATTGCTTAGTGTGGGGTTGTTTCAGGCAGGCAGCATAGAAATGGTGGGAGGATAATTGTACTCAACTACGTACAAGATACATACGTGTATGGCCCGTTGTTGTGTCCAAGCACAAACTATAAACCCGAGTAGGATTTGTACTCTGCAAGGATGAGTAGCTCTCGTGGTGCATTGCAACCACTTGCAGAGTACCCGCCCCATGGGCGATCTTGTTTAAAGCATGTAACACATTCTTCTAACGTCAGGATGAAGGCGGGACAGTGTCTAAGTAGATGGGTGGTACTGTAATGCAAAATTTGGAATTTGAAGCTTAAAGTCTTCACGTTTTCTAAGAGTAAAATGCAAACAAAAATAAGACATGGAAGCCTGGGTGTTGTGCAAATTTGTGCCTATGAAGGATTAAAACCAGTACTCTCAATGCGGACATACGTACAAATACACTGTTGTACATAGAGTTGTAGGCGAGCATCATTTTGGTAGATAATTTTGCTTTTACCTGTCGCTTATTTTTCGCGTTGTACAGCCAACGGGCACGTGACTGGTATCGCTGTGCATGGTAACTTTAGAACGCGCGGTTCTGCACACATCCATGGTCAGGCGTGGATTGCATTGTATATATGTGTATAACTCATAATGATCCACATCAAAGTACAATGAGATGGTTATTCGTTTTTTTTTCGCATTAAACAGGGACCTTATAATTTTGATGGAATACGTTTTCCCAGTAATATTTGACAACCCTGCAGCATGTTTAACAAGCTTGACCCTACTGATGAAATTCAGTCAAAACCGGTCTCGAGTTCGATTGCTCGCTTTCCAGCCGCTGGATAGTATGCTGCTGAACAAAATAAGCCGATGGCTTAAATATATTCATATTTCATGTAGAGCACGTTGTTTAGACGTGCCGTGATCTAAGTCGGTCTGTGAAGGTTTGGTCCCAATCTGGTCAGAGAGTTTACATGTATGTGTGGAGAGAGTAATAGGAACTTGAGGATGAAAGAAAATAGACCCCAGTTTTCCTAAAGCAGGGCCCCATTTGTGGCGTGGCACGTGGGCGCGAGGACCTGCAGAGGAAGCATCGCAGTGACTGCCTCTGCCGCTTAAACGAGCAGCGGTGATTAATGTGAAATGAATTCTCAGTTTCAAACAGGATGTGTGCGCGTGTGTGAGTCCGGCTGTGAGTCAGCGCCTGTGCCTTCGCTTTGCTTGCTCATTGGCTGAGTCACTCAAATTATTGCCTTTTCCCAATTTAATTTGCCCACGTCCGACCTGCTGTCAACAGGCCCTGCCGTGGCACCAGCTGTGTGCAATTTTTTTTTCTCTTCCTATGTTCGGTACAACGTCCCGCCCGGAGTTTTGAAGACGGATTTTTCTATAGTTGCGCGTGTTTTTTGTTTTGTTTGCGCCTTCATCTTGGGTCCACGTTTTTCTCTCAGGACCCGTGATCGTTGCTCCAACGCGGAGACGGTTACGCTGGTGCAACGGTGCGGTGAAGCAGTTCGACGTCCATCTGTGTTTGAACAAGCGGTCAAATGTCGCGTTTCGCTGTGCTCTCCGGGGCTGTCGATTCATTTTGAATTTCAATTATTTTACGTTGATGTTTTTTTGTTAACGCATAAATACCATTAAAATTGTTGCACTGTAAAATTGCATCTCGTCGGTATTTTTAAAAAAGCACAGATTTAGAATTACACTAATGCCAGCAATGCTAGCAGCTAATGTGCAAGCATAATGTAATTTTATATGTGGAACCAGAAAACATTAGTAATTTTTAACAAATGTTCAGTAAATGTCCCGATGTCCAGCAGATTATCATTATCCATTTAAGAGATTAAATTTTCATCAGTGGCATGTTTCGCTGTAACGGAGTTATTTAACCCCCAGTAGTGAGCAGCGAGACGGTTTATCTAGGGGGAGGGAGGGACTTGATATCCATTCCTAGGGAATTGTAAAAATAAAAGTTAAATCTACGTATGTTTAAGTGCAGATCTCAGTTCTACAGGTCATATTTCTCAAGAACTCTTCCTCTCTGCAGGATCCACTAATAGCCCCACCACGGCATCTTCCGAAATAGACCCGTCAACAAAATCGACGTCGCCGCACAAATCGGGCAAACATGGTAAATCTGTGCGGTGCTGACTCTTGAACCGCTTGAGGTGTGTATATTAAATTATACATGTATATTTTTACGACGCTACAGTTGGCTCTTGTCTCGTTATGTCTGGGCGGATTTACGCGGGTTAACCATGGGGGCAATTAAATGAATGGAATGTATCTCTATACCGTGCCTGCTGGTTTAAATATTGGCTGCTCCCCATTTGTACAGGGTGTCTGTGACTCCTTGCTCACGTGACTGCTAACCTGTTGGCCAGTAAACCACTTATTGTCAATGAACATAAAAAAAACCCGCCGCGTTCTAATTTTGCTGCCCCCATTATAGGTATGTAAATAATAAACTTAGTTGAGAATTTTTATTAAGAGCGAAAAGATCCCTTCCAAGGTGGAAGGTGAAAACGTCGCAAGGAATAGAGGAAATTTCGACAGCTACTCTAAAAGAGCAGCTCTTCAGAGCATTTCTCATACATCGAGCCGTGAAAACCTATATCAATACAATAAACCTGATATTTTATTTATTTTACGAAATTTATAAATGTTTTACATACGTGTTTTAATTTTGTCTGGCCTATCATTCAACCAACACCATTACCATGGGTAACTGAGTTTTAAATGAATGGATGAGCGGACGAGCAAGCAAACGAACGAGCGAGTATGTCAGCGAGCGAGAGCGAGAGCGTGAGCGAGCACTGACCATGGCAGAGGATGCCCTGCAGTTTGCACCAAAGACACCTTCTTCACATGCAAAGTTGAGGCATAACAACGAGATGCCCTCCAATAGTGATTCCACAACTTGTTTTGCTGCCACTGATAAGGTGAAAAGCAGCAATATGATTCTGTCCCTGAAGCCACACTGGTCCGTAAAGTGGCACTCGTGCTCATTATTTTTGGCAAACTCAGGACGTGATTGCTCCACGCATAAATTTTAAAATACGGATATTTTTTTCCCAATTTTTTGGATGTTTTTTGTTACCATGGGGGTTTATTTTAGATGCGGAGTGTGTGTTTTCATAAATATCACAGCTTCTCGAAGCACAATGCTAGGCAGTGCCGTGATGTTGCGGAAGGAGTGATGACGATGTTGAGAGTGGTGACGTAGTGATGACGTGTGTTTTGTTTAGTCTGCGGATTGGACCGCCCCAATATGATCAACAAACCAAACAGATCTCGGCAAAACCGGGCAGAGTGGCAGCATGTGTGTCCATCAATGTATACAATACATGGTCCAAATTACTCTAATGCCATTTATAGATTAAGTTAATATGGAGAATTATTATGAACATTTATATTGTATTGTCATTACATTCCGTTGCTATAAACAACACACATGTAAATTGTATGTATACGTATATATAGATGCGTATATACGTGTGTGTGTGTGATTCATGTGCTCATGTAAAGTACATTTTGTATTTCAGCATGTTTTAATATATTTGATGTTAACTATTTGCAAACACGTATGAAAAATTCAAAATATATTTTAGGGTAAATTACCAATTATTTGTTTTATTTAAAATACATATGTACAGAATGGAATATAGCTATATACTGTTACAAGTGGTTAAATGAAATTGCGAGTCGTATATATTGTAGTTGGGATACATTAAAATTGCACCAGAAAGAGAAAATGACAACTACAGTTGAGTCAATATATTTTCCAAATGTGTTGACAATATATTAATTATGTTATGCTTGGAACATTTCTATATACAAAGAAAAGACATACTGCAAGTTGTAGCTCCGCATTTAATAGATCTGCACATATTTTAGCAACAAAATTGCAGTGCAACATATACATGTTTAAAGGGTTATGAGCAATAAAAACAATTTCAATAAAATAATTTATAAAAATTCGGATAAAAATAACATTGAAATAGCTATTGGTTTGAAACACTTGTGCAATGCAAATTAGCGTCTGTCGGCAGCACATGTGCATTTATACACACGTGCATATTAATCCAACAATACAATTGCCACCTGCAAATTTTATATTAAGTATATTTTTCCTGGAATACATTCAACTTTTTTTTAGATTAAACGTACTCACGTTAGCCCAAGTACAAAGAATGTCTTTAATTCACTACTCCAATAAAGGAATGATTCCTTGCACTTGTAAAGCTGCTGACACCGTTGTATATTTCCAGGCGTCGCTATCTTCCTCATGCTTACCTGTGACAGGTGTACGCAACGCGCGCGCACACACACACACACACGCGTGGTTATGACACACAGCTACATGTGTGCTGGTATCTGAGCAGCGCTTTCAACCGAATTGGCACCGGCAACCTCCTCTAGCGATTCATTTCGAAGCACGCATGGCTCATCCGATGACAGCAGCAGTAATCGTAACATTAAAAGCACGAAACTCCGCGTGCGGTTATATTTTGAACATTGAAAACGACGGCGTAGGTTTTAAGCTTCGCTCCTGAATAATTCAACATAGACGACAACATAAACTACCGGATTCTCCGCGAAGAGGCATTTTTGGCTGCGTTTCCAATCAGAATTTCGTCTGAGCGATGTGTTTGGGCAGACATGCGTGCGTACACAAACGGTCGCTCGCTCGGGTCGGAAACGATTGCGATGTTTACGTTTGTCGGCTCGAGTGAAGGAAGACGTTAATGTTGCCGAAGCAGCGACCCCGCCGACTCCTACTCGCTCTCCGCGTGTGCGTCCGCGCACACTCGTGCGATGTATACCGCGGGCGGTTAGCATCGCGGCCACGCCGCTTGGGGTTCGTTTGCGGCGCCGTGATTCCGCTTGGGGATATTGGCTCGGATCGGGAATACCATGCGGTGGTGGCGGCGGCGGCGGTAGCGGCACCATACTAACACCCACCGATAGGAGGAAGGCGTGCGGCGCGGTGGAGAGGAGGAGGGGGGGCTTTCTCTGTATGACGGTCGGTGGGCACTCTTGCTTGGCCGTGTCTGAGTGTTGCGCGTGTGTTTGCGTGCCTGAGCGTGCTTGACACCGTGGGAGAGGAGCGCCGGGGGTTCACACGACCCCACAGACGTGGCGTCGCCCACTTGTGCCGAGTGGCCCCCCGCCGACGTCGGTGTCGCTTTTGTTTTATTTCTGCTCCAGATTAAGTGTAGACATTTTGGACTCTCAGACGCATCACGTGTGCAGGGCATGTGTCGTGTTAGTAGTTCGCGTGCTCGTCTCACACAACGGCGCCTACATCGCACGTTTTCCTTAAATATGCAGCGAGGAATTGGCCAAACATTCCGATCGAGAACAGCCCTGAAAGAGAATCTTGAGACCCCATGGAAGGTTTCCTTGGGTCAATAAATAGTACTACAGTCCCGCTACAGTCCAGCTCTCAGACGCGTCCAGAGGGCGTTCGAACGCGCTACGTCTGTGCAGAATTTAAATATGGTGTCCAGAATGAATGCAAGCCAGTTCACTATTGTGCGTTAACATTTTGTGCGAATTTTATTGAGTTAATACACTACATAATTACATACAATCCACATACAGTGTTAAATTCAGTAAACACGCTTAGCATAAGTAAGGTACCTTATGTTATTAAAATACATTCACAGAATGAATTACAATATTAGGCAGTACATCATATTTTAATGCCACTAACAGTAACAATTATTTGATTTCATTTGCGTCATAAAAGATAGTTAATTGAGGTTTGTGATGTGGGCTCATTATTGCATTACTGTGTGTCGCGGTCTCAGGATTCCATTGTCAAGATGTTCCTGCCCGGAATGTTTGTAAGGAAATATATATATAAAAAAATAATAATCTGATTTTCCATTTTATGATGTAACGCTGCCATTCTCAACTGGTGGGCCGTGAGTGCCACCTAGTGGTCAATGCAGAGCAGACCCAATGGGCCTGGAGCTGCAAAATGTTGAACCTATAGTGTAAATAACGCAGTGTCGTACATATAAGGGCTTTATTCAGCATTTAGATGTCCACTCTCACATATCGCTTTGATGCATATACCACTGTGTTAATTCAGAACACCTATGTGATATCTGTGCACATTACAGTCTCCATCATCATCATTGGCCATGGTCACTCCACTGCTGGATGAAGGCCTCCACAAGCCATCCCTCGCCTGTCACGATCACGCAACGCAGGGATCCAGCAGCGCGCGGTATTTGACTACAGCGCAGCTTTTGTGGGCGGTGCGAACTGCCCCCCCCACCAACACACGGCCGCACCCCTCCTCCCACTTTGCCCCTTCACCCCTGACCCCTGACCCCGGCCGGCTGCCAGCAGACGCTCTGACAGCGTTGCACTACTGTGCAGCCTGCAGCAAGCAGTGCAATAGCATTGTCAAAGCATCTGAGGGCAGCGCTGTTCGCTCGCCCGGCCGCTTCCCGAACGCTTCCCGGTCGAGTCGCGCCGTTCCTCGGCGGATCCTAATGCCATCGTGGAGTGCGACGAGGAGCCCCCCCCCCCCCCCC
>JAZEWT010000002.1:15149280-15186927 GCA_036362905.1 Mordacia mordax
CCCCCCCCCACTCGTGCGCCGCACGTACGGTTGAAAGTTCGCGGCTCCACGTGGACACTCAGCCCAGTAGCCTCCATCACGCCACCCGCTCGTCATTCGTTTCGTCTGTCGCGGCCGCTCGTGTATCGCACAACGGTTCGTACGCACCCTTCTGAGCGGCGTCACGGTATTGGGCAATGGCGTGGTCTCTGCAGTCGGCGCGATCCAAACCGCACTCCCCTCCCCACCCGTTCGTCGGTCCGCTCGCTCGCACGCTCGTGTGCCTTATCTACCGGGTAGCACGCCCATGAGGCTGCGCGGTTCGTGGCCTGTGACCGCAGATTCTCGGTGCCAAAGGTCCCCCCTCGTGTTCACTGCACTGCATTTGCGTAACAAACATGAACGCATCACGGTCGCACCATGGCTTTGGCAGTGCCATGACCCCGGTTGGTTGGAAGCCGTATTCCTTGTCCGCTAAGGGACGATTCACCCCCTCCTAGTAATTTGTGGCCATGACTGACACTGCAAACCTTAAGTTAGGCCATTGGTCGCGATGTCTGTGATTCCCTCTCAACCCCCATTGTCGGTGTTATGCTCAGTAGCTTGAATGAGGTTGGATGAATTTTGGAAAAATTTGTTCTGCAAGATGTTTGCTTATTACACCATTGCTGACCACATGTTCCAAAACGCCAAGTGGCGAGCTGCTAACAACACACTTAAATGTTTCAACAAATAAGGCTCGACATGTTTCTTGATCGGCGATGGACTGGCGTCCCGTCGTCGGGTGTATTCCTGCCTTACGCCCTGTGTTTCCGGGATAGGCTCCGGCTCACCGTGACCCTATATAGGATTAAGCGGTTTCAAATAATGAGATGAGATGTTTCTTGATATGATTAGAGGTTTTGCAAGAAACAAACTGTGCATGTTACTATGGATTCCAAATCGGCAATAACGTTTTTTTGGAGGTTTTTTATTTTACAAATCCGAGCTGCGGAAACAACGGCATGTCAACAACAACAACATAATAATGCTATAATAATAATAATAAAGGTCAACGACGTTGACGACATGTTGCTTCCTAGTGCTGAGTGTGCCGAGTGGAAAGGTGAGGGCAGGAAGGAGGGTAGGGGCAGGGAGTAGAGGGGGAAGGGAAGGCTTCTTCTAAAAACAACCGCTCGTCAATCACTGGTGTCGTCCGCTTCGTACCTCAGGATGGGAAGGGGGATGCCACGACCGATGCGCTACACCGTTTATAATCAACAGTGGCGTAGCATGGTCCGCGTGGGCCCCCCACTCAAGGCGTTAAATGAGCCTTGTTCAATCAAATGTGGGGCGGGTGGCCGGGGGGTGCCCGGTCTTCGTAGAATGGCGCATCGCGAACCTCTCTTCCGGTCGTCAGCCCTAAGGGGCGTGCACACTCGGCAGCTACACCACCATTCCATCAGGCTCACGTCAACAACTGCTTCGATCGTCCCGCAATTCCGCTTCCCCTCCCCTTTTGGGTTTCCCCGGCGGTCGAGCTCACCATTGTTGCGCACAACTAGAGTACTGGGATACAGGCCACGTCTCCACTGCTCTTCTCCCTGCCGTCTCGGCAATTGCCCGGCGGTCGTGATATCTCTTGCCGGACTCGCCCGAGAGTCTGCCCGCTGCACGTGTAGCCTTCCCGAGGGTCACAACTTCCCGTCGCCAATGTCCGATTGTCTTTAAGCACCCGAACATGATTCGAGTGATGTAGGGGGGAAACCGTCGTGAGATTCGTTTGTTTCGTGAATTTCTAGTTATTTTGTTCCATTAGGATGCGAGCGACATCAACATTATGATGTTGCTTTAGTTCGAAGGCTTTCGTGACCAATATTATTGATGAAATCCATTTCTCTGGGTCAGGTCCCGCAAAAAATAGTGTCGTTTAAACCTCCACCACCCAACACACGGCCAATTAGCAAGGTATGCCACGACACAATTTTTTGCGTGACCTGACCCAGAAAAATGGATTTCATCGATTATGATGTTGTTTTAACGTAACGCTGGATAAATGTGGGCTTTTGCGGCTCCATGTTCGCCGATTGCTCTTTTGGTGAGCGTTTTTCCTCAGGCAGTACCTGTCCGAAGATGCATCTAAAGTGGGAGGCGAACTGTCGCAGCAGGGAGAGGAAGAATGCTCGACGTGGCTATCGTGAAAGTGCATCTTTGGAGAGAAATTCTCATCGTACATGGAACCATGAAACGCCCATGTCAATACAACAGCACCGCGTCCAAACTGCCGCAGGGCTACACCGGTCATGTCTTGGCGGCGATGACGGCAAGCCCCCCCCCCCACCTCTGTCCCCATGCCCCCCGTGCCCCCTCTCTATGGCCCGTCCTGTTTTAAAGCGTGAGCGCCTCTGCACATCACAGGATCGGAATCTGTGAATCGGGGATCGCGTCGTCAGGACGTACATGGGCACCGGCGGCGGCAGTGAAGGTCACAGCACAGCTCCTGGCGCCAGGCGCTGGAACTTGGCCGGGCACAGCCATTTCTAGGCAGGAGGGGGACAGGTGGTGCCCAGGGGGGTCTCGGGGTGCGAGGAGGGCGGGGTGGGGTGGAGCGCCGCCTGATGAATGGGCTTTCCGTGAGCACCAGGCCGTGAGCTGGCGGTGAGGAGATGCTGGTGTGGTGACACGGATATGGCCACAAAATACGGTTCGGATATCTTCTCACGAATTATTTTGTCAGCGCACAGGAGTCAAATTTGGGTCTCCGGGTTAGTAGCAGAGTGCGCAAATCGCTGCAATACTGCTCTCCTACCGAGAAGAGGAAGGGTCAGATGTTTCTACTTTTTTAGTGGCGGTTATTCGTGATGATGCATGTGTCACGGTTTTGTCCAGCATCTCGAGATGCAGCAGCTTGCTAGCGCTCTGTGTGCCTTCATGCTGGTCTACGGTATCGGTATACACACATTCCTGCAGGAGTCTTAGAGGACGTCCACCGCAGGGATAGAGCGTCGATGAAAGTTGGTGGCTGTACGTTAGGTCCAGCGAGGTGAATCGTTTTTACATCGCAGAGTCGTAGGAGCTGGTAGTGGCTTGTAGAGACCTTCATCCAACCATCGCTGTTGCCAGTGATGATGATGCCCTCATGTAGGTCTTCAGAGCTCGATACATGATTACTTTCTAGGGCTCTTTTTTTAAGGACAGGCGTGTCGATTGCACCCCCTGTTTCCTTTGCAACGTTTCGCCTCTCACGTTTGGGGCATTAACTATGATACGATCAGACCTAACAAAAATGGAATTTATGAATAACATTGCTCACGAAAGCTTTCGTATTAAAGTAATTCTCTCGTGTATGATTTTGCTTGAGCTTTTAGTTGCCATTTGTGTCCCTAGTTTTCCCCATAATCAGTCTCGCTGTCGGTCACTTTGTGAGTGGCGCGAGAGTCTGGCTATTCGGTCCATGTCCATCGATGCCTGGTTTTTGATGTAGCTATGCCATATTCTCGCCATGTACTCCGATGCCTTTGGAGGACACTGGCAATCATGGCGACACGTGCCGTGCTTGACTTTCGGAGTTGCAGGTTTGATTGGAGAGATGAGGATAAACATGCAATTTCAGTCACCATTCACACTTCTGCCCATGTCCCCTTCTGTCCACGACCAGGGCAATCCATGCCGGCCATAGAGGCGCACCCCCCTTCCCCTCCACCATAGATCGTAACCTTATCGTGGTGGAGGGGTTTGCGTGTTCATGAATCCTAGAACTATGTCACCTGGAATCCAGCACTCTTGCTACGGTCTCCCTTGGTGAACAGGTCTAGGGTGAGGTCATAGACAAATAGCCATCCGAAGACCCTCCGACTAAAAGAGGTTGTTCATCGGCAAGGTCATCCGACTATAACATTTTGTTCCCAATACCCCCACCATGGGGGGAGGGCGGGGCGGGGGTACAACGGGGCAATCCAAGTTAACCTCGATACCGGCCATTAGAACCGGCAACTCCCAACAACTCTTCGACAGCACACGAAAACAGATATTTGTTGTCGCGGAAAAGGGTCGCTGGCGTTGGTGAACGCGGTGTCGATGTGTGAATAGGTGTGCAGTCGCCGGGGGAGGTCGCAATGACAGGTGGTGACACTCGGCTGATCTCTCGGCGATGCTCACTCGTTCGTTAAATGTCATCGTTATTTATTATGATTGTTACCATGATGGGGAGATGGTTATTATCGTTGGCCCTTTATGTATTAGTTATCGCCGTTCCATTTGGTGGCAAAGTCAAGAATATATGTTGTATGCCGATATGCGAGTGAGTGGTCAGGGAGTGATGGACTTTAATTCGAAGGCTGGCTTTCGTGACCAATGTTATCGATGAAAGCCCATTTTTTGGGTTAGGTCACGCAAAAAATCGTGTCATTTAACCCTCCACCACCCGACATGGGCAATTAGTAAGGATTGTTACGTGACTAAAAGGTGCCAATTCTTCAATACCTCAGCACGCCAGTGTGTTGGAGAGCAAGGGAAGTTAAATAGATTCAGTCAGGTGTTTCGAATTACGTGAGTCTTATTAACACAATCCCGTGCATAACACTGATGAGGGTAATCTGACGTTGTTTTGCCTTTTGTCCAAATAAGACTCGCGTAATTCGAAACACCTGACTGAATCAGACTAACCTAACTTGCGAACACCTCTGTAATATGTTGCCCCCCCAACCCCCCCGCCCCCCCATTAGATTGAACACGTGATTGATGACGTCACAACCTCCCTATAAAAAACAAACCCAGAACCGGATCGGTCTTCTAAGCTACGCGCCCCAGGTTTGGCGCGAGTTCCTGATGATGCTGGTTCTAATTATCAGCGAAACGTCGTATTTCATTGTAAATGCTCTGGGTTTGCTCTCCAACACACCCGTGTGCTGAGGTGTTGAAGAATTGACACGTTCTGTTCACGGGACAAGCCTTAGAGTTCCGCGCTATGAACCTGACAACCTGAGTTTGATTCCTTGTCGTGGTGAGCACGAGTCAACATTGATATCTTGACTCCTGCAGGGCTCCCATGTGCTTTGACCCATCGCCCATCATCCCCTTTAGCGACGGGAGCCCAATTACATTTCTCGATAGTTTAAATGACGTCATTAACCTGAGCATTTTCCAATACATGTCTTCCTTTTTGTGCCGCTCAAATGACAACGATCCGCCGTATAGCCTTAACAGACTGTAGGGTCAAGTGCCGTTAGCGAACACCTATAGCCTCCCTCTGGAGCACACAGGCAACCGTAGGGTAACGAGACATTTCGAGCACCAACGCGAATCATTCCGCCGTTACGGTTGCAGAGTGGCCGTTCGTGGCTGCATGCTAATGCCGAATTTTCCAGTCTCGGGCGATGCGCGGAGATGAACTCATTGATAATTAAAACAGAGCGGCTACGTTCGATGTTGACGGTACCCACACGCGGGCTGCGTGCGATGACCGTACCCACGCGCGGGCGACGTGCGATGACCGTGCCCACGCGCGGGCTGCGTGCGATGACCGTGCCCACGCGCGGGCTGCGTGCGCCGGTCTAGCCGAGAAAGCGTCGTTGATGAAACCGCTGCCAGTGAATTCACATTCCTCAATTGGTTTCTGCGTGAGCCTGTGTCTGTCTGGAACCCCGTGTGTCTCTGTGAGCCTGTCTGTAGCTCTCTGTGTGAGCCTGTGGGTCTCTGTGTAAGTCTGTCATCTCTAGTTTCTAATTGTATCTGTAAGTGAATTTTATGGGCCTTTGTATTCGTCAATGGGACATTGTGAGCGCAATGACAGATGGATGTTAATTATTACAGCAGAAAGTATCCAGTGAACTTGCAAGCTCTGAATGTGGGATTCCTGAGACGTAACAATTGTCAGATCCGACCAACGTGATGCCAACCATAAGTCGGCAGGGTTAGCAAGAACGCACGCATTCCAGTGTACAATCTCTGTGACTGGCGAGTGCATTCGTCGTTTGAGTGAACCTTTAAGGGAAAGCCGACGAGCCCAACTCCGACACACGCGCGCACACACTCGCGTGATGCGCCGCGCATCGACCGTGCAACGTGCCTGCCCCGCGATCGCAAGGCAGATCCTGTCGAAACCAGAGCCACGCAACCCCCCCCCACCGGCTCAACCCACACACTCCACCCTGTGATGCATCACCGCGGAATCGCGGGAATGTCCCCCAGGCGCTCACCCAGAGGAAGTGTCCTGCTCGGCGCGTGTGCGTTTCCCCCCCTCGCGCCCCCCCCCCCGCGTGTGCGTTTCCCTGCGCTCGCTAACCACTCATCTCACTTAACCCAGAGCAGCTGGGTCCGGTCCTATGACCTTGTGCCAGCGATGCTTCCGACGTTTCACGTGGCACCAGAAGTGCACCCGGCTTGGCACAGGTGCTGCAAAGGAGTCTGGTCGGGCCGCGTTTTCACGTGAAGCTCAATGCGCTGACGCCTCGTTCCTTTGTTCGTGGGCACGCGACGATGCAGCGACCCTCGTGAAAGATGCACGCGTCGCATCATGCGCCATGGGTACGATCGGCGCACGTGTCAGTGATGTCCTCATGCCGGTTCTTACGACTCGATGTGTGATGAGAATCGCTCTGAAGAGCCGCTCTTTTGGGACGGCAGTGGTGAGCGTTCCTCCGTTCCGCTCTGGGACACGCTTTGCCTCGCACGTTTGGAGGCACCTATGGGGCTGACGATGCCTACGTAGTGGAGGAGATATCAACACGGCTGTCCCTCCCCCCCCAATAGAGAGCAGCTGTTCGGAGCGAATTGAGTGCGCAAGATGAATGCGGGAAAACTGAAAACCACACATCGCCGCACCAATGGAACAGCACAATTGAAACCGCGGCTGATGATCGCATCGCCCGTCGGTGGCTGTGAGCGGCGATGGTCTCATCTCATTATCTCTCATTATCTGAAACCGCTTAATCCTATATAGGGTCACGGTGAGCCGGAGCCTATCCCGGAAACACAGGGTGTAAGGCAGGAATACACCCGACGACGGGACGCCAGTCCATCGCCGGGCAATGCGGGACAATTTTAGTCTGTGAGCCAATCAACCTATCCAGGAGCATGCTTTTGGACTGTGGGAGGAAACCGGAGTACCCGGCGAAAACCCACGCGGACACGGGGAGAGCATGCAAACTCCACACAGAAAGGCACCGGAGCCGAGAGACTCGAACCCGGGACCTTCTTGCTGTGAGGCGACAGCGCTAACCACTGGGCCACCGCGCCGCCCAGCGGCGATGGTGAATCTCTGAATATTTCCCGCATTGCCGTTAAGCTGAAGCTGGTGGCACGTGACTGGTCGTCATGGCCTTGGCGACATGTGCACTGAACGTGGTGCGCTGGGAACGAAGATCTTTAATGAGCGTCCGACCTCTGATGGACCCGGCTGCAACGAAGCTCCTCTCACGGTCGCGCGTCACGCGGAGAGCGGGCTCATGTTGCGGCGGTGTGGGCCCGCCGCAAGTGTTAGGGTTTTGCCGGCTAGCTAGCGGTGGTGGTGGTGGTGGGGGGGACGGTGGTTGGGGGTTGGTTAAGCGGTGAGCGGGGGTTAGCCGTCGGCATGGGTCACGAAGCCGGATCATACGGGGAGGCAGCGGTCTCGGCCCCGAGCGGGATTCCGCTATCCCGGGATCCTTAACACGATCGCTGAACCCATTCCTCTCCATGCAGGTCAGCGCAGGAGATGGTATTGTCATGAGAGTGGCTGATAATAATGTATATGATGGAGCAAGTGTTTTTTACGTGATTGCGTGTACTATATGTCCTTAGGATACGAAGTTCATCACCTTGGTAAGCATGCAGTTTATCTGCACAATGCTGATGCTTTTATTTCTAAGTTCCAGGTTTACTTCCCGGGCGGCACGGTGGCCCAGTGGGTAGCGTTGTCGCCTCACAGCAAGAAGGACCCGGGTTCGAATCTCGGTTCGGGTGCCTTTCTGTGTGGAGTTTGCTTGTTCTCCCCGTGTCCGCGTGGGTTTTCACCGGGCACTCCGGTTTCCTCCCAGTCCAAAAAAGCATGCTGCTGCATAGGTTAATTGGCTTGCAGACTAAATTGCCCGGTGATGGACTGACGTCCCATTGTGGTGTATCCCTGCCTTGTGCCCTGTGTCTGCCGAGGATAGACTCCGGCTCACCGCAACCCTGTACAGGACTAAGCGGTTTCTGACAATGGGATGAGATGAAGTTTACTTCCCGTCTCGTGAATACTTTTCTGATAAGTTAACAGTGTTCTTTAACCTTTAAATTAATAAAAATGTCTACCGGTACCATCAACCGTACTCATGTAGGTTTCAACGGCTCAATTCAGGATGAGAGCGGAGGACCAATCGACACGGCTTTCCAGATAGAGCAGCTTTTGGTACCATTAACTCTCGCAAGCACACTACTGCCTTTATCCCAACGTAAAAAGAATGCGCCACATGCTAGTAATAATAATACCCACCGCCAAATTTAATGATAACACGCGATAATACAATTTCTCCAAGTCCATGCATCACAATATATATGGTGCAGTGTGTGGAACATTCTGGCGCCGGCTAACCATTGACTGCCTCCCCCCCCCCGTGGTTTCCTTACGCCTCTGTACAAATACATTCAGTAATCATTGTGCCACGTGCTATAATAATAATTGCATTTTTAGAGCGCTTTTCACCCGAGTGTCACAAAGTGCTGCACAGAGCTGTGGAGAGAACGACATGTCATCAACAACAACATATGAAAGGCAAATCAACAATAAAGTTTTTTGGAGTTTTTATAAACGGGTCAACTGCAGTTCACTCCAGAATAAACCTGCCACAAGCTTTCCACCCCACTGTAAACAGTACAATTTGTAAAGATTACACTGCACGTGCTGCCAATTGGACAAATGTTAATGAAATGTAGTATGGAAATGACTTTGTACAACCATCCTGCTGTCAATTACGCCAGAACAGATTTTACAAAGTGTGCTTTTAATGGGTAATAAATTGTTACCAGTAAATTAAATTATCAAATGAAACTCCCTGATGGCACGGTTGCGCAGTGGGTAGCCCTGTCTGCCCAACAAGAAGGTCCCCGATTCGATTTCCGGCACTGCGTGTTCTCCCCTTTGTTTGCGTGTGTTTTCTCCAGGTACTCCGATTTACTCCCACCGTCCACAGACACGCTGCTGTCTAGCTTAATTGGCCTGCTGAGTAAATTGCCACACAATGTGAGCGCTGCGATGTAATGGCGTCACATCCTGGGTATTTTCCCACCTCGCGCCCTCTGTCGGCTGGGATAGGTTCCATCCCGCACAGCGACCCTGTACAGGATTAATAACAAATGAGTGAAATCTCATCTCATTGTCTGAAACTGCTTAGTCCTATAGAGGGTCACGGTGAAGCCGGAGCCTATCCCGGCAGACACAGGGCGCAAGGCAAGGATATACCGACGATGGGACGCCAGTCCATCGCCGGGCACTGCGGGGCAATTTAGCCTGCGAGCCAATCAACCTATATAGCAGCATGCTTTTTGGACTGGGGGAGGAAACCGGAGTGCCCGGCGGAAACCCACGCGGACACGGGGAGAGCATGCAAACTCCACACAGAAAGGCACCCGAGCCGAGAGATTCGAACCCGGGTCCTTCTTGCTGTGAGGCGACAGCGCTAACCACTGGGCCACCGCGCCGCCCATGAGTGAAATGAAACTCCCAAACCACTGTGGACGCCGTTGTTGAAACGTAGCTTCTCCGCGATGGCGCCACTCTCGCAGCGCGTGGCGCGGTCATGAAAACGCCTCCGCCGGGAACCTCCTGTTACCCATCAGCGAATGCGCTCCGGCCCGGTCGTGCGTTCGCCCGGCGTGCGTCCCTTCGGGTGTCTCGTCCGTACGTCCGACGTATCGCGACGGGCCGACCCGACGCCCTTTCAACGTCGCACCGCTGTGAGTTGAGCGAGCAGTGCAATGTTGAAAAAGGGCATCGGTTCGGTTCGGCGGCATCATTTGCGGGAATCTCTCGGGAAGACATCTGAAGAAGACTCCTCGTCCTCCTACTCACCGCACTGGAAGGCCTAATCGCGTTGTTTATCTCTTTTTGCCGAGCACAGGGCTGAACGTCCAGAATGCTAAGCGGTCGGCAACGTGCTGCACTATTGAAGGTGTTCCAGATAATACATGACACGTTCCTTGAATTGAGCAAGGTTGTAATAACTTGGGAAAAGAGACGATGGTGGAATCCCAAAGACGAGCAGGATGAGGGAAGAAGAAAAAGATAAATGTTGTGACCTGCAGTGTGGTGGGTGGATGGGTTGGTGAGAGAGTAGTTGGGTGGGTGAGTGCTGTGACCTGTAGTGTGGTGGGTGGGTTGGTGGGTGAGAGAGTGGTTGGGTGGGTGAGTGTTGTGATCTGCAGTGTGGTGGGTGGGTTGGTGGGTGAGAGAGTGGTTGGGTGGGTGAGTGCTGTGACCTGTAGTGTGGTGGGTGGGTGGGTTGTTGAGAGAGTGGTTGGGTAGGTGCATGTTGTGATCTGCAGCGTGGTGGGTGGGTGGGTTGGTGAGAGAGTGGTTGGGTGGATGAATGCTGTGACTTGCAGTGTGGTGGTTGGGTGGGTGAGTGCTGTGACCTGCAGTGTGGTGGATGACCACTGTGGTGAGACGAATCCGAGCCCTGAGCACGAGTTGGAGAATCGATGAGTGAAGTCCACGGGAGAACTGCCGTGTAGCTGACCATGTGCGAGGATGTGACAACCCCGATGACTGCAGTCAGTCTTTGATTATATTCTTTCCTCGAGTTCATTCATTGACTCTAAGTACCCGCTTAATACTGTCGAGGGTTATGAGGGGCCGGAGCCTATCTCGGAAGACAAGGTGCAAGACAGGGCTATGCGCATAATCGAACGCCAGTCTATCGGAGGGCACCGGGAGTGATTTAGTGAGCAGGCCAATTAACCTAGGCAGCATAATTAGAGACCAACTTTTATCTGTAGCAGGACACACGGCGAAAGAATGCTGCTAGTGTAGATTAAAAAAAAACCCATCTCTCCTTTTAAGGGGGTCTCAGAGCTCTATTCTAAGATACCATTTTTTGCCGACCATTCTCTTAACACGTTGGACGATGCGCTGCAGGGGCGGCACGGTGCCCCCAGTGGGTAGCGCTGTCGCCTCACAGCAAGAAGGCCCCAGGTTCGAATCTCGGCTCGGGTGCCCTTCTGTGTGGAGTTTGCACGTTCTCTCCCTGTGTCTGCGTGGGTTTTCGCCGGGCACTCTGTGGTTACCCCAAAGTCCAAAAAACATGCTGCTGCCCGCAGTGCCCGGTGATGGACTGGCGTCTCGTCGTGGGTATATCCCTGCCTTGCGCCCTGTGTCTGCCGGGATAGGCTCCGGCTCACCACGACCTTGTATAGGACTAAGCGGTTTCTGACAATGAGATAATATATGGAACGCAGTGTCTGGAGAATATTGGCGCCGGTTAACCACGTGGTTATCTTCCCACCGCCCGCACCCCTCTGCCGTTGTCTCTCGAGAGTCGTGTCTCGTCAAGGTGTGGAATTTGTGCGCGTTACTAAATTGAGTCATTATTTTTTATTATTTCGGGAATGTCGTCCGTTCGGAAAAGAAAACACGGTTTTTTTTCCCACCACAAAAGACCGGGAAGCAGGATAGCAATGGGGCCAACATAGGCACGGGCCAAAGGGAGCCGCCTCCCCTCCTCCTTCCTCTTGCCCCCCCTCCTCCTCCTCCTCCTCCCCCCCGAATCCACAGCCCACAGCCACCGCATTCCAGCCGGCAGTCCATTAGCGTGCTGGATGCGTCACTAATCCTGTAATCCCCTTGCCCGGGATACTTGTGTGCGAAAGTTCACAGGAGCGGAATGCTGGATTGTATGGGAACCTGGTGGGCAACAGAGGCGGGGCAGCGAGGTCGGGTGTGAGCGAGCGGCCCCCCAGAGATGCTGATGATGCTGATGATGCTGTTGTCGCCACCGACACTGTGGGTGTCGGATGCTCAAGGATGGCAGGGTTGGGTTGGGGGGGGGGTCGTAGGGGTGGCCGGTATTTTGGGTCCCGTCACTTGCTGCTGGGTTAGCACGGCCATTTTGGAACCTAGCTCCAGATTAGCGTCCTGCGTGCCACGGTGACCGAGGTACAGCTTGAGCCGCGCCACCCCGTGGCTTGCGTGTCTCCCTCGTGTCCCCTTCGTGTCTCCCGTGTCTCCCTCGTGTGTCCTTCGCGCCTCTCTCGCACGCGTATCTCTGTCGCTTCGTTCGCGTCGCTCCACTCGGCTCCTCGGAGCCTTTGAAGTGACCGGGTCACAAACCCGGGCAGCTGACCTTTGCCCTCTGAACTATTGGAAGGTATCCTTTTGTATTTGCTTTCTTTTTACGGGGGAAAAAAAATGCTTCTTCTAAAAAAAGGAGAAGCCAGCACTCAACAACAACAACAGAAGTCCGTTCGGTTTGACTGCCTCACAGGTTTTATTTATGTGGGGGTCGGGAGGGGGCGGGGGGGGGTAACGATTTCTCAAAAGACTTTTGCGTTTTGGTGTTGAGAGGCACGAGAAGCTCGGTGCATGGCGATACGTACGTATCTCGTACATACGGCCCTTCTTTGTGTCCGTCCATCGCAGAATGTCTCTGAGCGCAAGCTCAACCCGAGTGGGATTTGTCATCAACAAGGATGAGCAGCTCTCTTGGTGAATTACGACCAGTAGCACAGTGCCCGCCCCATGGTCGATCTTGTTTTGAGTCTGTAACACATTCGTCTGACGTCACGGTAAAGAAATCTGCTGAAGAGATTTGATGGCACCGTTGTGCAAATGTGGGAATGTGAAGCTGAAATCGTGTTTTAAGTTTCAGAAGTGCAATCATCAATAGGTGGGAAGTAATGTGGAAATAAAGTCTTGATATTCTGTAGATACAATGGGCACTTATGAAGTTACTCTTAGTGCATTCTTTTTCGTAGAATATATTGAATGTTGGATCATTTTGCTCAATAAATGAAAGCGTTGAATTTTTGTGTGCCATTTGTTCAATCACCTTCCCTTTATCTGTCATTCGGACTTAGATCTGAGCAGATTTAGGTTGAATTTAGGCAGAAATACAACAAATTCTAAAGAGTTCACAAACATTTTCTCGCTACTGTATATACAAACACTTGCTCAATGGCAGAGAATTAATGATTCGAACCCGGGACCCATAGGAAATACATGCAACATGTTCTTGCTGTTAGACAACACACACTTCCGATGTCTCTTTACATACAGACATCGGTGGCCCAGTGGGTAGCGCTGTCGCCTCACAGCAAGGAGGACCCGGGTTCGAATCTCGTCTCGGGTGCCTTTCTGTGTGGAGTTTGCATATTCTCCCCGTGTCCGCGTGGGTTTTCGCCAGGCACTCCGGTTTCCTCCCACGGTCCAAAAAACATGCTGCTGCATAGGTTAATTGGCTTGCAGACGAAGTTTCCCCAAGTGGCCGGTGATTGTGGTTATATCCCTGCCTTGCGCCCTCTGCCGGGATAGGCTCCGGCTCACTTCGACCCTGTGCAGGATTAAGCGCTTCTGACAATGAGATGAGACGATGAGAAACGCCCAGATGGTTGTCGATACCAAGCAAGAGAAGGTAAAACTGGTGTTCTTTCATGTTTAATTTGAATAATGAGTGAATTAAGTGTAAATTGTTTAACTTTCCATATACGGGTCCAGACGTGTGACAAGACCCTGTATATGCATCCACACAGACACTTCTCCATTATATAGTAACTAACGATTCAACAGACTTTGGCAGCAACAGGCTCTTATCTGCTAATTCTGAGACAGCATTATAAATAAATTAAATAATATACTTCATTTGTGCTTTTATTGCTGCTATTAAATTCATATATTACTGTTTAACGGGGTTCGTTACTGTATAACATGGTTAATAATCTATAAGATAATCTTAGACTTCTGGGTTTAACAGACGACCAGAGACCCTTTCCCCTCCTATCAGTTCAATCGAAGCTATACTGCACATAGATGACCGTGTTTCGATGCCGACGACTGGAGCGCACGAGTGTGCAGCCAGTCCCTCGCTGTACACATACACGTGGCGTGTGCCACGTGTGCGGCGCTCATGCGTGCCGAGTGATGGAGGCAGCTCGGCCTGCCTTGCGATGTGGAACCCGCCCGTCAACCACGGGCATGGTCCACAAATTCGTGAAGTGACAAGGAGCCAATAAGAAGGTGCGGTGGGCTGCCTGTGGCTCCCAGCCAAACAGAATACTGGGGGCGAACGACAGCATGTTAGTAAAGATTGATAGATATTGCTTATTAATAATAATTGCACTTCTGCAGCGCTTTTCACCCGAGGGTCACAAAGCGCTGCACAGATATGCACGTACAGCAGTACAGGTAGTCTCCGACGTACACACGTCTGATTTACGAACAAGCGTCTATAAGATACTAGTAATTGGAGTACAGTGTATGCTGCATGCAGTATACAGTATAACGTACGTATCGTGGTCCGACTTTAGGGTTTACAGAACACTGGCAGTTTTATTATCACGTCACGTTGTTGTAGATGTCGGTTTTCAAGGCTCGATGTATGAGAATTGCTCTCCAGGGATGCTTCTTTCGAGATAGCCGTGTCGAGTGTTCCTCCTTCACAACATTTCACCTCTCATGGTGAAGGCATTGTCAGGCTTCTGAAAGCCTTCCTGACGTTATGGGCAAATTTGATATTTGTACAGTTACGGGGTGGCACGGTGGCCCAGTAGGTAGCGCTGTCGCCTCACAGCAAGAAGGCCCCGAGTTCGAATCTCGGCTTGGGTGCCTTTCTGTGTGGAGTTTGCGAGTTCTCTCCCCGTGTCCGCGTGGGTTTTCGCCGAGCACTCTGGTTTCCTCATACGGTCCAAAAAACATGCTGCTGCATAGGTTACTTGGTTTGCAGACTAAATTGCCCGCAGTGCCCGGTGATGGACTGGCGTCCCATCGTCGGTATATCCCTGCCTTGCGCCCTGTGTCTGCCGAGATAGGCTCCGGCTCACCGCGACTATGTACAGGACTAAGTGGTTTCTGACAATAAGATGAGATTGTATAGTTACTTTAAACATTTAAACGTAAGGTACTCTGTGTTGGCCCTGAGAATAATAACTGCACCCATATCTAAAGTATATGCAATAAATTAAAGGACTAGGCATCTCTCCACAGCTCTGTGAAGCGCTTTGTGACCCTCGGGTGATAAGCGCTCAAGAAATGCAATTATTATTATTATGTACAGATTGTAAATATCGACAACGGCACGAATAACGTGCAAATCCTGAAAAGCATCGACTGCACTGCCGCTTGATTCATAGTACGTAGACCGGAACTCCGGAAGAGAACCCGCTCCCAATCCGGGTCTTCCTGTACCCTGGAACATTTGAGCTGTGTCCGACCGCGTGCTTGGTATTGGTTTGCAAGGTACGCAGGGAAACGTTCGTTCAGTGAACGCGGCCCCCAAGCCTAACACTGCCACATGGGACACATTCCCGTTGGTTTGTCACGGTTTCTCGTTTTCTTTACGAGAGGGAAGCTCAGACGCAGCCACGGTAGTGGAGCGCGTAGCAGTAATAATAATAATGCATTTATAGAGCGCTTTTCACCCGAGGGTCACACAGCGCTGCACAGAGCTGCGGACAGAACAGCACATCAAAAATGAGATAAGAACGGCAAATCAGCAACGCTGCTTCATGGCAAAGATGTTCTCGCTGAAGGTTAACTTGCCTGACGAGTTGGTTCTGTGGTGGTCCCTAAATTCCTAAGGTCCCCACCTCCATAAAAATCTTCTCCAGAGCTCCAGCGATCCCCAACTCCTAACACCAATCTGCGAAGGTCCCTGAATGATGACACGCGGCGCGCTCTGACACGCAGCACGCGCGCGTTCTCGCACATGTACCGCGCTCACACCACGTTCACCCAATACCACCGCTTTGATACAAAAACACCGAACAGAGGATGAAGTGAAGCCTTTTACTGCTGCAGAATTGCGCGCCGCGACGAGGTCTCTTTTCAGCCGCCCCAACTGCTTCGCGACCCCTCATCTATGCTCCCCCGCTACAGACTCGCTACGCGGCGCACAGCCGCTCGGCACAGTCGCTCGGCACAGCCTCGCACGGCTCCGGGCACAGCTCTCACACAGCTCCGGGCACAACTCTCGCACATGACTAACTATACCCTGCTACTCGACTGCCCTTAACATGACTAACTAACCCCGCTAATTAACCCCGCTACTCTCTGCCCTCATCCCTCTACATGGCTGCCCTTCCTGACCGCCTCCACTCAACTAGTAACTCCCCCGCCCCCTTTCTCCGCGCTTGCTCAAATACTCCAACTGCCCGGACGCCACGCCCCTCCGTCCCTCTCCCCCAATCAGCGATGCCTTCCTTTGTCTCCAAGCGTGGCTCCCTCTACCAACCAATCTCCGCCGTTGTAAACAACCGGCGCCAGTATGTCTAGGGAATGGACCAATCCCATGGCGAAGCCTAGCCGTTATGACAAGGAAGGAACGTGTCGCACTGTCCTCAGAAAACCCCGCCCAAATGCCAATGCCCCACCTAGGCCTACAGTACTCGCGCACCGGCCTACAAGCCCCGCGCCCACAAATGTCTGCAGCTTTCTATGCGGGGAAGCGATGCTCTCCCCGGCAGAACTGGTAGGTGGAGCCCTAGGCCAAATTCCAGCTGACGAAGGAACCACCAACCAACCTGTGCTACTAACAGGGTCTATGGACAAGACCTCTGTCGCTGGGGCTGAGTTCCACCGTCGTTCTGCTACCCCCCGAACCCCGTGTCGTGCGAACACTCCATCAGTGTGGAACAGTATGCTGTTGTCAAATGTCCGCTCTAACAACGGATGCGCGCAGGCATCTTGCGGTTCAGTGCGATAGTGGTGATTGCATGTGTATCTATGTGGCATAATATACTTTCCGAGGGGGGTTCACAAGGGGAACATCGCGGGTACACAGCCAGCGTCCCTGGTGGTTCCGAGGCCCACGAAGTGGGCCTCCACACAGCTCCCCCCGGCGTTCGGCTCCGTCCCGTAACCGATACGCCGCTCCTCATTCACCGCAGCTGCTGTGAAGTCCCATCAACCTATAGGGAATGGCACGGAGGGGCTAGAGACATTTCAAGGTTAGTGGGGGTGGGGTCCTGCCGTTTCGTTTCTTCCCCTGCGGCTATGGCACGACCCGTTGCACCACCCACTCTCCGCGTCTACTGCGCTAATCACTGCGCCACCGCTCCCCGCGGCTCCCGCGCTAATCACTGCGCCACTGCTCCCCATGGCTATTGCACTATCCACTGTGCCACCGCTCCCCGCGGCCACGGCGCTATCCACTGCGCCACCGTTCCCCGTGGCCACGGCGCTATCCACTGCGCCACCGCTCCCCGCGGCCACAGCGCCACCCGCCGCGCCACTGCGCTATCGCTGCGCCACCGCTCCCCACGGCCACGGCGCCACCGCTCCACACACAGTGCGCTAAGCACAGCGCCACCGCTCCACACAGCGCGCTAACCACTACGCCACCGCTCCACACACAGCGCGCTAATTACAGCGCCACCGCTCCACACACAGTGCGCTAATTACAGCGCCACCACTCCACACAGCGCGCTAACCACTACGCCACCGCTCTACACAGTGCGCCAATCACAGCGCCACTGCTTCACACACTCACACACACAGCACGCCAACCACTGCGCCACCGCTCCACACACACACACAGTGCGCCAACCACTGCGCCACCGCTCCACACACACACACAGCGCGCCAACCACTGCGCCACCGCTCCACACACTTACACACACAGCGCGCCAACCACTGCGCCACTGCTCCATACAGTGCGCTAACCGCCCGCCATTTTAACTCGATCTCACCGAAACCGGCGGCGAGGCACGGGGTCAGCGCGCCCCAACCGTTCCTCTCGGCCTCGAGAGATCTCTCACGAACCGGACTGCACGCCCTCACCGGTACAGTGTTAACTTCCCCTACCGCCTGTCTATCCGGCCATCTCCCATGATCTTTAGCAAACGTGGCGTGCCGTAGGAACGAATCCCACGGCTCGCCACTCTTCCGAGAAAATGTCAAATGTATTTCTTTAGTAATCCCCATCACCGCCTCTGGCGTGGTTGCTTGTCCCACTCTCTGACACCATTTGTGGTGGTCACTAAATTCCTAAGGTCCCCACCTCCGTAAATATCTTCTCTAGAGCTCCAGCGATCCCCAACTCCTAACACCAATCTGCGAAGGTCCCTGAATGGTGACACGTGGCGCGTGCGCGCGCTCTCTCGGTCCCTGAATGATGACACGCGGCGCGCTCTGACACGCGGCACGCGCGTGTTCTGTCACACGTACCGCGCTTACACCACATTCACCCATACCACCGCTTTGATACAAAAATACCGGACAGAGGATGAAGTGAAGCCTTTTACTGCTGCAGACTTGAGCGCCGCGACGAGGTCCCTTTTCAGCTGCCCCAACTGCTTTGCGACCCTTCATCTATGCTCCCCCGCTACAGACTGGCTACGCGGCACACAGCCGCTCGGCACAGCCGCTCGGCACAGCCTCACACGGCTCCGGGCACAGCTCTCGCACAGCTCCGGGCACAACTCTCGCACATGACTAACTATACCCCGCTACTCGACTGCCCTTAACATGACTAACCCTGCTAATTAACCCCGCTACTCTCTGGCTGCCCTTCCTGACCGCCTCCACTCAACTAGCAACTTCCCCGCCCTCTTGCTCCGCGCTTGCTCAAATACTCCCGCTGCCCGGACGCCACGCCCCGCCGTCCCTCTCCCCCAATCAGCGATGCCTTCCTTTGTCTCCAAGCGTGGCTCCCTCTACCAACCAATCTCCGCCGTTGTAAACAACCGGCGCCAGTATGTCTAGGGAATGGGCCAATCCCATGGCGAAGCCTAGCCGTTACGACAAGGAAGGAACATGTCGCACTGTCCTCCGAAAACCCTGCCCAACTTGCCAATGCCCCGCCTAGGCCTACAGTACTCACCCACCGGCCTACAAGCCCCGCGCCCACAAATGTCTGCAGCTTTCTATGCGGGGAAGCGATGCTCTCCCCGGCAGAACTGGTAGGTGGAACCCGGTGCCTCCTCGGCCAAATTCCAGCTGACGAAGGAACCACCAACCAGCCTGTTCTACTAACAGGGTCCATGGACAAAACCTCCGTCGCTGGGGCCGAGTCCATCGTCGTTCTGCTACCCACCGAACCCCGTGTCGTGCGAACACTCCGTCAGTGTGGAACAGTATGCTGTTGTCAAATGTCCGCTCGAACAACGGATGCGTGCAGGCATCTAGCGGGTGTTGTGCGATAGTGGTGGTTGCGTGTGTGTCTGTGTGGCATAAAATGCTTTCCGAGGGGGGGTTCACAAGGGGAACATCGCGGGTACACAGCCAGCATCTCTGGTGGTTCCGAGGCCCACGAAGTGGGCCTCCACAGTTCGAACGTTTGTTGTATCGCAGGAATCTCGTATCTAGAGCTTGCAAAGCTCACTGGGTATTTTCAGCTTCAATAAACATCTACAATACATTGGCCCCGCTGCCCTACAATGGATTGGCGTCCCGTCCTGGGCGTCGTCCTGCCTTGCATCCTGCATCCGCCAGGATAGACTACTGCCTCCCCTGCAGCCTTTACCAGATTTAGTGAGGACTGATATTGATAATAAATGATGACGTTCAGAGGACAATGACAGCCAGCGCTTTCAGCAACGGACGCCAACTGCGCCACCCGGGGATCCCGGTGGCGCCGCTAGTGTCACCGGGATCCCCACTCAAAGCGATGACTGGCGGCGGTGACAGCGACGGCCGCGGACAGCTGCTCTCGCACGGCTGCCCTCGCACAGCTGCCCTCGCACAGCTGCTCTCGCGTGATTACAGTTCGCTCTCGGACGAGCAAGGTGGCCAGCAGATGACACAGCAGCAGCGGGGAGCGCTCTCTCTCTCTCTGACAGTTTATGTCGTCTCATCTCATTGTCAGAAACCACTTAGTCTTGTACAGGGTCGTGGCAGACACAGGGCGCAAGGCAGGGATATACCCACAATGGGACGCCAGTCCATCATCGGGCACTTCGGGTAGTTTAGTCTGCATGCCAATTAACCTATGCAGCAGCATGTTTTTTGGACTGTGGGAGGAAACCGCAGTGCCTGGCGAAAACCCACGCGGACACGGGGAGAACATGCAAACTCCACACAGAAAGGCACCCGAGCCGAGATTCGAACCCGGGACTTTCTTGCTGTGAGGCGACAGCGCTACCCACTGGGCCACCGTGCCGCCCCGGGTTATGTCGTTGTTCCAGGTATTAGAATTGATCCGAAGAGCTGTTTTTTTGGGGATAGCCGTGTCGAGCGCTCCTCCCCTCCGCGTCGTTCTTCCTCCCACGGATTGATTTAGCGTCGTGACGAAACGGTTTAAATGCATTGCCTTGGTGATTTTTCTCATCTTCGCCATGTTATTGAGACAGTGGTTGTGAAAATACATCTGAGAAAAATGAACGTTTTCCATGGGGGTGTAATGATGCATTGATTAATCAACGAATACAGTTTCTTAGGCTGATAGCTGTGTAGAGGCAATTGTTTTCTATACGTATATCTCTCTCATCTCATCTCATTATCTGAAACCGCTTAATCCTATATAGGGTCACGGTGAGCCGGAGCCTATCCCGGAAACACAGGGCGTAAGGCAGGAATACACCCGACGATGGGACGCCAGTCCATCGCCGGTCGATACGTATATGTATTATGTAAATGGTTCATGTGAATTCTACATTGTGTTCTGCCATTCACGCGACAAAATAAATTATTCTTAAATCAAATTAAAAAACCCTGAAATGTAATAAGCGAATTGCTAGTCCCATCAAACTTTACACCCCGATAATCCTTTGTATGCCAAATTATATGCTTTATTGTGGATTAAAACATTGCAACGCAGTGAATTGCAGAATTGTTGGTATTATCTCATCTCATTGTCAGAAACCGCTTAGTCTTGTACAGGGTCGCGGTGAGCCGAAGCCTATCCCGGCAGACACAGGGCGCAAGGCAGGGATATACCCACGATAGGACGCCAGTCCATCACCGGGCACTGCGGGCAATTTATTCTGCAAGCCAATTAACCTATGCAGCCGCGTGTTTTTGGGACTGTGGGAGGAAACCGGAGTGCCCGGCGAAAACCCACGTGGACACGAGGAGAACATGCAAAATCCACACAGAAGGTACCCGAGCCGAGATTCGACAGTGCTACCTACTGGGCCACCGTGCCACCCTAGTTGGTATTATCTTTACAATTAACTTCCTGTAATGTTTAAAAGATAAAGGTGTAGACTTGCAATTGCTTGCTCATGTCACTGTTGGCAGAAGGCCTTCCACGAATGTGAGCTCTAAAGTGCCACTCTGGAATCTCTCTGGCTTATGGTTCCAAGGCAGTAAGCTGTATTGCAAATGGTGGTACTTTACCCCACCAACTGCGACACGCCGATCCACTGTGATGTGTATCTATTTTCAAGCTCGTGACTTGCTTTCGGGCGGTACGGTGGTCCAGTGGGTAGCACTGTCGCCTCACAGCAAGAAAGTCCTGGATTCGAATCTCGGCTCGGGTGCCATTCTGGGTGGAGTTTGCATGTTCTCCCCGTGTCCGCGTGGGTTTTCGCCAGACGGTCCGGTTTCCTCCCAGTCCAAAAAACATGCTGTTGCATAGGTTAATTGGCTTGCAGACTAAATTGCCCTCAGTGCTCGATGATGGACTGGCGTCCCATCGTGGGTATATTCCTGCCTTGCGCCCTGTGTCTGCTGGGATAGGCTCCAGCTCACCGCGACCCTTTACAGGATTAAGCAGTGCTGACAATGAGATGAGACGACTTGCTTTCATAACTCATTTAATTTTCGATGGATTTCATTTTTTGGGTTAGTTCACATAGGTCACATAGGTGACCTAACCCAAAACATGGAATCCATCGATAATATTGGTCACGAAAGCCTTCGACTTAAAGTCATTTAATTCTGTTTTTAAAACTGTAACTCCGTTAAGCGCTTTGAACCAGAGTGCATACAATGCGCTATATGAATAATCATTATTATTAGTTACATTGAGGAGCAGAGGTGTGTGGTTCGGAGGTAAGTGGGTGTGGAGGAGTTGGAATTCAACTTCCGCGCCGGGAGATGGAATCGACCCGACAAACTCTGGATCACAAATCCCGCGCGACAACCACCACACCACAGCAGTACCAAGAGCAATATTCATCCGTCGACAATTTATCACGTGTCTTCCTTTCCCCTTCTCTGTTTACCCAGCGTTTCTGCCGTGGAATTCGCACGACCCGAGGTGTGGACTCGATGCGGCCCCAGCCTGGAACTCGGAAGCGGTGAACCTCCACGATAGCGCTGCAGCTCACGACACGAGCTCCGTTTCACTGCGGCCAAGCGGTGGGGGCCCCCACTTCCCTCTCCTACTACCGCTGCCCGGTGTGGGAAACGGGGCACTTGTCCTGTAATGGGCTTCCCTGCCCAGCAGTTCCTGGAGGCCTGGACGCTCGGACGCCCGCACCAGGAGTCTTAGAGCAACATTCTTCCTTGTACATAAGTGACAAATAAAAACGGCCTGTTTTGGAGCTTACAATATAAGTTAATTACAAATGTAAAAACGTAGAGGTAAGTATTATTTGGGTTGTTCTATTATCTCTTTTCTCTTCTGCGGCCAATCCACACTGGGTCTAATTGACTGCAACTGGGTGCAACCATGCACTGTCGTGGCCCGGTAGCACGGTGGTTAGTGCACTGCACTACAGGAATGGAGTTTTGGTTCATGGCCATGGCTGACATTAGTGGCGAGTGATGTCTAAATCAGGCCTGGGTACCACCTGCACCAGGGTGGTAAACATCAAACAGCAAACTCTCTTTACTGACGCAGTGCTGAGGCCTTCATCCAGCGGTGGTTTAAGGGGGTTCATGTCACGTGCTGCAGTCACCGGTGGAGCTACATTCACCACTGTTAGAATACACTATACCCTGCAATCGATTCATGAAAGTTCATTGACTTTGGATGGGGGGTGAGGGTGGGGGGGGGTTCCCGCGGTGGGGGGGTTCCCGTGCTTGAAGGTACATACATAAAGTCAAATGCTCATTAATGAAACTGGTCAAACATCGCAATACAGGACCTTCCTGAAAGTTTGGAGACTCTCTTGAGGCTTATCTGGGTAAGTAATTGACATTATCAACTCACGTACGTAACTTTTTAGTCTGTTGCATGAAAATGTGTGTGCAGTAATTGTTTTTTGTGCAATATTTTCATGTTTTTGTGAAATAAAAACATTATTTGTCAATCTGCAATGTTTCAAGAATGATCATTTACAACAGTGTTGTTTCTCAGGAACGAACACTGTGCATAACACTGGCATATCCACATCCCATCAATCCAGGGCTCTCATGGAATGGGTGCTTTTCCACTGGCTTCCCAATGTAACCAAGCCAGGACCAAATGGTGATAAGTTGACCTCACAAGACAATCTAAATGTTACTCAGGGCTAAGCAGAGCCAGGCATGGGACTAAGGACATTACAAACAAAATAAACTTCATTGTTGCTGATTTACCGTTCATATGTCGTCGTTGTCGCTGACATGCCATTCTCTCCGCAGCTCTGTGCAGTGCTTTGTAATCCTCGGGTGAAAAGCGCTCCAGCAATTATAATTATTTCATAGGACATCAGTCAGTAGACAGCTCAAACGCCTGCGTCACTATTTTAATAAGCATGTGATCGCAGCACTGCTCAGCTTTTAACAGTGGGAAGACAACCAGGCACCTGTTGAGCCACACTGGGCTGGCTTGCATGGTCCTGGCACAGGTTGGTGGAATGTGGTAAATAGTCACTGGGCTCTTAACAAATACTACAACTAATCTAAAGTAAACTCGGGAACTACTTTCAACCATAGAGTCGTGGGAGATCTTGGTTACGAATTTAGCAAACATGGACGTATTGATGTTGGTTTTCACGGCTCGCTGTATGAGAATTGCTCTCCGTAGCTGTTCTTTGGGTGGCAGGATGGATGGTAACATCTGTGCCTCACAGAGAGAAAGTTCTGCTCGAGGAGCTTCAATTCCTGCCTAGGGTGCCTTTCTGTGTGGAGTTTGTGTGTCCTCCCCCTGTTCTGCATGGCTTTCTTCCGGGTTCTCCGGTTTCCTCCTGAAATACAAAACGCTCATGAATTGGCCAAAAACATTAAATGTTGGCGCCGGTGAACCGACTGGCTGCCTTCCCCCCTTCATGCCTGTCTCCGGTTTCATTGTGCCTTTCAATCGTTCTCTCTTCGAATGAATACCTTCGAAATTGAATGAATATATATGCGCGTTATAGTGTTATTTCTGGACAGCCGTGTCGAGTGTTCCTTCCCTGTCCTTCGTGACGTTTTGCACCCGATGTGGGAGGCGTCATCAATAAGCCTGATGAGGTATCAGAATTTATGATGCGTTCTCTGACGGTAATATGGCAAATAAACAACACAGCAAAGGGCGGCACGGTGGTCCAGTGGGTAGCGCTGTCGCCTCACAGGAAGAAGGTCCCGGGTTCCAATCTCGGCTCGGGTGCCTTTGTGTGGAGTTCGCATGTTCTCTCCCCGTGTCTGCGTGGGTTTTTGCCAGCCACTCCGGTTTCCTCCCACAGTCCAAAAAACATGCTGCTGCATAGGTTAATTGGCTTGCAGACTAAATTGCCCACAGTGCCCGGTGATGGACTGGCGTCCCCTCGTGGGTATATCCCTGCCTTGCGCCGTGTCTGCCGGGATATGCTCCGGCTCACCGTGACCCTTTACAGGATTAAGCGGTGCTGACAATGAGATGAGACGACTTGCTTTCATAACTCACTTAATTTTCGATGGATTTCATTTTTTTGGGTTAGGTCACATAGGTCACGTAGGTGACCTAACCCAAAACATGGAATCCATCGATAATATTGGTCACGAAAGCCTGACAATGAGATGAGAGATGAGACAACACAGCAATAACCAAATAGAAATTGGAGCAAAATTTAACGCATTTCAGGCCACATTTTAAACGGCGCACAAACATATTACATAATTTTTACTTCATATGACAATTACTGGTGACTGTATACACCGTAATGATGTGTAAGTTTTCACGGCTCGATGCATGATGATTGCTTTGAAAAGCTGCTCTCTCGGGACAGCCGCGTCGATCGCTCCCTCACAGGCGCCTGTAACGAAACGTCGCGATGGAGGGAGAGGGAGCGATCGACGCGGCTGCCCCGAGAGAGCAGATTTTCGAGGCGAATGTGTAGACCCTCGTGAAACTGGCTCTCGGCTTCCTTTTAAAGTTGCTGGCACAAAGGCACAAAACGACAAGCGGCCAGAAACAAACAGCAACATATAGAAGTTGAGCGAGAGCGTGAACTCGTCTTGAACAGCGGGTGATTGACAAGCATCTTAAAAAAAACAGTACTGTGCCATACTGTTATGATTTGAAAAAAAAACCACTGTAATTCACGGTGGCCCAGTGGGTCGCGTTGTCGCCTCACAGCAATAAATACGCGCGTTCGAATCTCAGCTCGGGTGCCTTTCTGTGTGGAGTGTGAATGTGCTCCCCGTGTCCGCGTGGGTTTTCTCCGGGCACTCCGGTTTCCTACCACAGTCCAAAAAGCATGCTACTGCATAGGTTAATTGGCTTGCAGACTTAATTGCCCGCAGTGCCCGGTGATGAACTGGCGTCCCATCGTGGGTATATCCCATCCTTGCGCCCTGTGTTTGCCGGATGGGCTCCGGTTCACCGCGACCCTGTACAGGACTAAGCGGTTTCTGACAATGAGATGAGTTCTGGGGTGGCTCCGAGGCGGAGAGATTCCTGCCCATGGGCAACATCACTGACGAATGATTTATGAACCCGCCATAGCGCCTCCCCCCTTTCAGATCACAGCGTTAACAAGCATGGTGAAGTATAGTCAAGCACGCGAAATGATTAACACGTCATGAAGAGGTCTCCCGCCAGAAGTGGAATGATTTGAACGGTATTTTTCTTTTGTTACTGGTGACCTCTGCAGCCACCAGAGGCGCTACCGTTTAAAGGTAATAATAACATTTTAAAAGTAGAATAAAAAAACAGCCTCCGATATCATCTCACATACCCTTATACAGCATCTTCTTATCTCCCCTCGCATATCTCACCTTGCAATGTCTCATATCGGTGTTATCTTCATCTCATATCCCATCACTGCTCCATCGGCCACCACCACACGTTGCCTCCACGTATTCCCACTTCCACATCTCCCCACCTCCCCATTTCCCCGGTGCATTTTCTCCCTTCCCACCTTCCCTCCCTTCTCTGCCTTCCTCAGCTCTCACGTGCGCTCGGGATTTTTTTCCGTTCCGACGGAAGAAAAAAAAACACCCACATTCCCCTTTAAAAAATATCCCATTTTAATTGGAAGCAGTTACGTGGGGGGGGGGGGAAGTGTGGGGTGAAGAGGTCGCGGGCACGGGAGGCTCTCTCAGTAATGGCTTGAAAACATTTAATGACTGTAAAGGCTTCCACCCCAGCGTGCCGCCTCAATTCCTCCTGCCACGGCTTGCCACGGTTGCAAAGCCAAGCTTGCCTCTGTTACAGATGCAATCCCAACAAGCCTGCCGCGGGTACAAATACAAGGCTTCCACGATTATATATACGTACCTGTTGGCACGGTTACATGTGCCAGCCTTCCGTGGCTATGGAAGATTGCCACAGTTTCAGATGGATGTGATTGTTACCGTTACAAGTGCAAGCCTTGCCACGGTTTTGGATATATGTGATATTCCTGTTGTCACAAGAGTAAAATCCTGTTCCTTTTAGTAGGATGCTTTCCGTACATGAAATAATCTAAAATGATATAATTAAACACCACGTTGTCGTAATTAAAACAGCTGGTGAACATTTTATTCGAAGCTTATAGACAATTGGAAATGTCACTGCTTTTTGAGTCATACCTTGTGACAATTAAAATATACCTTATTGTGATTTAAGATTCATTGCACACTTCATACTACTTGTTTTAGATCGCTAAAGTTTACATGTATATTAGTTGTCAAATTTTGTGAAATAAAATATATTCGCAAATTGCACTCCATATATTTCAACAAACAATATCAACATCGCCCTCTTCTGGCAGGCTGCCGCCACACTTGGAGTGTCGGTGCTGTTCGTGCCGCCAAGGGTCACTGCCAATAGGGGGTCCCCTAGGCTAAAACATTTGCTCTTAAACATTTCGTTATGGAATGGGCGCGATCTAAACACAAGTACTGTCATTATGAGCCGAGATTAATGGTCTAAAACGATGTAAATACCGAACACAACACTGATGCAGTTAGAGACGGTGATGATGGTGTTCCTAAAGATCACGAAGATAAATACAGTGCTCATGATGATGATGTCGATGATGATGATAATGATACATTAAATGATAATGACTTTAGTGGTGATCATGATGATAATGTAGTTCGGCCCTCTTCCTTCAGACATAGGGCGACGTCATCTCACACTGATTTCCGCTCACACTCCTCGCTCCTCCACCATCACTCCTCCTCGCTCTTCCACCATCACTCCTCCGCGCTCCTCCCTCCCCCCGGCTACCCACGCCTCCTCGCTTGACAACTGTTAAAAACAGCTACATATCTCAACGGTTCTTTCCACTTTAATACCAACAAAACCCCCAAACTCCGCGCTTCTCTCTCCTCACTCCTCCTCCTCGCCCACCCAAGACCTCGTTCCTCCTTTCCCGAGCCCCGATACAGCTCCCCCTTATATATCACGGCTGCGAGTTGTACTACGTCCACCTTCTCCGACAAGATCCCCCTCTCTTTCCTCTCCCCTCTGTTTTCCTTCTTTTCCAACTTCACTGCCGTCCTCCTCCTCTCTCGTTTCCGCTCATCAGACGAAATTGCAAATGAACAAAAACAAGTAATCGACGGTTCTGTCGCGATTACATGTGACTCACGCAAATGAATTGACTTTCAACAGATACGTACGATTTTGGAAGTTAGATTCGGTCATGATTTAGGTGTTTATTTCCAAACAACGCTAAAAAGCTTCATCACGATAACTTCCCCAAGCATGATCCATTTTGAAAGACGAATATGAAGTATCGGGGCGGCACGGTGGATCAGTGGGTAGCGCTGCCGCCTCATAGCAAGAAGGTCCCGGGTTCGAGTCTCTCGGCTCCGGTGCCTTTCTGTGTGGAGTTTGCATGCTCTCCCCGTGTCCGCGTGGGTTTTCGCCGGGTACTCCGGTTTCCTCCCACAGTCCAAAAGCATGCTCCTGGATAGGTTGATTGGCTCGCAGACTAAAATTGTCCCGCAATGCCCGGCGATGGACTGGCGTCCCGTCGTCGGGTGTATTCCTGCCTTACGCCCTGTGTTTCCGGGATAGGCTCCGGCTCACCGTGACCCTAAATAGGATTAAGCGGTTTCAGATAATGAGATGAGATGTCGTTGTTGTAGCTGACATGCCGCTCTCTCCACAGCTCTGTGCAGCGCTTTGTGATCCTGGGGTGAAAGGCGCTCTGGAAGTGCAATTATTATTATGATGGTGACACAGTGATGATGATTTTAGCGATACAGTCTACTGAAATCAACATACCGATGATGGTCATCTCATCTCATTGTCAGAAACCACTTAGTCCTGTACAGGGTCGCGGTAAGCCGGAGCCTATCCCGGTAGACACAGGGCGCATTGCAGGGATATACCCACGATGGAACGCCAGTCCATCACCGGGCACTGCGGGCAATTTAGTCTGCAAGCCAATTAACCTATGCAGCAGCATGTTTTTGGGCTGTGGGATGAAACCGGAGTGCCCGGCGAAAACCTACCCGGACACGGGGAGAACATGCAAACTCCACACAGTGATGTTGCTAATTTATACTGATGTGAGTTTTAACGGTTAGACGAATGAAGATTGCTTTCCAAAGCTGCTCTTTCGGGACAGCCGTGTCGTGCGTTCCTGGTGTCTCGCGACGTTTACGTAATAGTGATGATTCTAACATAGTAACAATGCTAATGATGATGTGGTGGCGATGATGGCGGTGGTGGTGGTGATGATGGTGGGAGCATCCTCCCTTGCTCTCCACACGGCGCGGGTGGCCTTCCCGGAATGCGTCTTTTCAACCCGAGATAAATGAACGCGCCGGGCCA
This sequence comes from Mordacia mordax, assembly GCA_036362905.1. NCBI lineage: Eukaryota > Metazoa > Chordata > Hyperoartia > Petromyzontiformes > Petromyzontidae > Mordacia > Mordacia mordax. Next base: position 15,178,386 of record JAZEWT010000002.1, read on the forward strand.
CGCCTGGGGGATAGGGTCGCGTCCAGGGGCCACAAGGGCAGGGCCCGCGATTCTGTGGGGGTAGGGAGAGCTTGGTGGTGGTGGTGGGGGGGCGTTAAGAGTTCGGGAAGGGAGAGAGCGGTGGGGGCGTTGATGGGTGGTGGGTGATGTGGAGCGATGGGCGGGGAGAGGTGGGAGGGGGGCGGGGGACACGAGACACTGAGGTTCAAAAGACGAGCTCTTGGAATGCACGTACTTCAAACGATGTCTTCGACTCGGAAGAATTGTGCGTCCGCCGTGGGGTTTTTTTTAAGGGGTCCACTGGGGATGATCGGGGGTGGTGCGGGGGGGGAATTTGTGTAGCGGTTTGCTTATAGCCAAGATAAGCTATGCGTCTCCTTTAGGTCGCCTCGGCTTTAAACGAGTACCTGGTGCAGTTTGTAAACCTTGCCACCAGGCCTACAGAGACGTTTGAACATTGCGTTTAATGCACCGCCTAATCATGCACCTTACCAGCTTCAGTATGACTTGCCCTCTGTATAGGCAATTCGCGGGATGCGTGTCCCTGGTCATGTTGAACGTGTTTGTGGTTTTGGTCGTGAAGGGGAGAATCGCTTGCCACGGCTATGCCAAAACAGCGGCTCTTAAGAACAATTCTCATAAACACTTGACTCCATAGTTTAACGTCTTGGGCGCTGCGTATCTGCTCTACCGTTTACAAAAGCCATGCGGGCGAAGCGAGCCCCGTTTAAGGATCACACAATAGATGGGCGAGTGTAATGTTTAATCTCTGTAGCTTCGAGGTAAAGTGTGGGTACTTCGACCTCTTCCCACACTTCCAAGGCATATAGCCAGAGTGGAAGAATAGACCAAATACCCTCGAGGACCCCGCCAGTGTGCCCTCTAGTGGAGATCCTTACTGCAAGCAGTGGCTTGAGCAAACTTTTATGAACCGATAATCGGTTCTGAATGAAAACGGTTACCGGTTTTCCACCTATATTTTAATAACCACCAAGATTTAACGTGGGAGGCACAGTGGCGTAGCGAGTAGCACTGCGGCCTCACAGCAAGAAGGACCTGGGTTCAATTCCCTACTCGGGTGCCTATTTTGTGTGGCGTTTACATGTTCTGCCCGTGTCCGCGTGGGTTTTAATAGGGTAATTCGGTTTTCCCCCACAGTCCAAAAGACGTGCAACGTTTCAGCTAAAATAGCTGCCTAAATTGTCGCCAGTCCAATGCGATGGTCTGGAGTCCAATGGTGCCCTGTGTCTGTCAGGATAGGCTCCACCTCCCCGCTTCCCTATGCAGGATTAAGCGGACACAAAATTGCGATCATAATAATTTTATACGGTGAGGGAAAACTGGCCTTCAGGGCGTCCTTCCGCTAGATGTCGATGGTGCGATCATCTTCGAGCCGAGAGAACAGCTTACAGCTGACTGGCGAGATCCTCTGCAGAGTTATCACATGACACGACCAGGATAATTATTAAAGAACATATATAGTATATTGTAAATGGGCGGCACGGTGGCCCAGTGGGTAGCGCTGTCGCCTCACAGCAAGATCCCGGGTTCGAATCTCGCCTCGGGTGCCTTTCTGTGTGGAGTTTGCATGTTCTCCCCGTGTCCGCGTGGGTTTTCGCGGGACACTCCGGTTTCCTCCCACAGTCCAAAAGCATGCTCCTGGATAGGTTGATTGGCTCGCAGACTAAAATTGTCCCGCAATGCCCGGCGATGGACCGGCGTCCCGTCGTCGGGTGTATTCCTGCCTTACGCCCTATGTTTCCGGGATAGGCTCCGGCTTCACCGTGACCCTATATAGGATTAAGCGGTTTCAGATAATGAGATGAGATGAGAGATGGGTATATTGTAAATGAATAAACCATAAATATATTATAATATACTGTGTTCGCTATCTGGTGGGTTGGTTGTGACGTAACAAGAGCTGTCAACCAACGAGATGCCACGAAATTATCGGTGACCTGACGTATGCCTAGCTCTATTATATACAGATGAGACATCCTTATACACGTTTCACGCCTGTTAGGAATCATCAGCACAGCATGAGCATAACTGCCTTGTGTTAGACAACCAACCCAAACGCGTACGGACTGTGGCCGCTTCAACCAGATTATGCAACTTACGCGTATAATTCTAGAGACGCGCGGGCCACGTAATGTTACGTAACAAGGGGAGAGGGGCTGGAGAGGAGGAGAGGGGGGATGGGCTGGAGGAGGAGATGGGTCTGGGAGGATGGCGAGGAGGCGGAGAAGGGAGGGCCCCGGCGCGCAGAAGGATGGCGAGGAATAGGAGGGAATGGACGGACGGAGGAGGATGACGACGAGAATTGGGAGAACGAGGAGCGGATGAGCGGGAGGAGGGGGACGGACGGGTGGGCGGTGTGCGGGAGGATGGTGAGGAGGAGATGAGTGGGCGGTGCTGGGGGGTTCGCGAGCGGTGCCGGTTTGAGTTTCTGGAGAATGGACAGCTCAATGGCGATGGAGTTTTCCCCTCCCCCAGTCCCGCCCCCACGCCACACACACATTGTCCTCCTCCTCCCACACCTCTGCCTGCTCCCGAGCCTAGCACAAAGACACAGGCGCGCGTATAGCCTGCACAGGCTTTGCCGTCAGCGAGCGCTCACGAATGCTGGCGCGGGCGCCTTCGCCTCTTCAATGTCGATGCGTACGCACACCGCAGCCAAGTACTCATTTTAGGCTGATTCGACCTATCAGAGAGACTTGTTGCTGGTTCAGTTAATCGCTACGAATGTGAAGTCACTGTTATGGAATAGAATTCAGATCTCTGGGTTCATCGCGCCCCAAGAAGCGCTATTCTTTTCCTCGGCACCGCGCAAATACAAAGATCCCCCGTATAGCCTTGAAAGACCGTACGGTCGAGTGCTGTTAGCATCAACAAAAGTGTCATCACCGCACTTGAAGGGGTGGGTGACCAGCACCTCGCACGACGACCTTTATCTCCCTAGTGGCAACGTGTACACACCGCACCATGCACTCATTTGAGAATGAGTCGACCTAGGGGAGGCACGAGGACCGGTTCAGAAAATCGTCGCTGGTGTTGGCCATGAGCGTGATCCGAGCTCGGGTCGCCGGGTTTGTAGCGCAGCGCGCTAACCGCTGCGCCACCGCTCCACCCTCGCGTCGCTGCCGCTGCCCACGTGGAGGCCCCGCGTGCTCGGGTGGCCTGGCTGTGAAAAGCTGGGTTGGCGCGCCCTCTGCTGGGGACTGCTCTCGGAACACGACGGTGGCGTCTCCCTGAAGTGCTCTGTCAAAGAGCCGCTAGTTCGGGATTGCCGTGACGCTTGACTCCCACGGTCGTGGGACACGGACACGTTGTTTGTCTGGTGATACGTCAAACGGAGGAGGTGGGACGCTCGACGCGGCTATCCCGAGAGAACCGCTCTTGGAGAGCAACTCTCACACGTTGAGCCGTGAATAATCTATATCGGTGCATCGGTATCATGAATGGCCACACTTAATCCACTGCTGGATGAAGTCCTCTCTAAGCTGTGGCCAATTTCCTACGGCCCCGCAATTCAACAATAACTGCCTTTCGCCACTGTGATTGACGTCACCACGGTCGTTGTGCCAGGCCAGGCTCACCTTGATGCCACGTGATGTCGAAGGATCGCTGATGGGAGGTCGCGGGACAGGCCCAGGTGCCATGTGCTGACCGAGATGGCTGGCAGCTGAAACGAGCTGAATGTATCCCACAGTTTCTTGGTAACAGGACAAGCGTGCGGCCATGGTCACATATACTCACCTGACAGGTGGTGACGATTTACGATGCAGTTCGTTAGGAACCGGTAGGTTTTAAATACTATATGGCAGGGGTCCTCAGCCTCCTTACGCCTCAAAGGTCCACATGGCCTCCTTGGTTCCGGTCTCTAAGGCCCGCTAGATGGCGCTCGGGGCCCACTGATGGGTTGAGCAAGGCAGCTGTAACAATACATTTGACGCACCAATGGTTTGGGGCTGAGTGCGGAGGTCTCATCTCATCTCATTGTCTGAAACCGCTTAGTCCTATACAGGGTCGCGGTGAGCCGGAGCCTATCCCGGCAGACACAGGGCGCAAGGCAAAGATATACCGACGATGGGACGCCAGTCCATCGCCGGGCACTGCGGGGCAATTTAGCCTGCGAGCCAATTAACCTATGCAGCAGCATGCTTTTGGACTGTGGGAGGAAACCGGAGTGCCCGGCGAAAACCCACGCGGACACGGGGAGAACATGCAAAGAGTGCGGGGGTGACCGTGTAAGTTTGTATGGTTTGGTGCGTGAGTGGCGTTCCTTTTTCTCACAATGCACGATGTGTGTTACGCACTTATGAATTTAGGAATGTTACGTAGCGCCATCTCGTGGATCTCCTTCGCAATGACTGGGTTTCATACCAAACGCGATCTGTTTCTCATCATCATCATCATCAGTCGCCACTTGATCTTGTACAGCAGGAGGCACAACTCATTTTTCACGAGGGCCAGTCCCGGTTGAAATAACCGGACACAGGGTCACGAACTGGTCATGACCCCCACTCCCTCTCCGAATCCCCCGTCCCCTTGCAGATACAAATAACATTTAGAGTCCACTGGAGTGATGTAGGCCTCTGTGAAAAATACGAGCGTATAGCAAAGATGGTTGCTTCGAAAAGCTGCTCTCTCGGGACAGCCGCGTCGATCGCTCCCTCTCTCCCCAGGCGCTTTGTCACAAAGCGCCCGAGGATGCCTCAGGCGCTTCGAGCCGTGAAAACCATTGTATAGCAAAGGCCAAAAATGTAACTGTTTTCAATACCATTTGATCGATTTTTAAAATTATTCTTTACGGATCAGGAACAACGTATTGCCGGGCCGGACCTGCTGCCGAGAGCCATATGTTATGCACCATTTGCTATATGGAGTCACGGGGGCCGGAGCCTCTCCCAGCAGACACAAGGCACAAAGAGTGGATATGTCCAAGATGGGGCACAAATCCATCGCAGGGCACCGGGGGCAATTTTGTCAACATTAGCCTAGGCAGCAGCATTTATTTGAACTGTGGGAAGAAACCGGAATACCCGGTAAAAAAACCCACGCGGGCACGCAGAGGACATGCGATGTGCTTCTGGTCTTGTCAAATCACGGACACCCGAGTGTCGACATTCATCGCCGCATCGCGGAGCAGTGACAATTCCATCATTCTTCGTAACGTTTCCTCGATTCCCTTTGTCCCGTTTGCAAGCCGACCCAGTTTAAATGTCTCCCCTGTTGCAAAGCTCTCCGAGTCGTAGCGTTGTACCATTTGCATTGTGCCCCTATTGCACTTTTTTTTTCACAGCGGTGATCTGCTGCGGTTGCAATTTGTCCCAGGTCACACGAATCCGTGACCCACATTTGTACCAGCGTAGTTTTACTCAACGTCAATGGGTCGTATTTTATTCCACGAGTTGTGAAAACGAATATGGTAATCGTGAAAACCGAGCCACTAGCCATGAGTCACTCTTTGGCAACTATAAATACTAGATTAGGATGGGCGGCACTGCCGGTGGCCCAGTGGGTAGCGCTGTCGCCTCACAGCAAGAAGGTCCCGGGTTTGAATCTCGGCTCGGGTGCCTTCCTGTGTGAAATTTGCATGTTCTCCCCGTGTCCACGTGGGTTTTCGCCGGGCACTCCGGTTTCCTCCCACAGTCCAAAAAATACGCTGCTGTATAGGTTAAATGCGCCCTGTGTCTGCCGGGATAGGCTCCGGCTCACTGCGACGCTGTACAGGACTAAGCGGTTTCTGACAATGAGATGAGATGGTACGGCAGCATCAGTGACTCGCTCTGCCGCCCAATAGCAAGAAGTCCCTGGGTTCGGTTCCCAGCTCGGTGCCTTTTTGCCCCCATTGCAACACTTTTCATTTATTTTGTCAGTTATGTGCAATTCTGTGTTTTTCTGTTTTTTTGTTAATTCTATATATTTCGCACTCATTATTTATTTATTTATTGCAAATCGCGTGATTGTTGTATCGCAGGAATTCCGTAGAGAGCTTGCAAGCTCACTGTAATAATAAGCATCTCGTTCTCTTGCTGTGTGGGTATTCTTTGCATGTCCGCGTGGGCTGGGAACTCTAGTTCTCCTCCCCCACCACCACCCCATAGTCCAAAATACCCTGTTGCTTGGTGATTTGGCCTGATGACAACATTTCCCCCAGTGCGCTGCGACTGACTGGCGTCCCATCATGGCTACAGCCCTCCCTTGCGCCCTATGTTTGTCGGGACAGGCTTCGGTGCATCGCCACCTTCCACTGGATTAAGCAGGCAGTGATAATGAATGAACATTGGGAGGGTGGTCGTGTATATTCTGTAGCATACTGTATTTGTGCGTCGTGGCATACGGTAATCATGCCCCTGTCGCCTCAATCGCGATTGGTGTCGCTGTTTCGACGCCACACGTGTGTAACAATAATTGCTGCATTTATAGAGCACTTTTCACCCGAGGATCACAAAAGTAGACTCGAAGTTTCCCGTGTGAATAACGCGCCGCCGCAAGAGCGCCGTGTGCACTGACACAGAGGTTCATCTATGCAGAATCTATAACGGAGCCAGGGTGTATATGTATACATACATGTATACATGTATGTCCGCACTGAAAGTAACGGGTTAGGATCCTTGATTAGCGCGCATTTTGTGTCCACAACAACAAGGCGTTTGATATTTAATTTCACCTTTGCTTGCCATTGATTACTCTTCTGAAACCTTAAAACTGGTCTTCAGGGATAGCCGTGTGGAGAATTCCCCTCTTTCCTTCGCGACCTTGTGCCTCCCATCAGGAGGCATCTTCAGGCGTGGGAGGCGAAACGTCGCGAAATAGAGAGAGAAGTGGTGGTGATGCTCAACACGGCTGTCCTGAAACATCGACTCTCGAAATGAATTCTCACATCGAGCCGTGACAAATCTACTGCACCAGTATCCGTTTACCTTCAAAGTCCCACTTTTACAACTGCCATCAACCCGCTTGAACACGAGTCCGAATTTATCTCGGCAGAAAGCCACGTCAAGGGCGGCACGGTGGAGCAGTGGGTAGCGCTGTCGCCTCACAACAAGAAGGGCACGGGTTCGAATCTTGGCTCGGGTGCCTTTCTGTGTGGAGTTTGCATGTTCTCCCCGTGTGCGTGTGGGTTTTCGCTGGGCACTCCGGTTTCCTCCCACAGTCCAAAAAACATGCTGCTGCATAGGTTAATTGGCTCGCAGACTAAATTGCTCGCAGTGCCCAATGATTGACTGGCGTCCCGTCGTGGCTATATCCCTGCCTTGCGCCCTGTGTCTGCCGGGATAGGCTCCGGCTCACCGTGACCCTGTACAGGACTAAGCTGTTTCTGACAATGAGATGACATGAGAAAGCCACGTCAAAGAATTAAGACGCAATGCTAGTGACTGTAGTCCGTCGTGAACCTGGCCGTCTGAGTTTCTGGCGAGACACCTTCCCTCGTTCCGTTTCACAAACGCGCTCTGCCCTGCGTGGTGAAGTATGGTCAACATTCTTACAAACCCGGTCTTTTGATTCCACGAGAAATGCAGGTAACGCGAGCGTGCGGATCGATAATGACTCGATGTGCATCGTTAGAGCTGCTGCAGAGACTGTGAGTGTTAGAGATGTCGCTGTTTTTAAAACTCGATTCTGCCTCGGTCAGGACATTCTGTTAGGCGGGCAGATCGAGTTGCGTGCTTTTGAGAGTCCTCGCTAGGAGATAGGAACGCTTCGACCCGAATGCGATTCCCACTCAAGACCACCAGTGACGGTGATGATTTGAACAGATCCTGTGCCTCCCCTAGGTCGACTTAGCAGTGTGTTTTTCCGACCAGGGTGGCAAAGGCCACAGCACGTGGTACTGGTCACCCACCCGCTCGTGTGCCGTGCTGACTTTCATAGATGCTCGATAAGAACACTTGCTATGCGTGGGATCTTTGTATTCGGTGTGTGTTTGTGAAGAGAGGGGGGTAATGGGGGGAGGAGGTGGGGTTGGGGTAGGGGCTGGTGGGGAGGGGGTGGCGGGAGCTCTTACCCAGGTTACATCGACCCGGAGTCCGTTCTAGGAAACCGATGAAAGCGAATAATCAGGAGCTGGCTTTACTCAGAACGCCACGACGCAGAAGTCGGTTCACGGCGCAGTTTACGTGCCAGCGTTCAGAGAGAATAACGCGCGTGCGTTTCATCGATCAATCAACGTAACTGTGGCAGCATTTAAATGCCTTGCACTGCTGCAGCGAAACGAAAGGGGGACTTCATCCGTCATCCTTAGCTCGCCAACGCAGCAGCGGTGGCCGCCGTTCTCTCTGTGTCGAGTCTGCACGTTCGTGTCCGTTTTCGCCGGGCACTCCCGTTTTCTACCACCGTCCAAGAACATGCTGCTACCGAAGTAAATTACTGACTGCTGACTATATTGTCCCCCGTGCCCTTTGATGGATTGTCGTCTTCAAAAAAAAAAGGGTTATTGTTGTTGATTTGCCGTTCTTATGTCGTTGGTGTTGCTGACAGCTTTGTGCGGCGCTTTGTGGCCCTCGGGTGAAAAGCGCTCTAGAAGTGCAATTGT
>JAZEWT010000002.1:15232928-15243108 GCA_036362905.1 Mordacia mordax
TAGCATGACAATTAACACTGTTTCTTCCGCATACTAATTAATCTTTGTTCTCCCGATATCAGTTTATTTTATTTTATTTCTATCTATTGCGTTTTTTTATGGAGAGTAATCAAGATATATTAACACACATTTAAATGAACAACTTAGAACGTGCATGGTATTTGATCAATGTTCGGGGGGTGTTCAGTGAATGACTCGGAGCAGTGAGGAAATCGCGGAGAGGCGAGCAGGGGGAGGCAGCCACGCAGTTAGACGGCACCAATGTTTAGCAGACGCTCCATCCCATGAACTCAAATGTGTTCACGTCGCCTAAGAAACGGAGTCGTGTGCGGGTTGGTTTGACATTTCGGCCCTTGGCCGTTGTCCGCGGTGGAGAGACTGATTGGATTTGTAGCTGGGGATCCAGCATTAAAGCTGCGGGGCCCTGGCAAACCTGGAAATTGTAAACCTGGTTTGAGAATTGCTCGAGAGCTGCCCTTTCAGGATAGTTGTGGCAAGCGTTCCTCCTGTCTGTCGCCGATGTCAATAAGTCCATCTAGTTGGCAAATGGACAGTTTGGAATTTTTTTTACGAGGAATCCTTTTATTTATACATGCCGGTGTGAGGCCACTGCTGGATGAGGGCCTCTCCAAGCCGTCGCCGTTTCTCGCGGGCCATTCACCTAACTCAGGCGTATGAGCTGAATCCACCGTTCCTTCTCCGCAGCAGACTCATTGTTTGGAGCGCGTTTCCTCTTCGTCCACGTCTTTATTTTGTCGTTTAGATCCCGGTCCACCCTCGGCACCTTTTCCCACGTGTGCATACTGTACTGTGCTACATTTCAACGTTGTGCTTGGCATTTGGCCGCTCCTTAAAATACATTTTCCTTGCAACAGGTGGTGACGTCTGTTGTTGTTGCTGCTGCTGCTGTGTCGTGACTTGTTTTTGATGCCTGAGCCCCAGTGGCCGCAATCACCGATCACTCAATACTCGCGCGAATTTTCACGATTTCCAGGTCGCGGATTTGATTTCGGCATTCACGCCGTGGTGGGCGGGCGGGTGGATCGCTGCGCCTCTTGTCTGCGCGGGGTCGTGCGAACTCGCTCGTCATCACGTCGTCATCGGCAGCCGCGTTCTGTCCTCGGCGGAACGAAGGCCTTCCTCATGCCGCCCGGGTCGCGCTGCTTGTCTGACCGCACGTCGCCACGTTTGGATGGTGGACAGCGACGCTTGCCAACACCACGCTCGACTGTACGGTTGTAGCTGTCGTTCAGCAGCACCAACGTCACTCAGACGACAGAAGAAGATGCGTCCTGGTCAGCGCGGAATTGTGAATGGGGGGGGGGCGTAGAATTACAGTACAACTGTGCGTGCTCCTGCTCCAGCAACAGCATTCATTTGTAACAATGGTCAGTCGGTTTTAATAGACGCTGGTAGAAACCGTTGAGCGATGTGGCTCTTTTTAACATTTGTCCACCGGGGAGGGGTCAGCCAGTTGCAGCATCTCAGGGCATCGGGAGCAGTTTAGTCAGCAGGACAATTAACCTAGGCAGCATGTCTTTGGACTGTGGGAGGAAGCCGGAGTACCCGATGAAAACCCACGGAGACATTGGGAAAACGTGCAAACGCCACACAGAAACGCACCAGAGCTGGGGATTGAAACCGAAACCGCCTCGGTGTGCGGCGGCAGCGCTATTCACTGCGCCCCCAACCCTTTTATTCATGGTGTTCGTCCAGCCAAGCACTCGCAGGGCAAAAATCCTGCTCGGCTTGCGAAGTGTGATGAGATCGGTGTGCTTCCAGTGATGTGTGTGATTGTGTATTGCTAGCGAGGGTCCTCCCTATAGGAGAGGCTTGTGTGTTTTGCTTTGAGCATTTTATAATCAAATTTCTCGACTCACTGAATTTGGTACTTGCTGTGAATTTTACTATTTGTTATTGCAAACCGTTTTGATTTTATAATTGTTCTTCCTGTCGGGTCACTCTGGCCAGCCTAAGTCGTTCAGTGTACTGTAATTAGCTGTTCCTGTACAACTTCTGGAGGTACAGCTTGTATTACGACGCTATATAAAGCTACATTATTTTTTTAAATCACTGTTATTATAGTTATTGGCAAAGGTTTCCACGGAAGTTAATAATTTGGTGAAGGAGTGACAGTGGTGCATAAAGGACGAATTTTTTTTCCATTTTGACATTAATTCAAGTAATAAGGTTTAAAAACCTGATCTACTAATGCATTGATATTTCTGTTGTCCTGAGCTGATTGCCTTTTGGTGACACCTGGCTAATACTGGTGAGATTCGGCTCTAAAGAAAACCATTTCTGGTGTGGGTCAGTTTCAAAGACAATGTGTACATTATCGAAGAATTTTGTTTGCATGTTTTGCCACGAACTTTTGTGGATTTTTTTGGCAATTTGACACTTTGTGAAAGGTGTCCATTTGGTGTTTAAAGACATTAACACTTATTATTCAAAGAAATGGTGAAACCTCTTCTTTTTTTACATCAGCATTCAACTCATTCATCAATAACACTGGCCCCAAAGGAAATATATTTATTTGGTGACATTTGTGTTTTCTTCAGCGCTGCATGGTACCTTGCGATGTGCTTTTCCTGGTCTCAGGCTCTGAATCGCCTTACGTACTTCCTTTATAGATGGCACCTCTGCCAGCCACTCACAGGGTGTGGCTACTTCTTCCATTACCTGAGATACCACATCCCCAGCAGGGTCACCTCTATGTTATACCATGGTGTTATCTGAGCTGGGGGGGGGGGGGTTCCCCTTCCCCAAGACCTTACAGAAATGATCTGCAAATCTGCAAACTTGTTCCTGGGGGTTGGAGATCAGATCACCATTTTCCCCGTTGAGAAAGGCACCATCAAAGGAAATGTATTTTATTGGTGACATTTGTGTTTTATTCAGCTCTGCATGGTACTTTGCGACGTGTGTGTGAAGGGTGCTCTGAATATGTCAGATATCTTTATTTTGAGCTATGGCCCTTGCCCACAGCATGTTAAAATGTTTTGTGGTGAAGGACCATTGCCCGAAACGTTTTCGGTCAATACATCACCAGTGCTTGTTCGACAGACAGGGTGGTGCAAATGTAACCAGCGCAGTTCAAACTGATGTACATATACATGTCAGATATTTCTGGCCCATACGCTGTACAATACGTTTAGCCTCTTAATGCTGTCAAGGGATCAGACGTGCCTGGTAAGCGTGGAGGTCTGAGTGCTCAGCTCAGTTTTCTGGCCAGGGACTCCATTCGTTTGGTATAAACTGAGGGGGAGGGGGGGGGGCGGGCGGGCGTGAGAGAGAGAGTGCGTTTGGCTCAGGCCGATGCAGCAATAGAGCCGAGATAAAGAAAAATAAAAACCCGCGAAGTCTCCCGCAAGCGCGGCTCCAGTGACGGCTCGGCAGCCGTTGTCTCCTCTTTCCTCTAGGGTATTAATTCATTATTTAACCACCTAGCGCTCCCGCTGAACTGGAGCTTGTGTTGTCTTTCCAGTAGACATCCGCACCTGCAGCCCAGCAGGGACGTTTGACCCACGCGCCCGCGCAGCTTCAACCCCAAGGCACAGGCAACAGCGTTGGTCTCTTTCGAGAACCTCGTGTTGCCAGGCGTCCGACAGCTCCGTCGCGTAACTCGTGGCGCGGCGTGGTTGGCACAAACCCCGATGTATGGCGCGAACCGGAGTCTTCTGGCAAATTTGTTTTTTTTCCCCTCTCTCTATATGGGCCGGGCGGCTGGGCTACCGATGCAGTCGCACAGCCTGCACATCGGATAGCGGCGTCGCCACCAACGCTCAACCAGATCCCCGATGCTCTCCGGCGCTAACACTCCCAAGAGACGGTCCAGAGCCACGACGCACGTCAGGTTTTTTTGCGAGCAGCCAGCGCCAGGTGTTTCCAATCGGGCCCCCGCCATCGTGCCTGCTGCCCCCACCCCACCCCCTCGCTCACTGCCGGTGCCAGCTGCCACGTGGCACCACAGCCGCTACCTTCGTCGCCCCGGCAACGCGTGCCCGATTGTTCAACAGACGCACGGGCAGATGCACCGGCGGACTCGCCGACGTGGCCGGGCCTCTGCTCTCGTGCTGCAGCGCCGGTGCTGACGGCGCCCGTGCGGGACTGCGCGGTCACGGTGAGCGAGGATTTACCACGGTCGGTCGACGCAAGGGCGTTCCATGCGTCACCTCCCGCTCGGTTTGACTCTGACGCCAAGAGACAGGGACGGGCAGGCGGCTAATGTGAGCGTCCGTAGGAAGACGTGTGCAGCGGAAAAAAAGCGCAGTCCTGCATTTAGAGCCTCCACTAGAGGCTGCCCTCGATCAATGGTCTGGTCTCCACGGACCACGAGGTGGCGCTCGCGACCCACTGATTGGTCGGGACTCACGGGATGAGAATGGTGGCTCGAGATAGGAAATTTTGGCAGTTCTCGCACTTCTCCCCATCCCATTCGACTCGCCAACAAAGAGCGGTGCACCGATTCCTGGTATTGGGTGTGGTAGGCGGTAGAGGGGTTGGGCACCGATATTTGAACTGCTGCACCGAGTGATCAATTCTAACCGGCGGCCTCTGTTGTTGGCAATTATTCATGATCTGATGTAGGTTTTCACGGCTCCATGCATGATGATTGCTTCGAAAAGCTGCTCTCTTGGGACAGCCGCGTCGATCGCTTCCTCTCTCCACCTCGCAACGTTTCGCCTCGCACGTTAGAGGCATCCTCAGGCGCAGTGTGGTGTGTGTGTCGTGTGTGTGACTCCTGTTTATATGTAGGTACTATGTATGCGTTGAGTCCCCTCCACAGAGTTGCTGCATTCCGACTGTTGGGGTCCACTTGAAAGGGTTCCATTGTCTTGCTCACACCCCTGAATCACATTAACCCCATTCTGTTCCGACTATGACTAATCTCCTAGTTGGCATCTCATGGAAGAATGCTTAATTCCCAAACACTTGGTGATTCCCCTTTAATGTCCGCATGTCAGAGCTCTATATCTATGCACTGCTGACTTTCATGACTTGCCTCCAAGTTTGGCGGAGCTTTATTCTCATTTCTTGTTTGTGGTTCATAGTCTTTTCTGTCTTGTGAATCTCGATTGCTTCACGAATTAATCTTGGACCTTTATGGCAGATAGTTGCTAGTACTCGCATCTTATCAAAATCGAGTCTGTGTTGTTTGTCTACACTGTGTGCTGCCGTTGCTGATTTATCCGTATGCAGCAAATGCACTGCTGCCTCGTGCTCTATCTTTCTTATGGCTACCGAAGATTCATAAAGAGGGGACCCCGTACCGATCAACATTAAGTTCAATCGGTTCAGCAGGCTACAAACTCGCCAAATACACAGCCCAAGAACTACAACCCACAGTGGTGCTCGCACCTTCATTTATCATGAACTCAAGGCACTTCATCGAAATACTTAAACAAATCACTCTACGGAATGGATCTGCTCATCAGTTTTGATGTGGTCTCCTTATTTACAAAAATACCCATCGATAAAAACATCAAGATGATTGAAAAACAGTTTGACCGGAGGTTAGCACAGGCGGAAGAGGATGGGGTTAATGTGATTTCGGGGTGTGAGCAAGACAATGGAATCCTTTCAAGTGGACCCAGACAGTTGTCCATTTATCCTGGAATGCAGCAACTCTGTGGAGGTGACTCAACGCATACATAGTACCTACATATATATATATATACAAGTCACACATGACACACGAACATTGTGTCTGACACACTGTGTCTGAGGATGCCTCTAACGTGTAATGTGAAAACGTCGTGAGGTCGAGAGAGGGAGCGATCGACGCGGCTGTCCCGAGAGAGTAGCTTTTCGAAGCATTCATTATTCATGATCATCATTATCAATACCTGCATAATCCCATACAAGGTCACGGGGTGCCGGAGCCTATCCGAGCAGACAGAGGGCGCAAGATTATACCCAAGATGTGACACGAATAAATCGCAGGACACTGAGGGCAAATTACTCAGCAGGCCAATATTCCCAGACAGCCGCGTGTTTTGGACGTGAGAGGAAACCGGAGTACCCGTTGAAAACCAACGCGGACACGTGGAGAACGCGCAAACTCCACACAGAAAGGCACCCGAGCCAGGAACCGGACCCGGGACTTCTTGCTGTGAGGCGACAGCGCCACTCACCGTGCACCTCGTTGCAGTTATTCCAGAAGTAATAGATATGGTTTTCTTTAAATTCTCTCTGTGCGGGAGTGTGTGCAGTAGAATAATGTAATAGTGCAGTTTTTTAATGCGTCGCACAAATTTCATGCCCTGCTCATGGACGTGACAGATACGGAGAAAACCGCAGGGTGGGGGAGTGGGAGTCATCTAGGCAGTCAGCCGACACCAAGCCACAGGACAATGCTTCGTATATATTATTACATGTTGGGCTAATTATTGAGTGTTTTTTCTAAATTATTTGAGGACGCCCACGCAGAACAGGGAGAAGACACGCAAACTCCACACAGGTGCTCGAGGCAGGAATCAAGCCACCTCTGACGGGACTTTATTTCAGTAAAGTGCGGACGTTACCACTGCGTAACCACCCTGTGTGTTGTGTGACGGCGGCAGTGAGTGAGGCCTTGTGAGATGGGGGGGGGTGGGGTGTGTAGTCTGTGATGGCATGGATAGCAAGGATACTACTTCCCCCATGGAACCAGGCCTCCGGGTGCAGGGGCAGCCTGCCCCCTTTTGGGATTTGCCGGGCACCCAGCCCTCCGTGACAACGAGATAATCCCTCAGTACTCCCTCCGTGCGCGTGTGTGGGTTTTATACTAATGTCAATAATGTACATAATCGATTTTACGTTTGATAATCCCATTTTGAAGAGTGGTTGCTTTGAGATAGCCATCGTGAGCGTTCCTCCGCTTCTCCACGGTGGCGTTTCATCTCCCGTAATTCGAGGCATCTCCTTCAGGCAGGCTGCCCACAAACCTTACATCAATACACACTTTTCGTCTGTCGCCATGACAAGTGATATTTATTCCACTGTATTGGCCATCTGGACAGGTGATAGACGCCATAACTCAAGTTGAGTGTGTTTGCCAATAATGTCTTATGACAGTGGCCTTTATATATAACTGGCGGTCAGAGTGGCGCAGTGGCAACATCCACACCTTGCAGAAAGATGGTCGTGCCCTAGGCGGTTCGATCCCCATCTCGGGTGCTTTTCTGTGTGCATGTGTGTGTATTCTCCTCGTGTTCTGCATGGATTTCCTCCGGGTTTTGCAGTTTCCTCCCACAGCTAAAAAAAAAACGCTCGTTAATTGGCCGATACTTCAAATCTCGTTTCAAGACTCATCTGTTCTGTAAGGCTTTAAAGTCCTCTGGTTAGGACTATTGATGCGGCTCAATGGGGCGGCGCGGTGGCCCAGTGGTTAGCGCTGACGCCTCACAGCAAGAAGGTCCCGGGTTCGAATCTCTCGGCTCGGGTGCCTTTCTGTGTGGAGTTTGCATGCTCTCCCCGTGTCCGCGTGGGTTTTCGCCGGGTACTCCGGTTTCCTCCCAAAGTCCAAAAGCATGCTCCTGGATAGGTTGATTGGCTCGCAGACTAAAATTGTCCCGCAATGCCCGGCGATGGACTGGCGTCCCGTCGTCGGGTGTATTCCTGCCTTACGCCCTGTGTTTCCGGGATAGGCTCCGGCTCACCGTGACCCTATATAGGATTAAGCGGTTTCAGATAATGAGATGAGATGTGGCTCAATGTTGTCGTGCTGGGATGATGGCTCTCTTCCGACCTGCGCCTGCTCGGGAACATTTATTCCTTCATTTGCTTGTTGAAGAATTGTTTATTTATTTAACGCTTACTTTATGTCCAATAATTTATGGCTACTGTTTGACTTTCAGTTGAACTACCCTGATGTTGTTGTTGACATGCCGTTCTCTCCGCAGCGCTGTGCAGCGCTTTGTGTCCCTCGGGTGAAAGGCGCTATAGAAATGCAATTATTATAATATGTAGGACGCCGTGTCCAGCAAATGTTGGCACCAGCTAACTGCGTGACAACCTTCCCCCCCCTCCCCGCCTCTGGGGTATTCTCGGTCTTCCTGACCCATTCTGTCATCGAGCGAACACCTTCGACATTGAGTGAATGTTGTGTCACTCGTCATAAATTATGGGTAAAAAAAAAAATTGCAATTGGATTTCGCAGCGCTGTCATGACCAGGGATGTTGAGATTCCCAGCTTTAAACGGCGCTGTGAAAGATTTGTCCAGGTCTCGCGGATTTCCCAACGAGACTCCCGAAACTCTGTCTCACATAAGATCGGCGTTACGATGGCAGGTACGATGCTGGGTACAGAGGATAAAATGAAAGCTCAAGCCGATGGACAAAAATCATTTTCCGCTTGCGTCCATTTCGGTATTTACGGTGGCGTAGCAGCGAGTAGCGTTGCTGCCTCACAGCAACACCCGTGCTCAGGTGCCTTTCTGTGCCGAGTTTGCGCGTTCTCCCCATATCTGCATGGGTTTTCGCTGGGTACTATGATTTCCTCCCACCTTCCAAAATATGCTGCATATTAGGTTAGTTGGAGCTACTGTATTGGACTGACATCCCGTCCTGGGTATAAACCTTCGTTACGCCCTGCCTTTTGCTTTGATACCCCCTACAGGAACAAGTGTGTGCTGATAATGATGTTAATTATTTCCATGTGCTTAATGCTTGTCAAACGCGAATAGCGAAGCGTGTATCTTTTACGCTATGGGTACTTTTTGCCAGTGTACAAATCTAATAAGTAGAACAGGTTTTTACCATTTCTGGCAATTATGCAGGTGTAAAAATCTTAAAACACCAAAATAGACACATTTCACAATGTGTCTAGTTTGCAAAAGCCATACATACTTGTGGCAAAATATGCAAACAGGAAGCTTTGATAACATATGCATTGTCCTTCAAACTGATTGGCCCACACCAGACATGACTTTTTTTTGAGCCTGATTGTCAGTGTCAGCCAGATGTTGCCAAAAGGAAATCAGCTCAGGACAATGCAATATCAATGCTGAGTAGCTCAGGTGGATCTGTTGTCGCTATGGGTACTTTTTGCCAGTGTACAAATGTAATAAGTAGAACAGGCTTTTACCATTTCTGGCAATTAAAGATCTTAACACCTGCATAATTGCCAGAAATGGTAAAAACCTGTTCTACTTATGACACGTGTATCTTTTGTTTACATAGACTTTGGAAGTGAGTTTTAGTAGCAAATCACCAATTTGGTATTATGCTTGACACTCATTGCCTGCTACTCACCCGTCAGGTTACTCTACTCACCCGTCAGGTTACTCTTAAAATGCTCAGTGCTCACACACGCCCGCGCATGCAAATAAGCCAAAGATCCTCCATATAGCCTTAACACACTCTAGGGTCAAGTGCTGTTAGCGAGCACCTATGAGGGTTGACACTGCACACGAGGGGGTGGGTGAACTTTGCCCAGCTGCCTTTGTCTCCTTAGTGATGTTTTATACAACTACATTAGGTACTCATTTGAGGCCGAGTCGCCCTAGGGAAGGCCCAGGACCGGTTCAGAAATTTGTCCACTGGTGTTGACCGTGATCGTGATTCGAACGCTGGTCTCTAGGTTTTGTAGCCCAGCGTGCTAACCACTGAGCCACCACTCCCCACAATGCTTGCAAGAACAACCGCATTCGCAACTAAGTGGCGGTGACGGTATGTAGCCTGGCACAAGCCGCGTGACGTGAAGTGTCGAAGGCTCGCCGACAGGAGGTCACGGGACAGACGCAGGTATTATGGGTTGCCCGACTTAGATAACTGACATGCACTACTCTGCCAACTTGCTGTGTTTTAGCTGCCTGGCACCTCCACTCGTTTTTGAGCGTCGCTCCTCTGCCCTCCACAGCTGTTGGAGGGCGACTGCTGCCATCTGTCCCGTAGTGTCCTTCACGACCCTCCTCTAATAAAGGCCGATCTTGACACTCCTTGTACCAGACTTTAGCAAGTCTACTCAGCTACAGGTCCTCCTGTGCCACATCAGTCTTATCTCTTCGGCAGCCTATGTTGTGCTCGTTTAGCCCCCTCTATCTGGCCAAACAAACTGCTTGGACATACAGTGGCTGGGCATGTGGACCACATGACCTAGCCACTGCCACCTAGCCACTGCCACCTTGCCAGGCAGATGAACTCACCAATGGGACTTTGTCCATATATTTCAAAAAATTGTGAGCTCCTCACACAA
>JAZEWT010000002.1:15297864-15314010 GCA_036362905.1 Mordacia mordax
TTCTTGCTGTGAGGCGTCAGCGCTAACCACTGGGCCACCGCGCCGCCCATGTATTCATTCAAATAAGAGAAATATTCAAACAATCAGGGGCGTTAGGAACTCGCAGAGAGGTGGAGGGGGGAGGGGGGTGGCGGCCACACCGTCAACCGGCGCCAACATTTGCTAGGAACTGCGTAGTATCTATTATGATTTAATTGGCCAATTCATGATTGGCTTTTCTTTGTTATGGGAGGAAGCCATAGAAGCAAGGGGAAACGCATGCAGAAGAGGGGAGGAACACATAAATTCCACACAAAAACGTACCCGAGGTAAGAATCGAACCGTCTCGGGCAGCACCTTTTTTTTTTGCGAGTAGGCGCGGACGTTATCCCTGCATAGACTCCCTGCTATCACCTAATTACTGTAAATTACAGGTCTCCATGACTGTCTCCCCGTGTAGGCGCTTGAAAAATAGGGCAGTCTTTTTTTTTGCTTAAAATTAGCATGAGAGAAGCCCCCCCCCGCACCTTGGTGACGAGCAACGAAGCTCAATCTCACTGGTTCCGTAAGACTTTCAAGTCCTCTGGCCAGGACTGTTGATGCGGCTCACGGTTGCCATGCTAGGATGATGGCTCGCTGCCGACCTGCACATGCTCGGGAACAATTATTTTGTATCACTTATTTTACGTCCTCGAAATTAAAACCATTTTTTGACTTTCAGTTGATTTGTTCTCATGACCTTGTCGTTGCTGACGTGCCGTTCTATCCACAGCTCTGTGCAGCGCTTTGTGACCCTCGGGTGAAAAGCGCTCGAGAAATGCAACTATTATTATCCTCAGAAGTGAGCGCCCGAGATAGACGGCACTGACCGCGGACATCGATGTGCCCACCGGCGGTGTGAGCCACGTGGGCGTGTGACACCTCGAGCCGCTGCGTGATGTGAGTCGGTGTGAGTTTGCTCGAAAACCGCCCCTTTTGCTGCCGCATACGCGCACAGGAATGCTGCGCTTTCGCAACGGCGATGGCCCTTTGTGCGTTGCTTTAAAATCATAGCAGCAATAAGACACACGTACGTCCTTTGTGCTTAGGAATGTGCACGCGATCGCATGGGCGGTAAAATGTTGCCCCGTCAAAGTCGTAAATAACCTGATGTTAATTATTCGTCATTGATCATGACGAGCCCCTCTTCGTACTGCAGAGGCTCGCGGTGAATTGAAGCCTATCCCCGCAGACACAGGGAGCACGGCAGGACTACGTCGAGAATGCGACGCCAGTCCATCGCAGACAGCCGGGTTAATTTAACCTTGTCAGCAGTACCAACGTGGCGTATCCGACGAAAATGTACGCAGACACGGGCACAGCATGGAAACGGCACACAAAGATGGGGCTGTTAACGCTATGGGTACTTTTTTGCCAGTATACATATATAAGATTACAACAGGTTTAACCGTATCTGGCGATTATGCAGGTGTTAAGATCTTAATACCTGTGTTCTTAATACCTGTGTTAAGATCTTAATACCTGCATAATCGCCAGATACGGTTAAACCTGTTGTAATCTTATATAGGCACACAGAGAGGTACCCGAGCAGGGAATCGAACCCAGACGCTTCTTGCTGTCAGGCGGAGGCCTAGGGTGGCGCAGTGGTAACATCTGTGCCTCACAGAAAGAATGGTCTTGCCCGAGCAGGTTCGAGCCCCGCCTTGGGCGTTATTCTGTGTGGAGTTTGTGTATTCTCTCCCCCTGTTCTGCGTGGGTTTCCTCCGGGCTCTCCGGTTTCCTCCGGGCTCTCCAGTTTCCTCCGGGCTCTCCTCCGGTTTCCTCGCACAACTTAAGAAAAAATATACCTAATATATAGGAAGCAGTGTGTGGCAATATGGCGCCTGGCTGCCTCCTCTGCCTTTCTGTGCTTTCCTCGCGCCTCTGAGTCGTTCTCTGTCGAATGAACACCTTCGACAGTGAATGAATATGTGCGCGTTATAAATATAACATTATTTTTAAAGAGGCGTTACTCCCCAACTCAACTCAGGATGGAGGGATCAACGATTTTAAAATAATGAATCAAAATGCAAATCAGATTGATATTCTGTACCGCCACACAAACATGTCCACAGACGTACTTAAGAACCAAGATGTGGGTATTCGGAGGAATGTAGGCATCGTTATTTTTATAGACAGCAAGCTCTGTCGTTGAATAAATCTTCCAACTCTCGTGATGTCTCGAACGTAAGAGTCGAAACGTCACGAAGGAGCGAGTAGAAACGCTCGACGCGGCTATTCAGAAAGAACAGCTTTGAGAGCAATTCTCAGACATCAAGTCGTGACAATCCTGCATCATGTTTGCTTTGAAAAGCTGCTCTCTCGAGACAGCCGCGTCGATTGCTCTCTCTCTCTCTCTCCACCGCAGAGAGAGAGGGAGAGCGATCGAGAGATCGCAGAGAGAGGAAGCGATCGACGCGGCTGTCCCGAGAGAGCAGCTTTTTGAAGCAATCATCATGCATCGAGCCGTGAAAACCTACATCATTGCACGCTTCCCATTGCTTCCCCCCCCCCCCTAGTCTGCCAGAGTTATAGAGTCTAAAGAACGTTTTGGCAGCTGGACTTTGCGCTTGTGATGGTCTGGGTGTGAGTCCTATAGGAGAGCAAAAAAATCCGAATGAACAGGGTAGCGTCACGAAGTGCCGACACCTTGATTCAACGGATGTTAAAGCTTGCAATGCCAAGCCACGATTGGCTAAGACAAATACAGGTGCGGGGGTGAATTTATAGCAACGAAAGGCTGGTTATAGAGGGGATATAGGGAATAGCGGAAGGGCGGACAAAGGTTTACAAACTGGTCACGACCCCCGCTCTCTCCGCGTTCCATCTCCCCTTGCAGACACGCAGATCATGAGCTAGATCGGCATAGGTCTTAAAGTCTGGCCAATACAGTTGTTCAATGAATTTTTTTTGTTTACTTTTTTTTAAAGGCTGGGTAAAACGTGTTGCCGGGCATGACTCGGCCCGCGAGACGTGTGTACTCTGAGTGGGCGCAACCGGACACGACGGTGGTGCGTGGCTGGACTGAGTCAGGCCGATGGGAGGCCCCAGCAATTGATGTTCCCACACGTGCAGCCGAATGCCCTCTCTTGTGTTGCATCCGGAGCCTGGACAATGTGCGCGCCTCTGTAAATATACGTAAACGACTCTGTTGTCGCTGTAAAAAAAAATGTAATGTATGTCAACCGTGGAGCCTAACATTTAGAGTGGGTTTAATTTCTTACTCGGATCGCAGTGTTTTGGTGTCGGTTTTTGCGGCTCTTAAAAGCTGCTCTTTCGGGATAGCTGCGTCGAGCGTTCCTCCGTCCAGCATGAAGCTGCTCTTTCGGGATAGCTGCGTCGAGCGTTCCTCCGTCCAACATGAAGATTCTGAGGGTGCCTCCAACGTGGGATAGACAAAAAGTCGTGAAGGAGAGTAAAGGAACGCTCGACACGACTGTTCCGAAAGAGCGAATTTTCAGATCAATTCTCGACTCGCGTCTTTTTAAATCGGCCGGTGGCTCTGTGGCAGAAGAAAAAAAAACTTATTTGACAATGAGCGGAGTGTAAATCCCGGTCGCCGACCAGTTTGGCACATCACACGTTTACAGAGGGCCACTGTGCCATGCGTGAGCCGTGGATGTCTGGGAAAGAACATGGGCCCTCTTCTGGGAAAATGCCATCTACTGGCCCAACGCCACTAATGTGGAAAAGTGGAACCCGCTTATTACGTGGCGCTGCATTGACTTCATTATGCAAGAGGGTATCTCTGCCAATGGAATTATACGGGATCATCAAAAAGACCGTCTTATTATAATTAGTCAGACTGTGCCTATATTTTGCCTATATATATTGAAGCGTTTCATTCACATTTCTTAACTTAGTGTCAAACAACACGGTAAATTAGGTTAGTTTATTTTCTTTACATACAGGAATAATCCAAGCACGGTGCACAGTTGAACAAAGCAAACATCGCAGCTGCTGTGGAGAGCGTCACTGGAGAAGCACTCCGCTCCCACAGTTGTACAAACTTTCGGTAGACGATCACAAATGGTGTTGGACGCACATGGGTCAGAGATTGAAAATGTTTCCACGTGAACACAATCTCTCCCGTGCTTCATCGCTGTCGTGAGATCAGAACCAGTGCTGTGACTAAAACGTCCACAGAAAGGCGCCTCGAGCAGGAATCGAACCGCTTCGGGCAGGAGCTTCTCTTGGGAGGCGGTGCAGACGTTACCGCTGCGCCACCCTGCCGCCCGATACGATGCGAGTTGCCACTTCCGAGGTGCTAACACTGGGACGTAGCGTCTACGACTGGCCAAAATCCGGACTTTGAATATTGATTTGTTCCTCGCAGAATTACAGATTTTCCACGAGAAATGTTTAATTAACCGAGGACAGGTGGCCATCGTAGATGTAGCCCCCCCGTGTGCGGCACCACACAGGCAAAATATCTGAACTACCGTCATCAGAGCTAAAATAATCTCACGTTACGTAAGAGCGTCCCTGTTATAACAGGAAAACGGATTACTCAGATTGACTGAACCGAGACAGGAAACGTCTTGGCTTCCGTAATATTTCCTGTTTTTGTGCAATATGCAGAAAAGGCGGAGGGAGGGAGGTTCAAACAGTTTACCCCAAAAAAAAAACCACAATCTGACATACACAACCATCTCGCAGTGCTTTTCCGCGTGGATATTGCGTGTTCATTCTCCCCGTGTCCGCGTCGGTTTTCGCCGGGTACTCTGGTTTCCTTCCACCGTTCAAAGACGCGCTGCTGCCTCGGTTAATTGTCCTGCTGAGCAAATTGCCCCAAAAAGTGTCCAGCGATATACTTGCGTCAAATCCCGGGTATAACACCGCCTTGCGTCCTGTGTATGCCGGGATTGACTCCGGCTCCCCGCGACCCCGTACAGGACTAAGCGGGGATCTGAACTGAACACTCATCGCGTGCAAAGACAAAGATCCTCCGGATAGTCTTAATAAACTGCACGGTCAGGCGCTGTTAGCAAGAAGCACCTACGAAGGTCAGCACGGCACACGAGTAGGTGGGTGGCCAACGCTGCTTGCGGTTGTCTTTTTCCAAACCAGTGGCTACGTTTACACAATGAACAAGGTAATAATTTGAGGCTGAGTCAACCTCGGGAAGGCTTAGGACCAGAGTAGAAATTCGTCACTGGTGTTGGCCATGAACGGATATCGAACTAGGGTCGTTGGGTTTGTAGCGCAGCGCACTAACCACTGCACCACCGCTCTCTAATCGCTGCACTGCCTCACGTGATGTATACGGGTGTACGTGCACACGCACCAACAACTGCCAATTGCCACCAAGTGGCGGTGATATTTCCGCAGCGACTGTGCCAGGACATGTGCATCATGTGGCCACGTGAAGCGTCGAAGGATCGCCGACAGCAGGTCACAGAACAGACCCAGATGTCATGGGATGACTGACAGATGCACCACCTGTCTTCCCTACTGTGCACACACACGCTCGACGTGGACGCGGCTCCGTCTGACACCGTCTCTGCCCTGCTATTCTGCATGCCCCAACCTATCCATGAATATTTATTTGATGAGTTGGGTGGTTCTTTCACTTAGTCACATGTGGACTCATTGACATTTACCATTGTTTTCAAGTAATTGTTTTTTTTCTCCTTCTAAACGTCAGTGACTCAATGCCAACAGTGATTTTTTTTGTTTAGAAGTAATACGGAGCGATCATCTTTCGTCTCCTGGCCAACTGGAACGTTTCCTGTGTCCGGCCAATTGGAAACATGATTAGAGTGAGCCTCAGTCGCAGTCAGCTGTGCAGTATGTGGAACACCTATGTGCGGTACAGCTGTGTGCGGTATACATCTATGCGGTACACCCGTGTGCGGTACACAGCGGTGTCGCTTGGTAAGTGAACTTTACATTTCCAAGCTATGAGTCTCGGGTGCCTTTCCATATGGAATGTGCATGTTCTCCCCGTGTCCGTGTGACTGGTCGCCAGCAACTCGGGTTTCCTTCCAGTCTGAAGATATTTTGTCTACGCTACTTGGCCTGCTCACTAAATTGCTCCACATTGTCCTGAGATAGACTGGCGTCCCATCCTGTCTATAGCGCTGCCTTTACCTGCTCACTAAATTGCTCCACATTGTCCTGAGATGGACTGGCGTCCCATCATGCCTATAGCGCTGCCTTTACCGTCGTGTCTGCAGGAATAGGCTCTGGCCCTCCTCGACGATGCCTAACTGTGCACACTGGTCGTGGAAATTTACTCTCCATCTCCCTCCAAGGTCAACGTCACGGCCCCTTGGTGGAAAGTCCCAGAAGGTTCCGCAAGTCTTCTGCTTCTTCCCCTTTTCCACCCAACCGGGGGCCATCGTCTCTCCTTCCGCCTCCAATTCTCCCTTCTCGCTCCTTTCTATTTCCGTGATTCATTCATTATTTACCGAAGGCGTCGTCACACGCATGCGCTTATTCTCAGCACTTGCAGCATCCAGTGCATGGATCGCCGGTGGCCGCAACCTCGCCCGGCAGACGCAGGATGCCAGGCAGAGTTGTCTCCACATGACCCGCACGCATCTCACCATCCGTCAGCAGTGCCCCATCCCGTGAGCGGTGAACACTTCTGGAGACCGTGTCAATGACCCGGGAGGGTGGTCCACACAGAACCCCGTGAAACATGTCTAGTGACAATGAAATCCATTTTCGGGTCAGGTCATGTAAAAAATTATACACGACCTGACCCAAAATGGATTTCATTGATAATATTGGTCACGAAAGCCTTAGAATTAATGTCTAGTGACCTCCATTTAATTGAAGGCTACCATTTTTTTTCTCCGTTGCGTATTAATTTCTCTTTTTAAATAACCATTATTGATTTATTGTAGATGGCTTTGTCGTAAGAAACGCATGGACTCGTGAGAGATCAGCAACCGCAAAAACAAAATGTATGAAATTGGGGGTCACGTGATATCCGGACCGCCCGGTACAGTAATATAAATCCTTCATACACTCCAAAACGGTACGATTACAACTACAACACGATGCAAAATGCAAACCCGCGCATTATATAGTTATCACCAGCCGTGATCTATCCACTGATCGATGAAGGCCCCACTAAGGCGTTACCATCCCACACAATCCTGTAGACATCCAGGTCCCGCACTTTATTATTATTATTTATCAGACGCCCTTATCCAGGGTGACTTACATTATTATAGAGGTGTAGTGAGGAAACCACAGAGCGGCGAGGGGAAGGCAGCCATGCATTCAGCCGGCGCAAACATTTGCCAGACACTGCATTATATTATGATGTCATCAGCCGATAAATTAATGGGGTTTTTTTTAGATCTCATCTCATCTCATTGTCTGAAACCGCTTAGTCCTATACAGGGTCACGGTGAAGCCGGAGCCTATCCCGGCAGACACAGGGCGCAAGGCAAGGATATACCGACGATGGGACGCCAGTCCATCGCCGGGCTTTTTTTTTAGATGTGAGAGTAAACAGGAGAAGCTGGAGGAAACCCACGCAGAATAGTGGGAGAACACACAAATTCTACACAGAAAGGCACCCTTGATTGGCTGAATCAACTCCTGGCCAGAGTATTTACTAACATGGCCAGTGTTCATTCATTCTCAGTCACCGCGTCAACCTGCACAGGATTGCCGTGAAGCTAGACCCTATCCTGGCAGATACAGGGTGCAAGGCAGGAGACCATACCCAGGATAGGAGCCGGACGTTGAACCCGGAGTCATGGTCACCGTGTCTCCGCTCACGTAATTATTGAGCGAAGCGATTCTCCATTTGTAACTCTGAGCCAGGGCTAGTCTTAGTGATTCTGGGGCCCTATATAAAATGCAATGATTGTCCCCTTCCCCCAAACTAATTATAAAGCGCGGGAAAACGCCCGCCCCCACAACCTTCATTGAAGGTGGATGCAATCGCCTGAGCTGCCTCATGGTTAAGACCACTAGTTTAAGTTAATACCGTTAGTTAAGACTGCTAGTTAACCCCTCTAGCTACCACCGCTAGTTAAGTATGACAGCTAGTTTAGACCACTAGCTACCTCAAGTCGACTAGTTAAGGTATGATCTCTAGTTATGGCCGCTAGTTAAGTTTAGGCCGCTAGTTAATTTCGACAGTTAAGACCGCTAGTTAAGTTAAGACTGATAATTAAGTTAAGGCCGCTAGTTAAGATCACTAATCAAGTTAAGACCGCTAGTTAAGTTAAGATGGCGCCAGCCCATGACGTCATGCCATGTCTTCCTCAGGTACTCTCTGAGTGATCCACGGACCAGGAACTGAACTCACGCGCTGGTGACTCCAAGAGCTGTACCGGCTCCACACGGTCGTACGAACATATTGGTTCATCATCCTGCAAGATAGGTTCATCATCCTACAAGTTAGGTTCATCATCCTACAAGATAGGTTCATCATCCTACAAGTTAGGTTCATCGTCCTGCAAGATGGGTTCATCATCCTACAAGTTAGGTTCATCATCCTGCAAGATAGGTTCATCATCCTACAAGATAGGTTCATCACCCTGAAAGATAGGTTCATCATCATCCTGCAAAATAGGTTCATCATCCTACAAGTTAGGTTCATCATCCTGCAAAATAGGTTCATCATCCTACAAGTTAGGTTCATCATCCTGCAAGATAGGTTCATCATCCTACAAGTTAGGTTCATCATCCTGCAAGATAGGTTCATCATCCTACAAGATAGGTTCATCATCCTACAAGATAGGTTCTTCATCCTGCAAGATAGGTTCTTCATCCTGCAAGATAGGTTCATCATCCTGCAAGATATGTTCATCATCCTGCAAGATATGTTCATCATCCTACAAGTTAGATTCATCATCCTACAAGTTAGGTTCATCATCTTGCAAGATAGGTTCATCATTCTGCAAGTTAGGTTCATCACCCTGCAAGATAGGTTTCTCACCCTGCAAGATAGATTCATCATCCTGCAAGATATGTTCATCATCCTGCAAGATAGGTTCATCATCCTGCAAGATAGGTTCATCATCCTACAAGATAGGTTCATCATCACCCTGAAAGATAGGTTCATCATCATCCTGCAAGGCAGGTTCATCATCCTACAAGTTGGGTTCTTCATCCTGCAAGATAGGTTCATCATCCTACAAGATAGGTTCATCATCCCACAAGATAGGTTCTTCATGCTGCAAGATAGGTTCATCATCCTGGAAGTTAGGTTCATCACCCTGCAAGATAGATTCATCATCCTGCAAGATAGGTTCATGATGCTACAAGATAGGTTCATCACCCTGCAAGGATCGACACAGAATAACAGATCCGCAAAGCTGACACCTCGTCAGATGTTAGTGACGTACAACCGCGTGGCTGTTGCACAGCAATAACGATTGCAATCTCATCTCATCTCATTGTCAGAAACCGCTGAGTCCTGTCTAGGGTCGCGGTGAGCCAGAGCCTATCTCGGCCGACACAGGACACAAAGCAGGGACACAACCACGATGGGATGCCAGTTCATCACCGAGCTTGCAGACAAAATCGCTTGCAGGCGATTTAGTCTGCAAGCTAATTAACCTTTGCAGTAGCATGTTTTTGGACTATGGGGGGGAAAACGGAGTACCCGGAGAAAACCCACGCGGACACGGGTAGAACATGCAAACTCCACACAGAAAGGCGCCCGAGCCGAGATTCGAAGCCGGAACATTCTTGCTGTGAGGCGATAGCGCTACCCACTGGGCCACCGTGCCGCCCCCATTGCAGTCTTGGTATTTATAATTTATAGATCCCGGAAAGCCTCCCCGGGTCTGCAGAACGTGGGAGAGATCCGGAATGTTGGTAAGTTTAGTTTTAACGAGTGGCTTTAAAGTTTTCTATTAATATCGTAATTACTGGGATGACTATTGGTTGACGAGACACTCTGACGATAGATTTGCCGGCGTGGTGCAACACGATGCACGTGAGCTTCAAGGTCCGGCTCACGTCTGGCAGAGGCGAATCACAAGGGCAACGCTCTGTTAGGATTTCACCGGAGGGCATCCGGCTTGAGAAGTATGGGCCGCGAGAGGCGAGCTCTCATCAGACACGCGTGGCATCCGAGTGGGACGTGAGTTGTCGCGGATCGCTGTACGAGTGTTGCTCTTTCGGGATAGCCGTGTAAAGCGCTCCTCCTCTCTCCTTCGCGACGTTTCTCCTGCCACGTTGGTGATGCTTGATGATGCCTCCAACGTGCATCTCCAATATTGATTCCGAACGATGACGTCATCCCAATGAACGCTGGCTCTTAACGCCGCTGTTGGAAGCGCCAGCTATCCGATTGTTACGAGTTCATCTCGGTGTATTTGACGCAGTCTTAATCGTTTTAGTATTGCGGCGCTTTGTGTCCCTCGGGTGAAAGGCGTTTCATAAATACGTTCCGTATCAATACCCGCTTAAAGGTGTACAGGGTCGCGTGGAGGGGGGACCGGAGCCTATCCCGGCCGACAGAGGGAACAAGGCGAGGCCAGTTCATTGCAGGGCAGACTTTCTTGGGGCGATTTACTCAGCAGGCCAATTATTTAAGGCTGAGTCGACCTACAGGAGGTCCGGGACCGGATCAGAAAATTATCATTGGTGTTGGCCGTGAGCGGGATTCGAACTCGGGTCGCCGGGATTGTAGCCCAGCGCGCTAACCGCTGGGCCACCGCTCCCAACACACATACACCACTGTAACACACACACACACGTGTACACACACACCGATTTAACACGCAACGACAAATATCCCCTATAGCCTTAACACACGGACATGGATGGACACGCAAACACATACTGCGACATCACCGTTATGCCTGAAGCGATGGACTCAACGCCATCAATTCAAGAGCCCAAAATAATCCCGAGAGACGTAGTGGGTGTGTGCGTGTGTGAATGTGTGGCTGTGTGAGTGTTTGGCTATGGGTGTGTTAGCTGTGGCTGTGTGATTGTGAATGTGTGGGTGTGTGGCTATATTTTGTTTCACGTGGTATTGTATGAGGGCTATGGATTGTTCTTCGTGCTTTCGAGATACCTGACACCCTGCTCACCATCGTTAAGGACCTTCATGAGGGTGGGCAAACCCGGGTAAGCTACGTGGTTGGGAGTCAGAGTCATTCCCCGTTCACCTTGGGGTGCGACAGGGATGTCCTCTGGCTCTACATTATTAAACATCTTTTTTGACCACGTAGTTCGAGAGGCTTTCCATGGATGTTCCAGCGGAAATTTCCATCTGGTACAGGTACAATGGAGGCTGATCGATGCCCGGGTGCGGTCAAGGGATGGCTCCCTATTGGCAAACCATGTTATCTATGCCGATGGTTGGTGATCGCTGCTCATTCTGAGGTGGAGTTGAGGGCTCTGCTGTTAAACTTGTAGAATGTCACAAAAAGGTGGGGTCTTACCATCAGTCCCACCAAAACAAAACACCTGTCTGGGTATTTAGTGCCACCAAATATTTCACCTCTTCAGCTCTCCATGAGTGATGGGGCACTTGTGGAGAGCGTGGAGAAATTTCCACACATAAGCAGTGTGCTTATGGCCGGTTCCGGTTTGACAGCGGAGGTCTCGCTCCACATCAGTCGGGCAGCATTATCGTTTCATCGGCTACGTAAAGCTGTGTAGCAGCTGCCTGGCCTGTCGTTACACACGAAACTTCGGGTCTTCTCAGCTGTAGTCATGCCCTCTCTTCTCTATGCTTGCGAAATGTGGACTCCCCCTGGCGGAACATCTGCGTCGTCTTGAAACTTTCCGGCTTGCCTGCCTACGATCCATCCTGGGTTTAACCAAGTTGGATTGTGGGAGGAGCTCCCAAATTCTCGAAAGATCTCGACAAGGTCCTATTGATGAGCTTCTCTGGCAGGCGAGGCTGCAGTGGCTGGGTCATGTAGCCCGCATGCCCAGCCACCGCATGCCCAAGCAGTTGCTGTTTGGCCGGATAGAGGGAGCTAAACGGGCGCGGCATGGACTCGAGAAGAGATGGACCAATGTGACACAGGAGGACCT
This sequence comes from Mordacia mordax, assembly GCA_036362905.1. Classification (NCBI taxonomy): domain Eukaryota; kingdom Metazoa; phylum Chordata; class Hyperoartia; order Petromyzontiformes; family Petromyzontidae; genus Mordacia; species Mordacia mordax. The sequence goes on from JAZEWT010000002.1 coordinate 15,309,859, forward strand.
GGAGCTGAGTGGATTCGCTGAAGATTGGTACCAGCGGTCAAGATCGACCTCTGCGGAGGAGGATCGTGAAGGACGCTACGGGGCAGTTAGAGGCAGTCGCACTCCAATAACAACATGGAGCGGAGGAGCGACACAGCAAATTGGCACAGTAGGGAGCGTAGGTGGTGCATCTGCCAGTCATCTCAGTCAGGCAGCCCATAACACCTGGGTCTGTCCCGTGACCTGTCAGCGAGCCTGGCACAGGCGCCGTGGCGACGTCACCGCCACTTAGTGGCGAATGGCGGATGTTGTTGTTGTGTGTGTGTGTGGCTATGTGTGTGTAGCTGTCGCTGTGTGACTGTGTGAATGTGTGGCTGTGTGGCTATGGGTGTGTAACTGTGGTTGTATTGCTGTAGTTGTGTGGCTGTGTGGTCGTGTCGCTGTGTGGCTGTGCGGCTGTGTGGGTGTTGCTATTACAAAGCGAAGTGAGTCCGTGATTTGCACAGATCGTTCTGGTTGGAGACGAACACTCCAACGCTAAGTGGCCAATAAAGGGTTAGTCTCGAGAAAACATCGCAAAGGGGGGTCATGGAAAAGGCAAAATAATAATTATTTGCAAAGACTCGGTTAAGGGATTTTTATGAGACCCACGCATGAACCCAATAGTTTGGAAATTCCAAGTTACGGGTGTAACTTCTGCCCCCTACCCACCCATTTTGCCCTTGGCAATTCGTTCGTGATAAAATAATTGATTTACTATAAATTCATCCTGCCTCAGTGTGTGTATTGGCAGAGTGCCCGCCCTACGCGCTATCTTGTACCAAGCGCGTAACACGTTCTTCTGACGTCTCTTGCTGATGATGATTTCTGCCGACGTTTAGAGCTGGCTTTCATCCTGGATAAGTGCTGAAGATGATGCGTGCTTAATAGGGTTACTGTTACTGTGGTGCAATAGTGGGAATTTAAATCTGAAATAGCGCTACGTTTTCATCAGAGTAATCAGTGAGCAGGAAGTAAAGCTGAAATGAGAAATGTTTTACTGATTCGAACCGCGGCACGGTGGCGCAGTGGGTGGCACTGTAGCCTCACGGCAAAAAAGCCACCGGTACGATTCTCGACTCGGGTGCCTTTCTGTGTGGAGTTTGCGTGTTCTCTCTATTCCCGTGTCCGCGTTGGTTTTTGCCAGTTACTCCGGTTTCCTCCCACTGTCCAAAGAGACACACCTGCCTATATTAATTGGCCTGCTGAGTAAATTGCCCCAAAAAGTGCACCCTGCGATGTATTGGCATCACATCCTGGGTATTCCCCGCCTTGCGCCCTCTGTCTGCCGGCATAGACTCCGGCTCTCTAACGACCCTGTACAGGATTAAGCGGGTACTGATAATGAATGAATCCCGGCACCCTCATTGCGTACACACGTTCATACAAACACCTGCTCCACTATATACACATGCTTCATAGCGTCACAATTCTTATAGGCAGAGAAGTCCTCAGAGATTTCCAGAAATTCCGCCCACTAGAAATACCCCGGGGAAATGAGACTTTTTTTGTATAAAGATGTTGGCCGTTAAAACAATAATTCCTTTCCTTCTCGGAATCAACGGACTATAAGTGATGTTTTCTTTGAACTTCACGCTCAGGATACAAAGACACCAATGAAATGCCCCCATTTCATTCCTGGCGAGTAACATTTATATGTAGCAGCGCAACTCCAGAAACACGTTCTTAACAATCAATCACCTCCTCAATCCCTTCCAATCCGGGTTCAGATTTGGCCATAATACTGAAACTGCTCTGGTCAAAGTAGTTGATAACCTACTTGTCGCTGCTAATGAAGGCTTGCCAAGTATTCTTGTCCTCCTGGACCTGAGCATTGCCCTTGATACCGTTTACCACCCGATATTACTTGAGCGACTGGAGGGTAATAGGGGTCTCTGGCTGTGCCCTGCATTGGCTTCCGACCGGAAGCAGTTCGTCAACCTCGGAGGAGAAAATTCAGAGATCCATCCAGTTTTGTCTGGAGTTACTGAGGGTTCAGTTCTCGGCCCACTCATCTTCAGCGTATACATACAACCTCTAGGCCATATCCTGCGCAGCCTCAATCTCAGCTACGATTGCTATGCTGATGACATCCAAATCTATATCCACGCAAAGTTATCCATGAATGCGTCTGGTCTTTGCATGTCATCCTGACTGTCAACTGTGAAGGCCTGGCTCAATTAAAACATTCTAAAACTAAATGGTGACAAAGCAAACGTTTTGCCTGTTGGAACGCTGTTCCAATTGTCCACGGCTGAACCTATCGAATTGATGCTTGACGACCAGACCATTGAAGTTGCTAAGGCAGTCTGGGGTCTAGGTGTAACTCTTGGTTCCTCATTCACCTTCGAGACACACATCAACAAGATGACGAAGGTAGCCTATTTCCATCTCAGAAATATAACCAAACTATGCAACATCCTGCAACCCGCTGATGTTGAGAAGCTAATACACATCTCCATTTCCTCAGGAATCGATTACTGCAATGCACTGCTCCCTGGCGCCCCTGCCTACCTGATGAATCGTCCTTAACGTGTGCAGAATTCGGCTGCTGGAGTCCTCACTCGCACACCCATCCACGATCACATATCCCCAGTACTGATGTCTCTCCATTGTCTGCCTGTTAAATATAGGATTAAATTCAAGATCCTCCTTTTCAACTACAAGTCTCTCACTGGCGCTGCTCCGACATACATCCGTGACCTACTTCAGGCACCCTCCTCAACACAACTTCGATCCTCCAATACGGTCTTGCTGCATGTACCCTAGCTGCACTTCAATTCGATGGGTGACAGAGCCTTCTCGCGTGCTGCTCCCAAACTCTGGAACGTCCTTCCATTGGAGATTCAATCAGCTGAGTCCTTGGGCATCTTCAAATCTTGTCTCAAGACTCACTTGTTCCGTAAAGCTTTGAAGTCCTCTGGCTCAGACTATTGATGCGGCTCAGTGTTTTCGTACCGGGATGAGGGCTCTCTTCCGACCTGCGCCTGCTCAGGAACATTTATTCCTTTCTAGTTTGTTGCAGATTTTTTTTAAATCGCTTATTTTATATCCTTTTCTAATGTATTGCTACTATTTGACTTTCAGTTGAACTGTCCTGATGTTGTTTGCATGCCGATCTCTCCACAGCAGCTCTGTGCAGCGCTTTGTGACCCTCGGGTGAAAAGCCCTCTACAAATGCAATATTATTATTGTGGGTGTGGACTGCAGGGCTCCGTTTGCCACCCACGTCACATCAGTGTTGTGAATATAACGCATCCGCTATGCCCGCTATGCTAAGCGCAGTCCGTTGCGTCCCGTCTGCTATCCAGTTTGCTATGCCCGTTCCGATATGACCCGTCTGCTATGCCTGGTCTGCTATGACTAATCCACTGTGCTCCGTCACACTACGCCCCGTCTGCTATGCCCCATCCGCTATGCCCCGTCGGCTGTACGCGGTCTGCTATACCTCGTCCGCTATGACCGGCGCGCTATGACTGTACAACAACGAACATTTATTCGTTATCAATACCCGCTTAATCCTATACACGATCGCGGAGGGGGAGGGGGTGGTCAGAGCCTATCCCGGCTGGTAGAGGTCGCACGGCGGGGGAATACCCAGGATGTGACGCCAGTGCATCGCAAGGCGCACTTTTTGGGGCAATTTACTCAGCAGGCCAATTAACCTAGGCAGCAGCGTGTTTTTGGAGGGTGGGAGGAAACCGGAGTACCCGTTTATATTCATCACATATTTTATTTTGCAATTACGCCTACATTCTAAGTGCGAGTCAAAGTGTCGAACAGTCTTCGCACATTCGTCAATAACGCTGTGACCTTGAAAATAAAGGTATGTAATAGGCGTCGCGTCGGGCAATGGGACTTCATAACGGCACACGTTATAGATGCCAACACGGTCACCAGGGAGGAAGACAGACTTTAGAGACCGCACTCGACACCATTTCTCAATGCTCCGTCTGTCTGCGTGCAGAGAGCGTGTGGTGAGACCGCGAGGAGATCCGTCACTGGAACGATCAGCTTTGAGTCGTACCGTCGGCTCTCCTCCTCGGGGAGGCTCCAGAGCAGGTCTTGGAACGGTTTCCCGAAAGCAAGTCGACAGCGCAGGGCGGCGCGGTGGCCCAGTGGTTAGCGCTGTCG
>JAZEWT010000002.1:15322203-15333982 GCA_036362905.1 Mordacia mordax
TGCCTTACGCCCTGTGTTTCCGGAATAGGCTCCGGCTCACCGTGACCCTGTATAGGATTAAGCGGTTTCAGATAATGAGATGAGAGAGAAAAATACTGGAGCAAAATAATTACTTTATTATAATAAAGTGATCAAGCGGCTTAATCAGCAAAATACTAATCACACTAAGCTAATACAACTGAGGTCATGAGTTTTGCTTTGGGATAGCCCCTGGCTCTGGAAGGTTATTTCGCCGCATTTATAATGGTAATAGCGTAGCACTAAACTTATACCGAGGGCGGCACGGTGGCCTAGTGGCTAGCGCTGTTGCCTTCAGCAAGAAGGACCGGGGTTCGAATCTCGGCTCGGGTGCCTTTCTGTGTGGAGTTTGCATGTTCTCTCCCCGTGTCCGCGTGGGTTTTCGCCGGGCACTCCGGTTTCCTCCCACAGTCCAAAAAACATGCTGCTGCATGTTAATTGACTTACAGATTAAATTGCCCTGAGTGCCCGGTGATGGACTGGCGTCCCATCGTGGGTATATCCCTGCTTCGCGCCCTGTGTTTGCCGGGATAGTTTCCGGTTCACCGCGACCCTGTAGAGAACTAAGTGGTTTCTGACAATAAGATGAGATGAGAAATCACTGACTCGCAACAACAACATCAGAAGAAAATAGAATACTGCTTTGAGAGAGATAGGGCCGCACATTGAAATGAAAAAACTCCAGATTGGAGGTTCAGACAGAGGCCTGTCACTTGATCGAGGATTACAATAGATCCCTGTCAGAATTGCTCCTAACAGTTGCTGTTTCGGGATAGTCGCATCGGGCGTTCTTCGTCTCTCATTCGACGTGTCTCCTGCCGCGTTGGAGGCCTCATCAAAAATCCGATGATGCTACCCACGTTCGCTGAGGCGAATTCCCTTTCGTCGGGATATAAACACGAGCGCATGAGCATTCCACGCCTCTCAGTCACAATAGGATCTGCGCTTTCTCAGAGCGAGTAAAACGCGCGCCCGCTCGGAATGCAAATGACAGTGAAAACATGTCGAGTCAAAAACAAAACTACTCCCCCTCTCCGTCATCTGACAGCTCCCTGGCCGTGAGTGATATCGGGATTCAGGAGTCATCACGCTGGGATTTCCCAGACGATGTATAGGGCAGTAAGGTCGCCTAGCGGGCCCATGTTCGAACCCCCCGCTCGGATGCCACCTTTCTGTGTAAAGTTTGCATTCATGTCTGTGTCTGGCTGGATTTTCGTCGGATACTCAGTTTTCCTCCAAGAGTCCAAAGACTTTGTACAGGAATAAGCGGATATTGATGGAAATGAAACGCTGGATTTTACAGGGGAGTTGAGTGCTGCTCAGACCCGTGGGGGAAGAGGCGGCTGTTGAAGGAGTGGGTTGGTGGGCAATCCAGCGGGGAAGCATTGAGTTGCGCCCAGAGCCGTGGTGGGTAGATGGAGCTATATTAGGAGAAGGTCGAGGAGGCTGCCTATCAGTGGAAATGTAAGGGACAACCTGGAAACGGAAAGAAACAGTGGCTTTCGGCGTGGCTGGCCGTAGTGAGGCGTTCGAGAGTAACCGCGATACCGGTGGAGCAAGAACGGACCACGGGGCAGTAAGCAAAACCGTGTGCCGTACCAGGTACACCGCGTTTAGTCCTTTATTGCGCGTGGGTTTGCGTACCGAGCGCGTGACGGCCGGCGTTGGTGCAGCGTCTGGAGTCGTGAGTTCTCAGCATGACCCCAGACTGTGCGCCCCAGTGAGCAAAGCACTGGCGCCCGGTGCGTCACCCGGGTGCGGAATTGTGTTCGGGAGGAAGCGCTGAGTGCGCGGGCGCAAAGGGGAGTGAGTGCTCCCGTCGTGAGACGAGGTGCCACGTGTCCGCGTGGGGAGCGGGCGAGTTCTGAAACTGCGCCTGCCGGTAAATTGCGGTCAGCGAGCCTTAGGAGGGCAGAGGCGGCCGCTTTCACTGTGACGGGGATGTAGCGAGACGTGGAGGTGGTTCTGCATTACAAAGTTCTAACCCAGCGATGGGTGCCTCGCTCTGCCTACGAACCCTTCACTCAGTCTCTATATGCTCTATGTTGTTATTGACATGCCGTTCTCTCCACAGCTCACCTTTGTAATCAAAAACGAAATATTGTTGCTGTTTATTCGCCGTTCGTATGTCGTTATTGTTACTGACATGCCGTTCTCTCCACAGCTGTGTGCAGCGCTTTGTGACCTTCGGGTGAAAATCGCTATAGAAGTCCAAAAATTATATATAATGCAACAAGTGGATGTTTGTACTGTGTGTGTATCCACGCTGAGAATTTTGGGTTCGAACCCTTCATAAGTGCAAAGCTTTATCTACACAACACCAACGCTTTTACGTCTAATTTCAGCGTCACTTCCCACTTTTTTCTTACTGTGCTCTTCCGAAACATTAACACGATTTCACCGTTAAAGTCCCACTTTTGCACGAGTACCATCATTAACCCTGTCACGCGCTCTCCCGCCTTTATCCTGACGTCAGAAGAACGTGTTATACGCTTGAAATAAGACCGACCGTGAGGCCGATACTGTGCCAGTTACATAATGACAATAATTGCATTTATAAACGATTTTCACCCAAGGGTCACAAAGCGCTACACGGAGCTGCGGAGAGAACGGCACGTTAACGACAACGACATTAGAACGGCAAATCAGCAACAAGAGAATTTTGTTCGGGTTTTGTTTTTTATAAATATAAAATAACTGGGTACATAGTGGTTCACACACTGGCACAATGAATGTTCTATGGGTACTGTTTGGCCAGTATAGAGTTGTAAAAAGGGGGCGCTTTACCCATTTCTCTGGCAATGAGAGTGTTGGGTTATTTTAAAAAAATACACCAACTAGACACTTTTCGAAAAGCGTCAAGTTTGCAAAAACCACACACGTTGGTGGTAAAGACTGCAAACAACATGCTTTGATAATATATGAATTTATTATAACATATGTATATGTTATATGCATGCGATTTTTACGAAAAGTGTACATTTGATGTTTTCAAAAACTTAACATTATTATTGTCAGAAAAATGGATAAAGCCTCTCTTTTTTATAACTCTGAATGTTTAAGATTACAACAGGTTTTACCGTATTTGGCGATTATGCAGGTGTTAATTTCAGCGCCAGACACGGTAAAACCTGTTGTACTCTTATATATGTATACTGGAAAAAAAGTACCCATAGCGTTAACAGCCTCACTCTGAATGTTGTTTAGTCTCCAGCGACGGATGGCATCTGTGATCATTGATTCCCCAACGAGTCATGTGATATCTCATCTCATTATCTGAAACCGCTTAATCCTATATAGGGTCACGGTGAGCCGGAGCCTATCCCGGAAACACAGGGCGTAAGGCAGGAATACACCCGACGACGGGACGCCAGTCCATCGCCGGGCATTGCGGGACAATTTTAGTCTGCGAGCCAATCAACCTATCCAGGAGCATGCTTTTGGACTGTGGGAGGAAACCGGAGTACCCGGCGAAAACCCACGCGGACACGGGCAGAGCATGCAAACTCCACACAGAAAGGCACCCGAGCCGAGAGATTCGAACCCGGGACCTTCTTGCTGTGAGGCATCAGCGCTAACCACTGGGCCACCGCGCCGCCCGTCATGTGATATCCCTTTCACTAACGCGAATTGACATGCGTCATAAAGTCTGGCCTTAATCCAGGCGTGGATAGACAAAGAGCTGGTCAGCACAATGTTGTATGCAAATGAAAACCCCAATGTTATATTATAGGCTCATGAAACAAGCAAACATCACTAGCAACAACAAAATGACTCTGCAGATGGGGTGGTAACATCTCGAGGAAAAGTAACACCTTTCATTCCATCGTTATTGGTACCTGCGTAATCCTGCAGATGATCGCGGAAAGGACGGAGCCTATCCCGGCAGACACAGGGCGAGAGGCAAGGCTATACCCAGGATGAGAAAAAAATACTTTGCAAGGCACCGGGGACAAATTAGTCAGCAGGCCATTTGACTTAGACAGAATGTCTTTGGACTCTGGGAGGAAACCGGAGCATCCGGCGAAAACCCACTTGGACACGCAGATAACATGCAAATTCTACAATGCAATATGGCATCCGAGCCGGGAATCGAACCCATGTGCTTTGTGCTGTGGGACGGCAGTGCTGTTCACATGCCACCCCAGACAAACGTAAATTTATGTAATGGTCTCTTATAATAATAATCCCACTTCTTGAGTGCTTTTCACCCCAGGGTCACAAAGCACTGCACAGAGCTGTGGAGAAAACGGTATGATTGATTGTCAGTGGTGAAATCCCAGATGCACATTTCTTATTAACGCGTGTTATTGCAAGCTGATGTGCTTGGAAGCGAAATCGTCCCCGTGATAACTTGGACAATGTCTCTGTTATTGACCTTGGCGTTAAATTTTAAACCCGGGAAGGCCTTCGGCGAGTCTTAATGGCCCAACATCAGTAGCAGTCGTTTCGCAGGAATGGCCCGTCATGCAAATAAAGACATTTTTCAAACGAAATTTGTTTTAAGTTTGTTGTGTGACTGAATCTCGGACAGGATCTCATCAGATGTCTGCTGCTCACGTCTCCCTCGCGTTTTGACACGAAACACCGATAGCGGGAAGGGCCTCTACACGTGTTTATATTTCTCTATCTATACCGTGGTAGATATAAAGTTTGTGAATTCTTTATAATTTGCAGTATATCTTATTTTAAACGTAATCAGGTTTTCATCTGCGTCCTGATAGAAGAAAAGAGAACTAGATTTTTAAAAAATATAACATACCCCAAAACATCTACGTTTTCATTAACTTCTTAAATAAAATGATTCAACATTCAATTTTCTTGTCGGAAAAAAGTATGTGAACCTTGACATTCAGTAAGTGGTGGTACCTCCTTGAGCAGCAATAATTTTAAGCAAACGTTTCCCGTAACTGTTGATCAGTCCAGCACATCGGCTTGGAGGAAGTTGGGCCCATTCCTCCTTACAGAACCGCTTCCACTTTCTTACATGAACCGCTCGGTTCATGTTTTGCCACGGCTATTTCAATTGCGTCGGGTTCTGGACTTGAAATTGGCCATTACAAAATGCGAAATCCTTTCATTACTCATTATCTGAAAACCGCTTAATCCTATATAGGGTCACGGTGAGCAGGAGCCTATCCCGGAAACACAGGGCGTAAGGCAGAAATACACCCGACGACGGGACGCCAAGTCCATCGCCGGGCATTGCGGGACAATTTTAGTCTGCGAGCCAATCAACCTATCCAGGAACATGCTTTTGGACTGTGGGAGGAAACCGGAGTACCCGGCGAAAACCCACGCGGACACGGGGAGAGCATGCAAACTCCACACAGAAAGGCGCCCGAGCCGAGAGATTCGAACCCGGGACCTTCTTGCTGTGAGGCGTCAGTGCTAACCACTGGGCCACCGCGCCGCCCGCGAAATCCTTTCCGATTCAGCCATTTTGTTGTCGATTGACTTGTCTGTTTAGGATCGTTGTCTTGCTGCGTGGCCCACTTTCTGTTAAGCTTCAGCTCACGGACGGATGCTGTGACATTCTCCTGTAGGATTTGCTGCAAACAATCCAGAATTCGTGGTTCCGTCAAAAATGGCAAGAGGTCTGAGCCCTGAGACAGCAAAACAGCTCCAAACCGTAATGCTCTTAACACCATACTTCATGGTTGGGATGAGGTTCTTATGTTGGAATGCAGTGTTTGGTTTTCACCAAACAAAGCGTTTCTTATTTAAGCCAAATATTCTTCCAATAATATTCTGGATCATCCAAGTGGTCTTTGGAAAACTTAAGATGGGCAGTAATGGTTTTGGAGAAGTTTTCTCGTTGCTATCCTCTCACGCACAACATTCTTGTTTATCAATAGATTCCATTTTTTTGGGTTAGGTCACGTAAAAAATGTTTGTCATAAACCCTCCACCACTCGACAACAGCCAATCAGTAAAGTCCAGCACATCGGCTTGGAGGAAGTTGGGCCCATTCCTCCTTACAGAACTGCTTCCACTTTCTTACAACAGCCAATCAGTAAAGTATGGCTGTTGTCGGGTGGTGGAGGGTTTACGACAAACATTTTTTACGTGACCTAACCCAAAAATGGAATCTATTGATAACATTGGTCATGAGAGCCTTCGAATTAAAATTCTTGTTTAATATTTTTTTCATGGTGGACTAAAGAACACTGACATTAGCCAACGCAAGAGATGCCTGCAGATCCTTAGACGTTACCCTTGGATTCTTTGTGACCTCCTGCATTATTGTACAACTTGCTCTTGGAGTGATTTTGATTGACGATTGCTCATGGAAAGAGTTGCAACGGTGTTGAATTTTCTCCATTTTTACACCTATTTGCCTGACAGTGCATTGGTGGAACCCAACGTCTTTATAAATCATTGTGTAACCCTTCCCAGACCAATGAGCAGTGACATCTAATTTTTTTTATGGGGACCTCGTTAAGTTATTTTGATCAGGACACGACATGCTTCCACAAACCTGTTTGACGAAGACCAGACTCTTATGATTACACAAAAGTTTATGTTTTTCGTTTTGCTCAATAAATAAATTAAAAAAGGACATGTCTTGTGTGATATTTGTTTAATCAGGTTCTCGCTACCTATTATTAGGACTTAGATGACGATCTAATAACATTTTAGATCAAATTCATGCATTAATATAGAAAATTATAAAGCATTCACAAACTTTCTCTCACTGCTGCATACAGGAGCATAACTAACAGACTATTTTGTACATCAAATCTAAATGCATCAGTTATTTTTGAGCCAGCCTGTAGGTGACAATGTATTATGTGTGTATTTCCACACTAAGGGGAACACATTCCATTCCTTCATAGGTGTAAATTGTCTACACAACACCGAGGCTTTGTTTTATTTCAGCTTTCGTTCCCACTTATTAATAACTCTATTAAAACGTTAATGTTATTTCAGCGCTCAAATTGTCACTTTTGTACCAGTACCATAAACCCTCGGGAACACTCTTCAGCCTTCATCTAGTAACACAAAATATCCACGTCCAAGCAGTTATGTCAGTAGAGACTGTCATCAAGAAGAGACGTCAGGCACAAGAGTCACGCGCCCATGGCCGGGCATGGGCACGTGACCTTGTGGCTCTGGCTACACTCCCAGCAAATAATGTTTGTTTCGCCAACCCCGCGCTCTTCCCTTTCCTCCCCGGAAGCCTTATTTCATTCATTAACTCTTCCCCGTCGTCAATTCCCCTTTCATTAAAAATAACAAATTCATGATCAGGACCCATTTATTTGAATGCCTATTTCGTGGCGTTTGTGGCCTGGTTACCTTACTGCGTGGGAGACGGCCTGTGTCTCTCCTGAACCCAGCGCTGAGTTCACCCACCGCCGAGGCCTCACCCCACGGATCGTCTTTATTTTTATTTAGAGAAGTGAGCGGCACCCTCAACGGTTTTTTCCGCGAAAGAAGAGGGGGGAAATTGGGCAATAAATACAATAGAGGTGGGCTCCGAGGGCTGCATGGCCGCAATGGGCAAGGGGGGTCGGTCCGAACCTCATTCGATGCCAAGAGTTCTGGAATTGGTGCATGAGTTAACATATTGATAGAGGGTATAGAGGGAGTAGTCGGGTGGGAGGAAGGGACAATGAGATGAGGGGATGGGCACGAATTTCAAAAGGGGGACACGGGGATGCAGCGTTCCAATGCCCTTTGGGAGCGGCTGTTCCCTGGCACCCGGGGTGCTAAGAATATAAAAAGGGGCGCAATGTGATGGTGGTGTAAGGATATGGGGGAGAGGGCCTTCTTTTTTCTCTCTTTTTTCTCTCTCTTTATTCGCCTTAGTGGCCGGGCTGGGGGGGGGTCGTGGGATGCTGATGCAATACTGGAAGTCCAATCGTTGTCTTTCTTTGCTCCACTAGGGGCCACCTCCATCTTAACATCCCCATCCCCTCTCCCCCTTCCCTGATATTTGTTGAGACTTGAATAAAGCGAATAAAAAAATATATGAGATATCAGCAGAAAATGGTACACACTTGGAAGAAGATCGTCCATCGGACGATACTCTGCCACCACCTCTCCTCCATCCCCCTGTCGACGCATTCCCCTGCCTGTCTGTAGCGGTTGAGCCTAGTTAGAGGCCGCGCCTCGCACTGCAGGTACAACTCCAGTAAGATGAGTTTGTGGACTCTTTCGAGTTGCCTACTCAGAGGTCATCTCTATCCACAGCATCGCACGTGAATTGTGGGAGTCCCTCCTGCCTGTGTGGTTTTATCGGTCAAGTCAAGAAGCAGTTGTCACAGGACAACGAGCGTTGACTGATTTATTGGCAGCGAGTGGTGATTGATCCACAAGAGTGATCGGTGATTGGTCTATAGGAGCGATCTATAGGCAGCGAGCAGTGATTATTCTGTAGGAGTGATCAGTGATTGATCTATGCGAGTGATTGGTGATCTCTAGGCACTGAATGATCTATAGGAGTGATTGGTGATCTCTAGGCACTGAATGATCTATAGGAGTATTTAGTGATCTTTAGGCAGTGAATGATCTAGAGGAGTGATTGGTGATCTATAGACACTGAATGATCTATAGGAGTGATCGGTGAGGCTGTAGAGTACGCAGAGGGTACGGTCACCCGGAAACACGGGGCGGGCGCATACCTCCTCGCATCTGCAAGGAGATACGCGTGAATACATATCAATGTCTTGTGCAATGACCCGCATTAAACAAAATAACACAGTGCCCTTGTGCTCACACGTGTAGACATCCTGTCTGCTGGTGCTCTGAATAAAGCGCTTTACTCACAGCTAAGAGGTTTCGAGGTCAAATCCTTAGCATCGCTCGATTGAAGCCATCATACATTTTTGTGTGGGGTGAGGGGTGAACGAGAGCAGCTTTGCGAGAAGCCAAGAGCAATTGCCTGATGGAGAGGGTGACCTCACAAAAATAACGTCACATTCCGGCCATCTATTCAAGCTTGTCAAAGTAGATCTGCTCTGCCACCCATTTATCCTTAAAAAAAAGTATAATTTCCACACATTCCGTGACTAATGTACTCTGCAAAGATTAACCCCTCTGGTAGCACATGGAATGACTGTGGCTTGCATCACATAGTAGCATTGCAAGTCAATGCTTTTGTTGCATCAACCACGAGGCATTCGCCCAGATAACAGCGCCTTCCTGTGTTTGCGTGAAACGCGCACTGGGCAGTCTGTGTTATTTAAACACATCGCGTCGAGTTTGCCCATTACATTTTTGAAAAACTCGGCGACTTTACAACCAGATTATAATAATAATTACACTGCTAAAACGCAGTCAGCAACAATAACTTTTTTGAGGGGGTTTCAACGTTAACGTTAGGAAATTTATTTTGTGCAAATGACAGTAACTGGCGATATTGTTGTATCTACCACCACACGCATCCCGCATCTACCACCACATGCATCCCGTATCTACCACCACCCGCGTAATCACTGTCCGTGTCACATTCTCGACCGTACGAATCGCCATCGGTCTTGTAGTCGTTATTGTAAACACCGCGTTCCGATTTCCCCGAACACAAAGATTTCAATGGAGAAATGTTTTCTTAAAGATAACGTTTGTTTTACTCTCACACGAACAATAATGTTTGCGTTTTGTGTTGCAGCCACCAAGGGACCTGCCTGCCCTGGTTTCCTGAGAGAGGGACATCCTGCAAGCGATTCTTGTGATTTTTTTCTCAGGTCACTGCCAGATCACTTATTGTCAGGGAATTATTTCTCACTCGATATTTTCCAAGACGATGCTAGTCTGGATTTTTTTTATAGTAGGCATTGTCGGCGTAAGGCATTACCACTAGACCACATCAAAATACTCTATATCTCATCTCATCTCATTGTCTGAAACCGCTTAGTCCTATACAGGGTCGCGGTGAGCCGGAGCCTATCCCGGCAGACACAGGGCGCAAGGCAGGGATACACCCACGATGGGACGCCAGTCCATCGCTGGGCACTGCGGGGCAATTTAGCCTGCGAGCCAATTAACCTATGCAGGAGCATGCTTTTGGACTGCGGGAGGAAACCGGAGTGCCCGGCGAAAACCCACGCGGACACGGGGAGAGCATGCAAACTCCACACAGAAAGGCACCCGAGCCGAGAGATTCGAACCCGGGACCTTCTTGCTGTGAGGCGACAGCGCTAACCACTGGGCCACCGTACCGCCCAAAATACTCTATATGATAAGCTTAAATATCGTTAACTGTGCTCGTTATAAATTGTAAATACATAAAAAGTTCCATATATGTTTTACCGGACATTCCTTCAATCACGCGGACATGTTTCTAAAAGTGCTGCAATGACAAGGAATGGTTGCTAAAGCTTGTGACCAATGCAAGAGGTGTGGGTGCCATAGCTTGGGTGATATGAGCAGTTACAGCGCTGACTCTGGTATCACAACCCTAATTAAGCACAGGAGATGTCATTCCGGTGACAACACAGCAGCTGTGGTTTCTACCTTATATAATTATTCATCCATCTGGGGATTATTCCGCTAGACATCGGAACAAAAAAAACCTCCCAAATCTTACGTGCTCTGTGACAAAATAACTACTGAGCGAAAAACGTTAACAGATATTGGCGACTCACACTACAGTGTCTTGGTTGATGACCCCGTACGTACGCATAAGAAACCAGCATTCTGCATAGAGACATCAACCCCCATCATTGCAAGAGATTGATCTGATTAAAGCCAATGCGGCCAGCATCAAGCCCTGCCACCTTTGTCTCCCCGGTGTTAATGTTTGTACACATCTCAATAGGTACATAATAAATGAGCAAGTCTACTTCGGGGGAGGTCCAGGACAGGTTCACATCAAATGTCACCTGTCACTCAAGTTGTCAGTGGCCGGGAATTACACCCAGGAAGGCGTTGTGCGGTTCGCGAATCGCTGTACGGCTCTTCCCCTTTTGAGCGTGCACGGTAATTCGGTCAATGTGCCTTGTGTCAATCCGCCGTCTTACTCAACATCTCCTCCCCGCAACTTCCGTACACAGACTTCTCCATCCCCAACGTCCATCCTTCCTCTTCACGTTCACGCAGGGCTACGAGATGCGCTCCAATGTTAACGCTTTACAAAAATAATAATAATGCTTGCATTTATAGAGCGCTTTTCACCCGAGGGTCACAAAGCGCTGCATGGAGCTGTGGAGAAAACGGCACGTCAATTACAACATCGGAGCAGATCAATGAAAGTTAAAGTAAAGACTATAAATCAATGAAGGACGTAAAAAAAAACACGTTTAACAATTGTTAAACAGATAAAGGAAGGAAGAAGTGTTCCCAAGCATGCACAAGTCAAGTGTTCCTGAGCAGGCGCAGATCAACAGCGAGCCATCACCCAAGCACATAGCAGTGAACAGCATGTGATCCAACATTTACTGCTGTCACGTAATTACATTAATTACATTCATTACATGTACATTAATGTAGTCACGTGATAACATTAAGAAAACATCGACATAAGAACGGAACGTATGTCTGAAGGGGGGGTTGGAATTTAAAGCTGAAACTGTGTTGAAGTTTCAGAAGAAGTGTCGATAAGTGGAAATAAAGCTGAAATAAGACAAAAGCCTTGGTTTTATGCGGATAACATGTACGCTAGTGAAGGATTCGAATCCGGTTCGCTCAGTGCGGCCATACACACATACAAACACTTACAAACACTTGCTGCATTAGTTCTCTGGGAGGGATTGTGATCATTGTTGTCCATCCATCCATCTTCATCCGCTTTATCCGATGCCGGGTCGCGGGGGCA
>JAZEWT010000002.1:15345847-15361402 GCA_036362905.1 Mordacia mordax
AACACATCCATTCTAAATTTATGACCGTGGAAGCCAAATGCATTCCTTTTGGAATTTTCACTTTGGGTGCGCCGTTCCCGCACGTTCCGATAAAACCCCCTCCCCTGATCTTAATCGTGGGGCCACCCCGACAATTACAGGGGGAAGGGGATGTGGGAGGGGGAAGGGCTGTTTGTCAAAGAGACATCCAGACAATTCCACAATAGTCTCCCAGTTGATTTTGGCGACGTGCACAGGAATGCTTGCTTGACTGAAGACTCTCGTGTTCAACAGAGCCCACTTACAACCCACGGGCACAGAACCTTCGCGATAGCCTTGGCTTTGAGGAGGCGTGAACATTCTTTACCTTTCTTACTGCTTGGTGCTCTGTTAAAATAAATCTGTAAATATGATATCAGACTTGAAGTCCATTAATTGCAACGTTCATTGGGAGGATTCAGTTACGTTTGGTATCAGTACACGATCAATCTTGCACAGGGACGCTGGGCGGCAGAGCCTATCCGGGCAGACACAGGGCACAACGCAGGGCTATACCCAAGATATGACGCCAGAACATCGCAAGGCATTTTTTTTGGAGTGCAATTTTTTTCTCAATAGGCCAATTAACCTAGACAGCAGCGTGTTTTTGGACGGGAGAAGGGAACAAAAACCCACGCGGACACAAGGAGAGAGAACCCACAAACTCCACATAAAAATGCACCCGAGCCGGGAACGGAACCCGGGTTCTTTTTGCTGCTGCGAGACAGCAGCGCTACTCACTGCGCCACCGTACTGCTCTGGATGATTCAGTGCCTTTCAATCATTGTGTGTGTGGAAGGCCGGGGGGGGGGGATCATTGTGCCCCGGCATCACTGAGACCACCCGTGTTGTCAGTCAGGGGAAGAAGGCAGGCGCGCGGGGTGGCCAGTGATGCACACACGTTGCTCGAATTTACGCGTCGTGACGACAGCTGTGTGCGAGTGAGGCCGGTGTAACGCGCGTGAGTTGTAAGCGTTCTTACGATTGTGATCTTTTGACAAAGGACTCTCAAGCCGTGTGTCACTGGGGTAAAATAATCCCCCGATTGGAACGGAGGCGTGAGACTGCTGAATAAGGCTCTATATATAAACCGTGCCGCACAAAGGCTGAAAAGTGTCAACTGTCGCACATTTCAGCTCGCCTTGCCAATAAATACAGTAACCACGTTACTCGGAGAAGGAACGCTCCTTGCAGAACTTCTTTAAAGCCTTTTATTCTAAAGGGTGTTGTAACGGAGATATACGGTATGTTCATGCGTGGGATTGGAAACAATCCACCTTGGAATATACCAGGATCTTTGTCCCCTTCAGAGCGGGGGTCTAGGGGTCTTCCCCCAGAAAATGTTGGGTTTTTACAACGCATTTCCTGCATTCCTGTGACTTCTTCGATGTAAAGTGACCATCTTCTAAGTTTAAGACCTTGCCAGCCCAACAGGTTTCCTTTGGGATTTCCCCGTGCGTTGCCGCACAATCTCACGGAGATTTTGCGCGGGTCGAGTTGCTTTGGGACAGCACGGAGGCAGTGGTGTGGAATGGAATGTCAGCTTTCTGCAGGTACCGCGATTTTCCCCGCGCTTTCCAAACGTCCAGCTATGGCGGGGGCAAAACCCCCAAATTCATTACGGAAAGTCTTGAGAAGAGTGAGAGTTTGCTAACAAAGCAATGAGCTTCGTTATAAAATGGTTCGCGCGCACACTGGAGAGTTTGCTTCAGACATAATTTCTTTAATTTTAATCACGATGTACTACATTGTCTCGAAATACATGTATACGCAAAGACAAAGGTGTCCCGTGTAGCCTTGACAGACTGTAGGGTTAAGTACTGTTAGCGGATAGCCAGCATCAGGCCCGAACGTATTTAGCGCAATACACACACTGTAAGCACGTGTGTGTGTGTGTGTGTTGGGAAGCGGTGGCTCAGCGGTTCGCGCGCTGGGCTACAAACCCAGCCACCCGAGTTCGAATCCCGCTCACGGCCAACACCAGTGACTATTTTCTGGACCGGTTCTGGACCGGTTCTGGGCCTCCCCTAGGTCGACTCAGCCTCAAATGAATACCAAGTGCAATGTGCAAAAATATTGTCACTAGGGAGACAAAGGTGGCCGGGCGTGGTGTTGATCACCCACTCCCTTCATAGGTGCTCGCTAACACGGGGGGATCTCTTTGTCTTGGTACTGCGCCTCCCTTCGACTTGACGCAGTTAGAGCCTGGCCTTGTTGTGGAGGATGAGGGGGGGGGCACTAAGTGAACGCGAATTTCCTATGGGGGCGGCTGCGTTAGCGGAGTAGCAAAGTGGTTACGTCTGCGCCTCACAGAAGGAAGGTCCGACCCCAGGCGGTTCGATTGCGCCTCGGGTACCTTTCCCTGTGGAGTTTGTGTGTTCTGCGATTTCGTCCCACAATAAAATAGCGCTCGCTATTAAATCGGCCGATAACACCATTTGTCTGACGGGTGGAATGCCTGGGGTCCCTTCGCGCCTTCATATCCGTGTTTTATCCACAACCAGGCGTGGAATTTTCGAGGCGGGGAGGAGGGCTCGGGGGCATTGGGACATACGTTGGGGAGTAAAGGAGCGGAACGCATTCCCCTGCGAGCTAGCTGACGGCTGCATGTTTAAACATGAACTGTGACACTTGAGCCATTTATTATGTTTGTTTTTCATGGGTGGTTGAGTGGGTCAGTGGCCAAAGCACTGAGCCAATACCGCTGGCAATCTAGATTTGAATCTGGGTTACAGCTGTTCGTGCTGGTTTCAGCCCCGTCACCAATGACCAGTCGCAACAAAACATTACATAACACATACAGTAGGTTGGTGGTGAATTTTTCTAAACTCCAATCTGAAATATCGGTTTGACGGTATGTCACGAGATTTTCACGGCTCGATGGATGTGAATCGCTCTAAGAGCTGCTCTTTTGGAATAATGAGAGACCGTTTAGTTGTGTCGATGAGAAGTCTCTGTGTTACGAGACGATCTCATAGCGCAGGGCGCGGGATAGTGCCACCCTGCCATTCCATTACACACCCGGCAACACTGCTCCGCAAGCTCTCTGGAGGGATTATTTCTGTCATCACATAATTCCCATTGCATAATTGGCACTGGGGAAAAGAGAAGTAGAAAACGAGATCGAAAATTTTAAATAAAGGAAGGCAAGTTCATTGCTTCACGCTTTGTTACCGAATCAGAAGTGGAAATTACACATTTCTATGGCATATGCTCAATTCTGAGCATCACTGCGATTCTAAGAGGCCACGCAGATTAATAAAAACGATACAATGTATAACGTGCGGCACAACATTCCTTCAATGTCTAAGTTATTTGTGTAAAGAAAGAACGACTCGGAGGCACGAGGAAACTGCAAAGAGACAGGGAGTAGAAGGGAGCCACACGGTTAGCTGGTGCCAACAATTGGTAGACTGTTATCGGGCAATCAACGAGCGGTTTGTGTTTGTTTGTTATGACAGGAATTGGGAGAACGCGGAGAAAACCCATGCAAAAGAGGGGGAGAGAACACACAAACACCTCCACAGAGAAAACAAACTCCACCACACAGAAGGGCGCCTGAAGGGGAAGTCAAACCGGGCTGCAGGAGGTACAGATGTTATCTTGCCGCTCAGGATATCAGTGGTGCCGGCTCAGCGTTTTGGCATTTAACTCACAAAGCCTCCTGACTGTTGTTGGGAGAATTAAATACTTGAAATACTCCTTTAAGTTTATCATAAAACGCCAGGACCGCACCGATCGATTTAATTATTTATTTCTACTATATCGCTGACAGGGCCCTATCATCGCTATAAGCCATGACGGGGCCCTTGTCAATTACAGCGCGTGCCCGTGACTTTAACAATTGCAATACGAATTATTTTAATGCTGTACCTTTTCACGGCCCGATGCATGATGATTGCTTGGAAAAGCTGCTCTCTCGGGACAGAGACAGAGAGTGATCGACTCGGCTGTCCCGAGAGAGCCCTCTTCGAAGCAATCGTCATACGAATTGTTGTTAGACTGAAAACAACTTTCGAAAGAGCAACTCTATTTGAGTAAATGAGTCGGTAGCGCGGCTGGTACGCGAGTGTGTGTGAGTGTAAGAGAAGTGACGACTTGCTGAACTGGTGCTGGGCCTCCGTTAGATCGACTCAGCCTCAAATGAAAGCTTGATATGACATATAAACATCACCGCTAGGAAGACAAAGGCGGCCGGTCCTGGTACTGACCACCCACCCCCTCTTCTGCCGTTCTGGCCTTCATAGGTGCTAATCGCTAACAGAAGTTGACTGGGCAGTCTGTAAAGGCTGTATGCTGCGAGTCCTCTTGATTTCTTTTTTTTGTGTGGGTGTTAGATCAGGGGTTCTCAATCTTTTGCGCCTCAAGGCCCACTTGGGTCTGGTCTCTATAGACCACTACCTACCTACGTGAGGCTCGGGGCCCACTGATGGGTCGTGACCCACCGGTTGAGAAAGGTGGTGTTAGGATACGCGTGAGCTCGAACTAGTTTGTGTATACAATGATTTACAGCCGTTATTTTACTTCCCTTCCACTGTGGATGAAACCCAGACACGGTGAACATAATCGTTACCGTTTGTAACGCGCAATGGCGCAGCGTTCGTTCAGCGGCGAGGAGAGACCGACGCCGAAACAGCAGCGGAGGGGGGAGGCAACTACGCTGTTAACCGGTGCCAACCCGTCAGACACTCGCGTCCTATATATTATCATTTTATTGGCCAATTACTTACTAAGTGTATTTAGTTTTGAAGTCCTATGGCTAGGACTAATGATACTGCTCACTGCTGTGTGTTGGGAAGATGGCTCGCTGTTGACCTGTGCCTGCTTAGGAACTCATATCTTCCTTAATTTGTTTTTAGAAAAAAAAATTTACGTTCTTCACTGATTTATAGTCATTATTTGTACTTTATTTACTTATTATGATGTTGTTGTTGACATGCTGTTCTCTCCATAGCTCTGTGCAGTGCTTTGTGACCCTCGGGTGTAATGCACTTTATGAATGCAATTATTATTAATTGTGGGCGAAATCTAGAGAACACACGGAGGAAACCCACGCAGGGAATTGTCTTTGTGACGAGGTGCAGATGTTGACACTTCGAAAATACCCTACCGCCCGAACATAATCAATCCGCTGGTAATTTCCAACTTAACTTTCTCTGAGACTTTCACAGTTCGAAAATGTTGTCTACGCACATATTTTGGCAACCAACGGTATAATTTGTCACTTTAAAAGAATCTCACTGCAGTCCGCGCTCCTTCGACAGAGGAAGAACAGCAAAGCCACACGACCTGCTCTCGCGTTGGCGTTGTTATTGTTGACAAAACGTTCTCTCCGTAGCTATGTGCAGCGTTTTGTGACCCTCGGGTGAAAGGCGCTCGAGAAGTGCAATTATTATTATTAGCTCTCTCTTGAAGCCCCCCCCTCCCACCTCCGGTCGTGGTCAGCAAACCTTGACGCAGATAAGAATCTCGCGAGCACACTGCCACCCTGCCGCCCAGTGGTGATGTTGTGAACGTGATGTAACAACGGCTCCCTGGCCATACCTCCCCCCTCACCCCCTGCCTGCCGTGTGTCTCCTGTGAGCACAGGCAGTGGTGCGGGAGCGCAAAATGCTGACCCTTCTCATATCGTGACGTGGGTTCTGGCGTCACTGGCCGGGCGACCTTTCTCTCAACAGTTGACGCGAGTTGACGTGAAAGGACGTTATTTCCAGGGCCGCGCACGCACGCACCGCGTACAAAATACGGTCGGGGCGGGGAGGGGGGGTTCGTGAGGCACATAGACGTGAGCGGCGACAGCACCAGTATCCATGACGTGCTGATAATCTACGACGAGGGTGTGCTTCGTGACTCTCCGCATTTCCCCGCGTCCATCCGGAGAAAGCCCTGCCGTAGCCCGCCATCGCGTTGTCGGAAACTGTTCCAAGTGCTCCAAAGGAAACGCGTGACATTGGTCGAAACATTGGCAATGTGGGTTGGAACTGCTGGACCAAAGTCGACGGAACGTCGGTCCGCTGTTCCGCGTGTACCACTGCGGCGACCGCTGTTGTGTCCGGACGCGATCCGCAGTGACAATAACCACCCGTGTGCCGACGGGGGCACGGTTGGTGGGGAAGGGCCTGCTTCGGCACCGCGAGCCGAGGTCTCACTATCGCCACGGCACTTCATAGGGCCGACGGACCCACGTAAAGGTGCCGCTACTCCGCAAATATAAATTCTGTACCTGCATAGAATTTCTTAACAAAAATTAACTTTGCGGTGACGAAATATTCATGCAGTCATGTTATAGTCGCTCACGATTCTTCTTTTTATGATGATGAAATCATAAAATCGCCACCCAGCTGTTCACTCGTTGTTGTGAGCATCGCTCCTCCACCCTCCGTTGTTGTTAAAGGTGACTGCCTCCAATTGTCCATTAGCATCCTTCATGAGCCTCCTCAACACAAGTCGATCTGCACACCACTGGTACCAGTTACTGGAAGGTCCAAGCAGCTCCACATCCTCCCAAACCGTATCAGACTATCTAATATATAACCCGTACCGTTCAGCCCCCTCTATCTCGACAAAGAGAACCTGCTTAAGCATTGGGTGACTGGGCATGCGGGCCACATGACTCAGCCAACGCAACCTCACCTGCCGGAAGTGCTCAAGATCTTTTTAGAATCCCTGAGCCCCTCACATAATCCAGTCTCATTAAAGCCAGGATGGATCGTAGATAGGCCAGCACGAATGCTTCATCCAGGACAGATATTCTGTTAGAAGAGTCCTGGTTTCGCAAGCATATAGAAAGGAAGATATATATTTAGCGGAGAAGATTTGAATCGTTGCACGGAGTGACAGGCCAGGAAGCTGCCAAACTGCATTTTCGTAGCTGTTGTAAAGATAATGCCGATGAAATCCATTTTTGGGTCAGGTCACGTAGAAAATCATAAAATAGTGTCGTTTAACACTCCACCACCCGACCCGGTCACTCAATAAGGGGTTGTCACGTGAGCAGAAAACGCGCCAATTCCTTTATTATCTCAGCACACCGGTGTGTTGAAAAGCGACCCCAACAATAATTTACAAAAAGATATATACGAGATTTCGCTGATAACTTTGCTCAGCAGGTGCCATATATAAAGCAGGTGCCATATATAAAGTCTCCATATAATCAGACCCTGGGTGGCACGGTGGCCCAGTGGTTAGCGCTGACGCCTCACAGCAAGAAGGTCCCGGGTTCGAATCTCTCGGCTCGGGTGCTTTTCCGTGTGGAGTTTGCATGCTCTCCCCGTGTCCGCGTGGGTTTTCGCCGGGCACTCCGGTTTCCTTCCACAGTCCAAAAAGCATGCTGCTACATCGGTTGATTGGCTCGCAGGCTAAATTGCCCCGCAGTGCCCGGCGATGGACTGGCGTCCCATCGTCGGTATATCCTTGCCTTGCGCCCTGTGTCTGCCGGGATAGGCTCCGGCTTCACCGTGCCCTGTATAGGACTAAGCGGTTTAACACAATGAGATGAGATGAGAGATTAATCCTGTACAAGGACGCGGGGAGGGGGGGGCGGAGCCTATCCCGGCCGACAGAGGGCGCAAGGCTGGGGAATATCCAGCAGGCCAATTAACCTCGGCAGCAGCGTGTGGGAGGAAGCCAGTTTACCCGAAGAAAACCCACGCGGGCACGGGGAGAGAACACAAACTCCACAAAGGCACCCGAGCCGGGAATCCGGGACCTTCTTGCCGTGAGGCGACAGCGCTACCCACTGCACCGCCAAGTGAACGGCGTCATTAAGCCAATGCAGGACGGTGTTGCGCGGCGGGGTGCCTTTGCAGCAGTTGAATGTCAACACGCTTATCCGGCAGAGTCACATCTGCAACCTCCTCACAGAAGGTCCTGCCCGACGCTGTTCCATTTCCGCCCGTGCCGCCTTTCTGTGTGGAGTTTGTGCCGTCCCCCTCCCCGCCGTTCTAAGCGCGTATCCTCCCATAGCTAACGACATCAAAACACACTCATTGGACGGACGATGACGGCATAACGTGCTGGACACAAAGTTTGGCAAATGTTGGCGCCGGGTAACCGCGTGACTGCCTTCTCCTCCCTGCATCATGAAAGCATGATGCGCGCGTTGTAAACGGTAACTCATCTCATTGTCAGAAATCGCTTCGTCCTGTACAGGGTCGCGGTGAGCCGGAGCCTATCCCGACAGACACAGGGCGCAAGGCAGGCATATACCCACGATGGAACGCCAGTCCCTCACCAGGCACTGAGGGCAATGTAGTCTGCAAGCCAATTAAGCTATGCAGCAGAATGTTTTTTGGACTGTGGGAGGAAAACGGAGTGTTCAGCAAAAACCCACGAGGACCCGGGGAGAGAACATGCAAACTTCACACAGAAAGGCATCCGAGCCGAGAATCGAACCCGGGACCTTCTTGCTCTGAGACGACTGGGCCACCCGCTGGGCCACCCACTGGGCCACCCCCATTTCATTATTTGAAACCTACAATCGTTTATTTGGCATTGGGTGTATGATGTAATGTAAACAAACTAAAAATTAGATATTTAAACTGTATACAGACAAAAATCCCCCATATAGCCTTAACAGACTGCAGTGTCAAGTGCTGTTAGCGAGCACCTATGAAGGTCGACACGGCATACGAGGGGGTGGGTGACCAGCAGCACGCCCGGCCGCCTTTATCTCCCTAGTGGCAATATTTTTCACATCGTACCAGGTACTCATTTGAGGCTGAGTCGACCTATGGGAGGTCCAGGACCGATTCGGAAAATGGTCACTGGTTGTTGGCCTGAGCGGGATTCGAACTCCGTTCACCGGGTTTGTAGCCCAGCGCGCTAACCGCTGCGCCACCGCTCCCCACAACTGTACACGCACGTGCAGCACGATTCCCCACCCCGTCCCCTACCCCTTCCCTCACCCCGTCCCCTACCCCTTCCCTCACCCCCTCCCCCACCCCCACCCCGTCACCGTCTCCGAGGCAGGGGTGAGTCTTCAGCAG
Source organism: Mordacia mordax (assembly GCA_036362905.1). Classification (NCBI taxonomy): domain Eukaryota; kingdom Metazoa; phylum Chordata; class Hyperoartia; order Petromyzontiformes; family Petromyzontidae; genus Mordacia; species Mordacia mordax. The sequence continues at coordinate 15,354,853 of JAZEWT010000002.1, forward strand.
GAGGCCCCGCGTGACGAGAGGAAGGAAATCTCTGGCCGGGCAGTTTGCTCTTCCTGTCCCAAATCCGGCCTTCGTTCCTGACCGCGGGATGCCCCCCCCCAACCAGCCACCACCCCCATCCAACCCCTCCCCCGTCTCTAGACCGCGTCACGGCATCTATAGGTGGTCCTGTGTGCTCCCGTGGGCAGGATTCAGGAAGCAGTCGGAACAACAGCGGAAGGCGGTACGAAAGGCAACTTTTCCACTGGGGCTCCCCGTGACAATACTATGGTTGGCACCTCGAAGACAGAAAACAAACACTGGGACATGCCGTCGGGGTAAACGGAATAGGCGATGACTGACGTAGGTTTTTATCGCTCAATATGGGAGATAGAACGTCGCCCCGGAGAGAAGAATAAAACGCTCGAGACTGCCATCCCAAAAGAACAGCTCTTGAGACGTGCAAATGGCAAAGTCCCTAACTCTGATTGACTTGATCCAGAAAAAAAGCGTAAATGTTTCCCACCTGTCTCTTCAAAAAGGAGGACGATCCTGGAAAAAAAAAACGACACCCGCACAGGTCGCAACCCTAGCCAGTGCCCTCCAACTCACACTGGTCTTTGCTCCGCTCTGCAAATTCGATCATTTGGTGGCGAGCCCGACGCAAAAGTGGAAATTCCTGCTTGGGCCGGATAACCGCGACACTCAGAACTTACGCAACATCGACAGTTCCTGCTGGGTTGGATGGGCAATCGCCCTGACCATTCCTGCATTGCGACAGCGAGGCAAGCCAGAGTACTCACGGAAAAAAAACCCCACATATTACGAGGGGATAAGAGTCAAGACTCGATTACACAGTGTGATTTAATCCACACACGGAATTCAACCTACATGGAGGTGCACATATCTTGTGACCCTTAATAGTTTTTACTTCCATTTTTTCTTTCACTTCTGTCTTAAACGACGCTTGTTTATTACGGATAAATAAATAAATAAAGTTTCTTACATTTTATTTTAGGGCGGTGCGGTGGCCCGGTGAGTAGCACTGTCGCTTCACAGAAAGAAGTTCCCAGGTTCGATTCCCGGCTCGGGTGACTTTCTGTGTGGAGTTTGCATGTTCTCTCTCCCCGTGTCTGCGTGGGTTTTCGCCGAGTACCCTGGTTGACTCCCACTGTCCAAATACACGCTGCTGCTTAGGTTAATTGGCCTGCTGAGTGAATTGCTTCCAGTGGCCTACGATGTACTGGTGTCACATCCTGGGTATAGCTCAACCATGCGCCCTGTCTGCCGGGAAAGCCCCTGCCCCTGGTGGCCCTGTATAGGATTAAGCGGGTATTGATAATGATGATGATATGTTATTTTTATATTGCTTACATTACATTCCACTTCCATTGGTATACAAAAATATAAAGTTTTAGAAAAGGAAATGGGGGTCGGTAAATCAGGACCATCCAATACGTGAGCACCGAACCCAAAGCTCTACCGCCATCTCCTGGTCATTTAGGAGAATGACAATTTCACTATTGAAGTAATTCATTATGGGCAGCACAGTGGCCCAGAGGGTGGCGCTGTCGCCTCACAGCAAGAAGGTCCCGTGTTCGAATCTCGGCTCGGGTGCCTTTCTGTGTGGAGTTTGCATGTTCTCCCCGTGTCCGCGTGGGTTTTTGCCGGGCACTCCGGTTTCCTCCCACAGTCCAAAAAACATGCTGCTGCACAAGTTAATTGGCTTGCAGACTAAATTGCCCTCAGTGCCCGATGATGGACTGGCGTCCCATCGTGGGTATATCCCTGCCTTGCGCCCTGTGTCTGCCGGGATAGGCTCCGGCTCACTGCGACCTTGTACAGGACCAAGCGGTTTCTGACAATGAGATGAGATTATCAGTACCGGATTTAGTCTGTACATGGTCGAGGTGAACCATAGGCACATTGATAGCACCACTCTTATGAATCTTAAAACACTCTTTCCAGCTTTCAATTCTAACTTTTGCACTAACATCATCAACCCTCTTAAGAGCCCTTCTACCCCATAATGATGGTAAAAGGAGTTAATAATAATTGCACTTCTGGAGCGTTTTTCACCCGAGGGTCACAGAGCGCTGCACAGAGCTTTGGAGAGAACTGCATGTCAGCAACGACAATGACATATGAACGGAAAATCAACAACAATAACACTTTTTTTATTAGAAATCTGAGCTGCGGAGAGAATATCATGTCAACAACAACAGCATCAGAAGAGTTCAATTGAAATCAGATGGCTATAATTTAGAGAAAGACATTAAATAATCGATAAATAATTGTTAAACAAAGGAAGGAATAAATGTTCCTGAGCAGGCCGAGGTCGGCAGTGAGTCATCATCCTGGTATAATAATAGTGAGCCGCATCAACAGTCCCAGCCAGAGGACTTCAAAGCCAAGTGAGTCTTGAGACAAGATTTAATGATGCTCAGGGATTCAGCTAATCGAATCTCTAATGGAAGGGCATTCTAGAGTCTGGCAACAGCGACACAGGAGGGCTCTGTCACCCATAGAATGGAGGTGCAATCTGGGCACGTGCAGTAAGCCCGTATTGGAGGATCGAAGTTGTCGTGTTGAAGAGGGCACCTGGAGTAGGTCACAGATGTATGTCAAAGCAGCGCCAGTGTAGGTGAGAGGGAGGATCTTGAATTCAATTCTCTATTTAACCGGTAGCCAGTGCAGAGACACCAGCACTGGGGACATGTGATCGTAGATGGGTGTGCAGGTGAGTAGTCTAGCAGCCACATTCTGTACAGGTTGTAGACGATTGATCAGGTAGTCAGGGATGCGTGCATTGCATTCATCGATTCGTGAAGAGATGAAGATGTGTATTAGCCTCTCAGCATAGGAAGGTGGCAAGATGTTGCGAAATCTGGCTATTCTAAGATGGAAACAGGCTACCTTCGTCACCTTGTTGATGTGTATCTTGAAGCTGAGTGAGGAATCAAGAGTCACCCCTAGACTCCGGACTGCCTTAGCAACTTTATTGGTCTGGTCCTCAAGCATCAATTGGATAGGTTCAGCCTTGGACACTTGGTGCGGGGTTCCGACAAGCAAAACTTCTATTTTGTCGCCATTTCGTTTTAGGAAATTTGAATTGAGCCAAACCTTCAGAGTTGATAGTGAGGATGCCATGTCACGACCAGACACATTGATGAATGGCTTTGTGTAGACATAGATTTCGGTGTCATCAGCATCGCAATGAAGCTGAGATTGAGGCTGCACAGGATATGGCTAAGTGCTTGTATATAGATGCTGAAGAGGAGTGGGCCGAGGACTGAACCCTAAGGATCTCCAGACACAACAGGATGGATCTCTGAGTTTTGTCCACCGAGGCTGACGAACTGCTTCCGGTCGGAGAGGTAGGAGCTCGGACAGTGCACGGTACAGCCAGTCGTCGCTCAAGTAAGGTAGGGTGGTCAACGGTATCAAATGCAGTGCTCAGGTCTAGGAGGAGAAGAATACTTGGCAAGCCTCTATCAGCAGCGACGAGTAAGTCATTAACTACTTTGAGCAGACCAGTTTCAGTACTATGGCCGAATCTGAACCCAGATAGGAAGGGATCGAGGAAGTAATTCTTGAGGACGTGTTTCTGGAGTTACACAGCTACTGCACGTTCAAGGACTTTAAGGAGGAATGGTAGATTTGAGATGGGGCTATAATTATCAGGGATACTGCAATCGAGGCCAGATTTTTTGAGCGGACTGGTAACTGCGGCACATTTGAATCGTGGGGGAATGATGCGAAAGTGAAGTGAGTTCTTGAAGAGATTAGTGACGACGGTGGCAAAGGGTTTGAAATTTGACGATGGTGACAAAGGGTTCGTAGGCCGAGATCTGCTAACTAATGAAGAGACATCGGGTTCTGTAAACTCGGAAAATTCCAGGAGTTTTGAGATCAAGGTCGGGGAAGGAACATTTGTTGAAGTATTGGTTGGTGGTTGAGAAGAGGTAGCAATATCGTGGGCTTCGTTTTTTTCTCAGAAAAACTGAATCAACTGATCCGCCTGATATTTAATAATGAAGAGAGGTGAGGGTGAGCGACTGATTGGATGAAGAAGTCAATTAATGGTCGAGAAGAGGATCTTGGGCTTGTCACAGATATCAGCCAGAATGCTGGAAAAGTGGTTGGTGAAGGCACAATCAAATGCCTTCCAGTAGCGATTGAGCTGGTCCTTAAGGCATTGAGCATGAACGGTGAGGCCAGATTTTTGCCAAGTCCGTTCGGTCCTACATGCATTCGCCTTGAGTTTCCGGAGTTCAGCAGTATACCAGGGGGATGGTTTTTCGCCTGAGACAACGTAATTTTAATGGGGCCAAATCATCCAATATGCGTGATAGCGAGCTGTTGTTAAGTTTCAATTGTCGCATCAGAGGCAGAGTGAGCCGCGGCAGAGAGTGATGAACTGGTGATTGCAGCGGTGAATAAGTTTGGAGAGAAGACGTTAAGATTTCGGAATTGGATTTGGTGCTTGGTGATGGGAATGGGTGGCAGTACTTGAAGATCAAACAACACAGCGGAATGATCAGACAGACCAGGATCAGTGACGGACATTTTGGTTACAGATATTCCCCTTGAGAAAACCAAATAGAGAGTATGGCCACATCTGTGAGTGGCAGATGTCACGTGTTGAATGAAGCCAAATGAGTTCAGAGTGGCCATGAGATCCCTTGCAAGGGGGCTCTTTAGAAAGTCAACATGGATGTTGAAACCGCCAAGCATCAGGATTCTCTCAGAGTTAAACGCTATGGGTACTTTTTTCAGCACACATATATAAAAGAGAGAAATGTTTTTTTTACCATTTTACTTCATACTAGTCCCACCCACCATCACCAGAACCATATCCACTTTCAAAAAGTAATCAGACGAATTAAATACTTCTTGCCACAATAAACCAAGGAAGAGCCATGTGCCAACAATTTGGTAGAGGGAACATTTCTCAAAGTGCACAATGCGTGACAAATTGTACAGGAACTGATTAACAGGTTAAATACGTACATAAGTACGGATTAAAGATAATTCAAAGACAAGGGCGCTGGAGAAAAACCTCTCATTGGAAGGGGTCTCTGATGATTTAACAATGAATTCCGAAGCAGCTAAATTATATATTAGGCAACCCTGCAATATATGTACTCGTGTGAAAGGGTAGATTGTTACAGCGTATGGTGGCAGGGTGATGCAATGGCAACATCTGCACATTGAAAGAAAGTCCTGTCCTAGGTACCTCGCTTCCTGCCTGGGGCAACTTTTTGTGTGGAGTTTGTGTGGCTACTGCCTTAAATAAGGTTTGGTTGCCTTAAATAAGGCAGTAGCTCTGCAATTTCAAAGCTTGGGTGATGTTTCGACAAACATAAATAAATATGTTGAATGAAAAATTGCGCTCGTGTTGTTTCCTTTAGGACAATTTTACTCAACCAGTGCGTGGGTGACTGCACGGATGACAAGGTGTGCGGGGGAGTGGCTGGGGGCTGGAACGGATGATTGGGTGTGTGTGGGTGGATGGCTTGGTGGGTGAGTGCCTGGGTGACTGGACGGATGGTGGAGTGTGTGGGTTAGTGGGTGAGTGCCTGGGTGACTGGACGGATGGCAGGGTTGGTTGGCAGTGCAGGGTGCCTCCTACCCACCTGCAGGACGGTAGTTGAACACAGTATAGACGACACATCATCGACACCAGGGTTTCTCAACCTTTTGTACCTCAAGGCTCACTTGACCACTTGGTTCTGGTCTCCACTAGGAAGCGATCGCGGCCCACTCGCTGAAACCTGAATCACCAAGAAGATTAAAATGAAAATTGGATTTCTTAACAGACCTAAAACATTGCTTCCCAACTACGTTTCGAGACTTGAGAAAGGCGATATAATTCTACAATTTTTTGACTATTACAACATTATCAACTGACATCTAGAACTATAGTAAATAAACTTAACCCACCATATCAGTCTGCTAATAGATTTTCTTTTGATGCCCCCACAAAACACACCAGTGAAGGGTTTATCGGTTCAAAATGTACTTCTCTTAACGAGCATAGAAGCAGTCACTGGGCCCTATTCATATTTAAGGTTCTACTTAACAAGTCAACCCAATATTTGATGGATGTTGTCCACACAAACAATCCTAATCATAGAATTTCAACCGACTGTCTGTTGATGTCCCGAGATGAACAACAAAATCGTGGAAAAGTATTTTGTGGCAGCTGCCGCTCACTTTTGTAAGAATAGTTCCATGAGCTTAAGACTGCAGTCTCTGCCATCGTTGAACTCCCTTAGATCCCAATTAGAATGAATGTCGGCCTAGCTGCGATTGTAAAAAAACGACGCTGTTTTTGAAGGGTGTCATGTACTCTTCCGTTTTTTTACGCAAAATTCTTCTCTAATTTAGTCCCATGCCACCGTTACACTGTTATGCTTATTTCTGTATTACTTATTCGCATTATATCAAAATCTTCTCAGACAGGGCGCAAAGCAGTTTTATTCACCGCATTGATTTACAGTGAGGCAGCATTAAAAAAGAAAGATATACAGTCAAGTATACGCGCCTATTAAAAAAGCAAACGTAC
>JAZEWT010000002.1:15365681-15375817 GCA_036362905.1 Mordacia mordax
AGTGCAAGCTTTAAACGTAAGTATGTTATATAGCCCTGTGTCCACGTGGGTTTTCGTTGGGTACTCCGGTTTCCTACCACCGTCCAAAGGTATATTGCTACCACTTACCCACATCCACACCCACTCACTCACCAACCCACCCACTCACCCACCAAGCCACCCACGTCGCAGCCATCCACTCTCTCGCTCCCGGTGCCCTGCGGATGGACTGGCGTCGCACGCAGGGTACAGCCTTGCCATAACCCTCTATAAACAAACGGGTTGTGCGGTTTCCGTTTGAGCCCCGCTGCTAACAATGCAGCATCAGCAGACAGCCGCTAGAGGGCGATCCGTGCCCGCTCAGGACTCACCCAGAGCCATCTTAGCTCAGGAAAGCACGATCATTAACAATTCAGACATTCAATTACAGAGCGGCACGGTGGCCCAGTGGTTAGCGCTGTCACCTCACAGCAAGAAGGTCCCAGGTTCGAATCTCGGTTCGGGTGCTTTTCTGTGTGGAGTTTGCATGCTCTCCCCGTGTCCGCGTGGGATTTCGCGGGCACTCCGGCTTCCTCCCACAATCTGAAAAAACGTGCTGCTGCATAGGTTAATTGGCTTGCAGATTAAATTGCCCGCAGTGCCTGGTGATGGACTGGCGTCCCATCGTGGGAATATTCCTGCCTTACGCCCTATGTCTGCCGGGATAGGCTCCGGCAGACACAGGGCGTAAGGCAGGACTAAGCGGTTTCTGCCAATGAGATGATGAGACATAGGGTAACGACTTACAGCTTAACGCTAAGGTGAGACAGTTAGCAGGGTAACTGGGATTATACAAGCGGGAACATTACTGGGGACATCTTAAGTGGTTTTTCATCACGAGGTCCCGTGTCCCTCGCCTCTCTGCACACAGCCCCCCCCCCCAACACCAAAGATTCCACCGAAGGCCCAGCCTCCTGTTCCATCTCCCTTTGTGTTGTATCCCTGCCTCCGCCCTTCGCGGTCCGACCCTGGTCTTGGACAATGGGAGGTCTGTTCTGCGCGAGGCCCGATTATAATAATCGCACTTCACGAGCACTTTTCACCCGGGGTTCACAAAGCGCTGCACAGAGCTGTGCGGAGAACAGCATGTCAGCAACAACAACTACATACGAAAACGTGAAGGAAGCGAATTTGAAAAAGGCGAGACTGGGAAGAGTTTTGGAGAGGAGGGAAATTGTGAAACTAGGAGGAGTCTCCCCAGATCTCGATCGACATCCTTGTTTTGAAGGTCGTTACATCAACTTCTAAGACTGTACCGCAGCAGTTTAATTGTGCAGAAAAAATTATTGCTCTGAAGAGCTGCTCTTTTCGGGATATCCGTGTGGAACTCTCCTCTTCGCTCATCATCACCTTCGACAAGTCTACTCCGAATGAGCAGCTATTGAGAGCAGGTCTCAAAGCGCCGTGAGAGCCTGCAAGCGCAGTGGAGCCACGCCAACATGCGTGGTGCGTCATCGTTTTATCGCCTTCGTAAAGTTCTAGTTTCAAGTTTGCTCGGTGTTATCAGACGAGAAGTCAAAGGGCCAGGACAGGGTCTCAATTGCACGGCTAAGGCCTGGGTCGCTAAAATGACAAAACATAGATGGAGGTGTTAGGATAGCAACAACAAAAACACCCAGTGAGCTTGCAACATCTGGATGTGGGATTCCTGCGATACAACACACATACGCACCAGCCAACAGCACAGATACATGAAAAGGAAACAAACAAAAGGATGGCGAGAATACAGCACTGCATCACGAGCCATCGAGAACATTGAACAGAGGACTCAACGTTCAAGCCAAGCTGGACTGGCGCAGTGAGCACTGCTGTCGCCTCGCAGCAAGAGCCTGGGTTCGACTCCCAGCCCGCGTGCCACTTGTGCGCAGTTTGCACGTTATCCCCGTGTCTGCGTGGGTTTGTCAGGTACTCCGATTTCCTCCCACACTCCAAAGGTATGCTGCTGCTGCCATTTTGATTTGCCGGCTGAATAAATTGCCTCTGGTGCCCTGCAATGGGCTGGTGTTCCAACATGGGTATAGCTCCGCTTTGTACCCCGTGTCTGCTGGGATAAACTCTAAGCTCACCACGACACTATGACACGAAGCAGGAACTTAGGATTAACTAATTCAATCATCACTAGTTATTCAACTTCGCAGTGATTGAGCAGATAACCTCTAAAATAGGTTGTCTCACAGGTCACTTCAGTGAGACTCATTCTGGGTAGGAGTTTTCACCAGGTTGAAAACTAATTTTCTAAACTAAACTCGATACCATGAAGCTACTGGAAATGTGGTGCAGGGATATGATGCGAAACGGTCATGCCTTGTAAAAGTAAACTTTGTACTCTCTCAGTGACAGATAATGAGAAAATATGCAAGGTTCAGGTTAAAGAATGTGGCTCACAAGCAGCTGGGTTTATATTTAATTTTATTCCGTGTAATAATAATAATAAAAACACCAACAAAAATTGGTAATTTTAAAAACTTCCAACACTGCCGTTAAGATCCACGTTTAGTGCAAACCTAAGAAGATAGCGCCATTAATTTGGCTAAAAGACCACTTCAATGACTTACAAACAAACAGTAAATATAAAAGGTGTTTGCCAGTCAATATATGGAGCTGTTTCTAAAACATTTCAGCTGAAACAAAGAGAATTGTGTGACGGTACGACTGTAATGATGAAGGTTTTTACGGCTCGATGCATGATGATTGCTTCGAAAGCTGCTCTCTTGGGACAGGGAGAGGCAGCGATCGACGCGGCGGTCCCGAGAGAGAGAGCAGCTTTTCAAAGCAATCATTACGGTATGATTGTCCATTGGGAACAACGTGTCAATGTAGGCTGCCCAAGCCTCGAGGTGACCATATTGCACCATCCACAGCAAGGTCAGGCGATATTCATGCCATGATGTTCAGGCGTGTGGGTGGTCAATGCCTCTGTTAGAATAATGTATTGTGGTATTAAAGCAAGGTCAACTTATGGATTTAACCAAGCATAGCCACAAGGGTCACCAACTTGGACTTCTCAACCTTGGAGGTCACGGTCTCTATGAGGACTCCTGAAGGCCAGAGTGTGCAAACTTCTGACCGGGATCGAAACTTGTAATCAGTAAATGCCGTGACAGAATTTTTCGCGAAATTATAAAATATAAATTCACAATTTAACGTGCCATATGGCTTTTATAACTGATATCACGAAGCATGGTTTTTAAGGTAGATCGCCACATGAGTAAAACGCTTGTGTCATACACCATCCTCCACCAGATACGGGCAAATATTTGTATATTCACGTGACAAGCGTGTTTAGTTGGCTGTCGGGTGGAGGGGGAAACACGACACAAAATTGCGGTGTAATCATGCAGAATGATTTGACCCAAAAATATATTGCGAATCGACTTTCACGATTATCACAAGACAGGTTTTCTGTGTTTTTATCTAACGACCTTGTAAGATTTGTGCTTTGCTCCACATGCAGTACAAAATATTGCTTAAGAGTGTTTCGAATGTAGTCTACTCGTAAAGTATTGTAATAACTTAAACTTTGCGCACCAATAACGCTCAGAACGTATACGTCGCCGTCTGGTTGGAACCGGAGTTTATCACAACCATGTGCAGAGCCGCATAAAAAATGTACGTCTTAAAATAATATACACAGTCAAAAAATATATATACACGCACGGTCTTGCAAAACAACCGTGCAATCGCAATTGTTGACTGTTAAAATCACGTACATGGCAGTAGTAATAAGAACATGATTACAAAAGCACCATCTTCGAATCGGCCTTCACGTCATTAAAAGACTCGCCCAGCTCCAGCATTGACGTTGTCCTACACAGCCGTCGGGTTTACATACATCTCCAGTTTTACATACATCTCAACTGCAGGCTGTCCACAACGCAGAGCTATGCCGATGAACAGTTGGCATAATCACAGCGTACACGCCACGGTGGCAAATCATTTAGCACGCAGGCAATCACGGGCACTGGAGAGGAGGAAACGCTCGACATGGCGTACATCGCATAGTGCTGCCTCTTGCGCCACTCTTTCGCTAGAGCGCACTTTATAACGGTGGGACATTCCCGTGCGAGGACACCAGGCATGCAGCCGCCCGAGCTGTTTGCTCACATACGGCGTGGTTTATCTGAACCGTGGTTTTCACCTCCTCTACGTTTGTAATCCACATTGCACGAGTTGTCTCATCTCATTGTCAGAACCACTTATTCCTGTACGGGGTCGCGGCGAGCCGGAGCCTATCCCCGCATGCACAGGGCGCAAGGCAGGGATATACCCACGATAGGACGCCATTCCATCACCGGGCACTTAGGGCAATTTAGTCTGCAAGCCAATTAATCTATGCAGCAGCATGTCTTTGGACTGTGGAAGGAAACCGGAGTGCCCGGCGAAAACCCACGCGTACACGGGGTTATAATCATGTTAAAATGATAGGCGGTGCGGTAGCGCAGTGAGTAGGGCCACGACCCCACAGCAACAAGGTCCCGGGTTCGGTTCCCAGCTCGGGTGCCTTTCTGTGTGGCGTTTGCGTGCTCCTCTCCCCATGTCTGCGTGGGTTTTTGCTGGGTACTCCGGTTTCCTCCCACCGTCAAAATACATGCAGTTGCCCAGGTTAATTGGCCTGCCGAGTAAATTGCCCCCCAAAAAAGTGCTCAGCGATAAACCGACGTCACATCCTGGGTTAAGCCCGAAGTTGTGCCCTATATCTACAGGGATAAACTCCACCACCCTGCCCCGTAACCCTGTACAGGATTCAGTGGATACTAATATTGATTGACATGTTAAAATTACCTGCTACAGCTCTCCGATTAGCAGGACTGCACCCCCAGCACTACACTAGGCATGCCTAAAATTTTAAAAAGTCACAGCAATATTTCGTGATGTAGTCACGCCAAAGGTATTATGGCATAATCGCCCATCGATACCAACTCTTAGCATTGTAATGATGTGTAATGGGGGGGGGGGCTACTGTTGTGCAGATGCCTGAATCATGCGACTGCAGGTTTGAATGTGAAAGCCCCACGAATTGCCACGCAAAGCTACAGCACTGTGAAACCAGTACCAGCGCTACACTGCACTGATGAAAATCTGGAATCAGTTAACCGAGTTACACGCCAATTGGTCACCAAGTGTTTAAAAACATAATGCAGATGTGGAGCGTTTTAATTGTGGCGGAGTAGTGTGCGTGCTCCAATGAACCTCAGAGCTATCATTTGGAGACTCGCACCCATGATAGGGTCTGCCTTGGTAAACAGTCCTGGGCAGAGGATCCAGACCGATAACGAACAGAAGACCCTCGTAAGAAACGGGGATTGGCATCCAAAAGGGGCATGTGGTTGTAACATTTTGATCCGAAACCCCCACCGTTGAGGGAAAGCTGGCCAGCCCTGGTCAACCAGGAGAGCGGGCGTTTAAACCGGCCAGAACACGACACGTCGGGCGTTTAAACCGGCCAGAACACGACACGTCGGGCGTTTAAACCGGCCAGAACACGACACGTCGGGCGTTTCAAGGCTCGGAGATAATAAAAAAAAAATCACTCAGCCGGGATCATGCGATGCTCGACATTAGGGACTGCGTGGTCGTGGGATTATTTTCCCCACAGTGCTGTGCGGTTTAAACGTTTAACTTGGTAAGCCAGCTGATATTGCCTCGAACCCATCGCATATTACAAGCTCGCACACAAACCTGCATACACACACGCTCTCACACGAAGCGGCGCACGCAAAAATACAAAAACCCTCGTAGAGGCTTAACAGAGCGTTGGGGGAAGTGCCGTTAGTGAGTACCTGTGAAGGCCAGCACGGCACACAACGGGGTGGGAGGCAAACACCACGCCCGGCGTGGTGTTGGCCTTACCAGCAACTCATATGAGGCCGAGTCGACCACAGGGAGGTCCAGGAACGTGGAGATAATCATCACTGGTTTTAGCCTTGAGTGGGAATGGAACTTGGGTCGTTGGGTTTATAGCACAGTGCGCCGACTGCTAAACAACCGCCCCCACAAATACACACGCACCCGAACACACACACGCACGCACGCACACACATAGCCGCTGATTAACAACCTCCCTGACCCTCCCATCGTGCAAATCTGCGCATCAACGCGACAATCACCTGGGCCACCCCACTAGCCGTCGGGAAAGTGGTCACGGACGCTGTCACGAAGGCCCGCGCGCCGTGGGAGCTGCGTCGGCGCCACTGCCGCCGCCGAACACCCGTAGGCGCAGCACGACGCCAACGACGAACAGCACGAGCCCCAGCAGCAGAATGGTGGCAATGAGCAGCACGTGACGCAGGCGGAGGTCAGACTCCCCGCCAGGCACCCCGGGCCTCCCACTCCTCTCGCAATCCCCATCGGAGTCGGAGTCGCGCAGCGGCGCCGCGGCCGACGAAAGCTCGCCGACGCCGCTTCCCTCGCTTCCCTTCCCGGTCCTCCCTGCACCCCAGCGAGATCCCGGGAGGCAGCGGCCGGTCGTCCACACCCACGTCTCCGCCACCGGGTGCCGCGCCGGCTTACCCCCGGCAGTGGCTCGACAGCCGGCGGCAGCGCAGACATCGCCCTGTGCCATGCCAACTGGGTTGCGGGCACCGGTTGCACCGGCGCAATCGACCGAGTCTCCCCCTGCGTAGTTTCCCCGCGGTCGCCCCCCTCGGGCTCGTCCAGCCACGTTCCCCCCGTCCACCGGCAGCACGACGACCACGTGAGGCGGCGCGGGCAGTGGGTCGGGGGGCAGCGCGTACTCCTGCCGGCACAGCGGGCAGCGCGGCGCCGGCCGGGCGGCAGAAGGCAGTGCCGCCAGCAGGCGTCGGCCACACGGGCGGCAGAGGGCGTGGCCGCATGGGGCGAGTGGCAGCGGGCGCAGCCGGCGGCCGAAGGGGTCGAGGCACACGGGGCAGCACGGCCCGTCCAGCGCCGACATCGACTGGGAACCGTGCCGAGGCTGGGACGCCGGCGCTGCTGGTGGCGCTGGTGGCAGTGGCGGCGGCGCCAGCGGCAGCAGGGCTGTTGAGCGAGACGAGTCCATTACGTCGGCAGTGACGGCAGTCCTGCAAGTACAAGTCAAAATAAATTAATTACAAGAGCAATTGCAGGGTGGGCACGGCGGTGCAGGGTGGGCACGGCGGTGCAGGGAGTCGTGGCACCGGCTTCACCGGAAGAATGGCCCGAGTTTGATTCCCTGCTCGAGTGTGTTGATGTGGAGTTTGCATTTTATCAAACATGAGAATAACGAGAATTATTCTACACTAAAACGTCCTTGAAGGTGCATGTTATAAGGACACACACACACACACAAAAACTAGACAGAGATCTCCCATATAGCCTTAGCAGACTGTGGGGTCAAATGCCGTTAGCGAGTACTCCTAAAACCTGGCACGGCACACGATGGGATGGGTGACCAACACCACGCCCGGCCGCCTTTGTCTCCCTCGTGGTAATATTTTCACATTGCACTAGGTCGTCATTTGAGGCCGAGTCGACCTAGGGGAGGCCCAGAACCGGTCCAGAAAATCGTCACCGGCGTTGGCCCGGAGCGGGATTCAAACTCGGGTCGCCAGGTTTGTAGCCCAGCGCGCTGTCCGCTGGGACCACGGCTACGCACTCGACGCGCGCTCGTATCGGGTCGACGCACACAAGGGTAAAACAGTGACACGGTCGCGGTCGTCGTGTGTTCACGTTAAATGCACTGTAGTGCGAATTGCTTTCAATGAAAAGAGGAGTGAGGGTTAATGACTTAAAATTTATCATTCAGGATCTGTGTGCAATCTCATCTCATTGTCAGAAACCGCGTAGTCCTGTACAGGGTTGCGGTGAGCCGGAGCCTATCCCGGCAGACACAGGGCGCAAGGCAAGGATATACCCACGATGGGACGCCAGTCCATCACCGGGCACTGCGGGCAATTTAGTCTGCAAGCTAATTAACCTATGCAGCAGCATGTTTTTTGACTGTATTGTTATCAGCCAACTAACTAATTAGAGTGCATTTTAGTTGTGGCACAAAACGGGAGAATCCAGAGGAAACCCATGTGGGACAAGGGGATCAATGAATAAAATCCACACAGAAAAGCACCTGAGGCAGGAATCCAACTGCTGCCTTGGACTGGACGTCTTTGCTGGTGAGGCGCAGATGTTACCGCTGCGCCACCCAAACAACTTAAATCGTGAAAACTGTAGCCGGTTGGATTTTAGATCACGGTTTTCCCGAAATGGGCTTCACTGTGCTGACGAGAGCCATAGAATTCAAAACCAGTCTATGGCGAGCCGTCTTCAAACGAACGCCTACTGAAGACACTTGACCCCCACCGTGCACATTCGCTTAAGAATGAAAATGCCTCGAACCGCCTTGACGAAATAAATTCACAACCTCTCTACCCGCCCCCTCCATTTCTAAAATAAGAGCTGTCAACCTCACTGTTGTTACGTTTGATTGATACGACGCTTGAGTCGCACATTTCAGGTGGCTGAGTGACTTTAATATCAGTGTCGAGAGCTTGGGATTCAGTACGTGTGTGCGTGTGCGTTCATCGTGACTTTGCGCGTTTGTCTACGAACCATCGGAGTGCGTTTGTTTACACTTGTGCACTCGTGTGTGTGTGTGTGTTTACGCGCGTACGCTTGTAACCATAACCTGTTGTAACCACAGTTTTTGTTGGCAAAACAGCAACCAAATGTTACCCCAGCCGGGGCCACGACACAAGCATGGGCACACGGGTTCACAGGTCACGTTTGTTTTCTCTTGTGAGCAACTTAAGGTCCACAGAGCCGGAAGGAGATGGAACACATTGCTATAAACACCACCATCACCACCACGACACTTAACATCTATAGCTACACAGCAAACAGGAAACATTCGAGTGTGTGTGTAATTGCATCCACGCACGCACAACCGGAGACGCAAAATTATCCTTTTCGGTTTCATTCATTTGTTGTCCTTTTAGGCCATCTTATTCACCCGCGTCACCTGATCTCACTTTTTCCATCTCCATGGGTTCAGCAACTATTTCTGCCTCCACTTCTGTTCGGAGCCTAGGTGTCGCCCTGGATTTTTCTCGATTATATCCTCTCTACATCTCCAATCTGTCTCGTACATTGCCAGTCTCACTTATTCCAACATCCGTCCGTTTATTACCTAGTAATCTGCTTAACTCTTGCTCCAGGCTTTGGTTCAATCCCGCCTGAATTACCGCAACTCTCTCTTAGCCAGTCTACCTGTGTATGCCATCGGTCCACTTCAACTTATCCAAAAAAATGTGCCGCTCACCTCGTCTATTTTCCTGCCTCACTTCTCTGAGTCGACTGCCCCTGCTTCCCTCTCACTGGATGTCGGCAGCTGCACGCAGCAAATTCAAAATCTTGGTTCTTACCCACCGCTGCCTCCACCACTTGTTCCCTCTTACCGCTGCACCACTAGGTCTCCGTATAACCCCCTCTGGCTCTCTCCGCTAAGCAAGTTCCGGTCGTCTGGTCGCACCACACTTCCACTCTCCTGGTTCAAAGGCTCGCTGTTTCACTGCACTGGCCCCCATCATGGTGGGATGACATCCCAATAGAAATCAGGACCACAGACTCACATCATTCCGCATAATGCTCCAGTCACATCTCTTAAACCACTATTTACATGTGTGACATCTAAATGATGTAGGTTTTCACGGCTCGATGCATGATGATTGCTTCGAAAAGCTGCTCTCTTGGGAAAGGAAGTGATTTTACACGGCTGTCCCGAGAGAGCAGCTTTTCGAAGCAATCATCATGTGTGACATCTGTTGGGCTACCGGTATTGTGTGTGTTAATTTGTTGACTTAACATGCATTGGTGCGTGCAATGTAAGTCGCCCCGAATAAGGACATCTGCTAATTTGATAGTTATCAGAAGCCACTTAATACCTGTGAGCCAGAGCCTATCCCACCAGACCCAGGACACAAGGTGAGGCTATACCCTTTATGGAATGCCAGTCCATCACAGATCACCGGGGGCAATTTAGTCAGCGACCCAGTTAACTTAGGCAGCAGCAACAGCGGTGTGTCTTTGGACTGTGGGAGGAAACCTGAGTACCTGGCGAAAGCCCACGTGGACACGGAGAGAACACACAAACTCCACACAGAAAGGTGGCACCCGAGCCGGGAATC
>JAZEWT010000002.1:15403216-15427356 GCA_036362905.1 Mordacia mordax
GCCGGGATAGGCTCCGGCTTCACCGTGACCCTGTAT
Source organism: Mordacia mordax (assembly GCA_036362905.1). Taxonomy (NCBI): domain Eukaryota; kingdom Metazoa; phylum Chordata; class Hyperoartia; order Petromyzontiformes; family Petromyzontidae; genus Mordacia; species Mordacia mordax. Next base: position 15,403,253 of record JAZEWT010000002.1, read on the forward strand.
AGGACTAAGCGGTTTCAGACAATGAGATGAGATGAGAAACTGATAATGATTGCTCCCGAAATCTGCTCTTTGGAGATAGCCGCGTACATTTGTTCCTCTTCATCATAATGCATCGAGCCTTGAAAATCTACATCAGTATAGAGAAGAAAAAAAACTGTCAAAAATAAAGAATTTTACTCCCGTACATCAAAATGTAGCTTCGAATAACTCATAGTCATCATTATCAACACCCGCCAAATCCTGCATTGGGTCGTGGGGGTGCCGAAGCCTATCCCGGCAGACAGAGGGCACAAGGCGGTGCTATGCCTAAGTTGTGACGCCAGTACATCGCGGGGCACTGGGGGCAACTTACTCAGCAGGCCAATGAACCTAGACTGCAGTATATATTTGGACGGTGAGAGGAAACCAGAGTACCCAACGAAAACCCACGCGGGCACTCATTTTCCTCATCTTATCTCATTGTCAGAAACCGCTTCGTCCTGTACAGGGTCGCGGTGAACCGAAGCCTATCCCGGCAGACACAGGGCGCAAGGCAGGGATATACTCACGATGGGACACCAGTCCATCACCGGGCACTGAGGGCAATTAGTCTGCAAGCCAATTAACCTATGCAGCAGCATGTTTTGGGACTTTGGGAGGAAACCGGAGTGCCCGGCGAAAACCCACGCGGACACGGAGAGAACATGCAAACTCCACACAGAAAGGCACCCGAGCCGAAATTCGAACCCGGGACCTTCTTGCAGTGAGGCGACAGCGCTACCCACTGGGCCACCGTGCCACCCCGGCACTAATTTCCATTATAGCAAATGTCCGCATAGAGAGTTTCTCGATATGCGCATAATGCCTCGATGTACAAGCATGATCGGGAAATATTGCCTGTACACAGAGACGCACAGAGGCACATAGAGACGTAATGTAGCCGACCAAGCCCCGTCAACATCACGAACCTCCTGCGTGCACGCTCCCATCGACGCATTAAGTTTTAGAACATTTTTTTGCGATTCACTTCCTCATTACTTTCCATACCGTGTTGCACACCTTTGTGAGCTCTATTATTTGTTTAGCATCGCCCATATTATTTATCTCTGCACGTGCTCAGCAAGTTATCGTCTGGGTATCGTATAAACACAGCGGTGGGACAAAGTTCGTGAACCCTTTAGGAATTTCTCTACTTCTACAGAAAATGTTTGACTTAAAACGTGATTAGATCTTCATCTGTGTCCAAATAATAAACAGGACCTGATGAAGCAAACAGCACACTAATTCCGGTGGTGGAGGGTTGACGACATATTTTTTTGACGTGACCTAACCCAATAAAAAATGGATTTCATCAAAAATCTATTGTTCAATTCAATATCGGTATCTACTCAATACTCGCTTAATCCTGTCGCGGGAAGCCAGAGCCTATCCCGGCAAACAGAGGGCGTAGGACGGGGCTAAAACCAAGACGTGACGCCAGTACATCGAAGAGTGTTTTTTGGGGCAATTTACTCAGCGGGCTAATTAATCTCGGCAGCAGCACCGTGTTTACGGACGGTGGGAGGAAACAGAAGTACCCGGCGAAAACCCACGCGGACACGGTGAGAATGTGCAAACTCCAGACAGAAAGGCCCCAGTGCCGGGAACCGAACCCGGGACCTTGTTGCTGTGAGACGATAGCGCTACTCAATGCGCAACCACCGCGCCGTTTACAATACCTCCACAGTACTCACCCGCGCGTGTGCGCGCGTCAAGCCACAATGAGCGGTGGCGCAGCTATTACATCACCATGCCCCGCCCATCACATCCAGTTCAGCGTCATGCTTGGGAACAGAAGTGAAACGTACTAATGTAGGTTTCCACGGCTCGATGCGTGATGATCGCTTCCAAAAGCTGCTCTTTCGGGATAGCCGCGTCGATAGCTCTCCTCTCTCCTTCGCGACGTTTCGCCTCCCACGTCGCGAAGGAGAGAGGAGGAGCGATCGACGCGGCTATCCCGAATGAACAGCTTTCAAAAGCAATCATCAGAAGTGAAACGTAAATTTTTTTTGCCACAAATATTTTCATGTAACACCCGATTGGTTATCGACTACTTCATATATAATTAAACAAGTGCTTGTATGTATGTCCCCACTGCAGGTATCAGGACCGAATTTTTCATAGGCGAAAATGTTGTCTGCACAACAGCAAGGCTTGTATGTCTTATTTAAAGTTTACTTCTCACTTACTGATTGCTCGTCTTAAATGTCATAGAGCCAGCAGAAATATTTCCAAAAGGACATCAGCAATAAATCCCCGTCGAAGCAGTGATGTCGGTGGAGAACGTCAACAAGAGACGTGAGCAGAACGTGTTACGCGCTTTAAACAAGATCTCCCATAGGGCGGGCACTCTGCTATTCGAGCCAACAATAATCGGAGAGGCCGGCTGTCATTTGTGTTTGTGTATCGGCGAGCCTTCCAAACTGCTCGTGGCATCAAACCGCACCGAGCCGGGAACAAGCGCCGTGGCGACGTCGCCGCCACGTAAGTTGCGAACGGTGGCTGTTGTTGTTTTGTCCTTGACGCCCGCTTGCCTCTTACCCTCTAAGATCCGTGCCCCACTCCTGCCTGATCCAGCCCGGACTGACGCGCCAACAAGCGCCTACTGCCTCCTCTCCTCCCCTCCTCGTCACACCTGTGCTGCAGGGAGGGAGAGGCAGGCCTGCAGGATAAACAAGTAACGAGGTCCTTAAATTATATTTGTTGTTCTGCAACGCTGTGTATATATGTAAAAAAAAACACCCCAAAAAATGCTGTTGCTGCTGATTTTCCATTCTGGTGCCGTTGCACTTCTAGAGCGCCTTTCACCCGAGGGTCACAAAGTGCTTGCTGCACAGAGCTGTGGAGAGAACGGCATGTTAACAACAACATCATTAATTATCTCATCTCATCTCATTGTCTGAAACCGATTAGTCCTATATAGGGTCACGGTGAGCCGAAGCCTATCCCGGCAGACACAGGGTGCAAGGCAAGGATATACCGACGATGGGACGCCAGTCCATCGCCGGGCACTGCGGGGCAATTTAGCCTGCGAGCCAATTAACCTATGCAGCAGCATGCTTTTTGGACTGTGGGAGGAAAACGGAGTGCCCGGCGAAAACCCACGCGGACACGGGGAGAGCATGCAAACTCCACACAGAAAGGCACCCGAGCCGAGAGATTCGAACCCGGGACCTTCTTGCTGTGAGGCGACAGCGCTAACCACTGGGCCACCGCGCCGCCCATCATTAATTATTTAAAAGTAAAATAAGGACTCTAAATCAATGAAAGACATAAAATAATAGATAAAAATAATTATTAAACAAATACAGGAAGGAATAAGTGTTCCTGAGCAGGCACAGGTCAACAGCGAGTCATCATCCAAGCACGACAACAGTGAGCAGCATCAACAGTCCTCGCCAGAGGACTTCAATGCCTTACGAGACAAGTGAGTCTTGAGACGAGATTTGAAAATACTCAAGGACTCAGCTGATCGAATTTCTAATGGAAGAGAGTTCCAGAGTCTGGGAGCAGTGTGCGAAAAGGCTGTCACCCATCGAACGGATATGTATCTTTATTGGTCGATATGTTTCGATATGGGTCTCGATGTATATTCATGTAACGTCGTGACTCCGTGTCTCAATGTCTCTATGGATCCCTACACATCTCTTCCTATCTCTATCGCCTTGTGTATGTCTCGTGTCATGGCAGCAACATGTTCAGCGTCTCGATGCCAATGTCGCGTTAAGCTGATCACGCCGAGCGAGCGAGGAACACGGAGGGCTTCAAGGCGACTCCCCGTGCTTTGCCCCGGAGCCCGTAGCTCGCGTTCCACGGGCATATTCGCAAAACGCGTTGCTCTCTTCCTAGAATAGATCCGACAGCGATGATAATAATAATAACAATTGCATTTCTAGAGCGCTTTTCACCCGAGGGTCACAAAGCGCTTCACAGAGGTGCGGAGAGAACGGCACGTCAACAACAACACCTAGCGAACCGGACCCAGGGGGTTTACTTCTCAGCGAGTGGCGACCCGGAGCTGGTGGTGGAAATCCCACATTCCAACGACAAGGGCCAGATACTAAATAGGAAAAAAACCCTAATGAGTGCTAAAATCTAACACGTTGTGGTGCAGTAGACTAAAGAAGACTGCAAGTCTCGAGACATGCCGCTGAGGTTAATTGTCCAGACAAAATTGTCCCAGGTGCCCTGAAACATTGCAACTTGCTAACCTCTCCCCGCTGGACAATGGTGAAAAAGAGCTGCAGCTTAAATGACAAAAAAATACCGACTGACTCGACCTCGGCATATACAGGGTGCGGCATGAGTCGCTTATAGCGAGAAGAGTGAAATCACTTCGAGGAATTGATATTGAGATGTGAGTTGTGGTGTTGAATGGTGAATAACATGAGCTGGCTGCAGAGGGAGACATTGTTAATAATAATTATTATGAATGTAATGATGTAGGTTTTCACGGCTCGATGCATGATGATTCCTTCGAAAAGCTGCTCTCTCGGGACAGCCGCGTCGATCGCTCCCTCTCCTCTCGACGTTCCGCCTCACACGTTGGAGGCATCCTCAGGCGCAGTGTGTGTGTGTAGTGCCTGTCGCTCCTTTATATATGTGGGTACTATGCATGTGTCGAGTCATCTTTTGTTGTATGAGGTCTACATCTGAATCATATTAACATTAATTTCCTTGTCCTATTCACACCCCGGAACTGCGATAACCCTCTCCTGCTTTGTCTGTGGCTAGTTCCCATATTTGCATCTCATGACAGAACCTCCCACACACCTTGTGATCCCCCTCTGATGTCCATACCCTATAGTTCTATATCTGTGCATTACTAACTTCAATAACTGGCCTCCAGGATTGGCAAAGCTTTATATTCATTTCTTGTTTGCGGTTCATTGTCTTTCTTGTCTTGTGAATCTCAATTGCTTCATGAATTAATCTTGGACCTTTATGGCGGATGGCTGCAAGTACTCACATCTTATCAAAGTCGATTCTATGTCGTTTATCTACACTATGCGCTGCTGTTGCTGATTTATCCGTGTGCCGCAAACGTACTGCTGCCTCGTGTTCTCTTTTTCTTATGGCTATTCTTCCTGTTTGTCCGATGTATACTTCCTCACAGTTGCTGCAAGGAATGCAATATATGCCTTCAGTCTGTAATGGTGGTCGATCTTTAGGTGATTTGAGTACGTCTGGTATCTTCTGGTGGGTTGTGAAGACTGTTTTTATTTTATATTTTTCTAGGTATTTGCTAATTTTGTCTGTGGTGCCTTTCACATATGGCAGGAAAGCGCGGGTCTTGATATCTTCCTCCTCATTTTCTTGCTGTTTCTGTCTAGGTTCTCTCGTGTTGGCACGTTGTATTTCTGTTTTCGTGTATCCATTGCTTGCTAGTGCTTGTTGTAGATGTTGTAGCTCGTCTCTTAGATGTTGTTTATCTGAAAAAAAGTTTGACCGGTGGGCTAAGGTGTGCAGTGTCCCCCGTTTCTGTTTCGGGTGATGGCGAGACACCGCGTGTAAATACCTGTCCGTATGTGTTATCTTCCTGTATAGAGTGTGGCTGAGCGTCCCCTCTGCTTTTCTCTTCACCAGTACATCCAGGAACGGGATTTGGCCGTTTTCTTCTATTTCTATGGTGAACTTGATGTTCAGGTGTATGCAGTTTAAGTGACCAAGGAATTCCTCTAGCTTCTGTCTTCCATGTGGCCATACGACGAATGTGTCATCAATGTATCGATACCAGTGGGTAGGTTTTAGTGTCGATGAGTTTATGGCTTCCTCTTCAAAACTGCTTACATACAGGTTGGCTGCTGCAGGTGAGACTGATGATCCCATTGCTGCACCCTCTTTTTGTTAGTAGAAATCCCCGTCGAACTTGAAATAGGTTGTCAGGCATACCTTTGCCAGCTCTGCTAACCTCCGGTCAAACTGTTTTTCAATCATCTTGATGGTTTCTTGGATGGGTATTTTTGTAAATAAGGAAACCACATCAAAACTAACGAGCAGGTCTGTTTCGTTGAATGTGATTTGTTTCAGCATTTCGATGAAGTGTCTTGAGTTCTTGATATATGAGGGCGCACTGTGGGTTGTAGTTCTTGGGCTATGTATTTGGCGAGTTTGTAGCTTGGTGAACCTATTGCACTTACAATTGGTCGCTTTTCACCCGGGGGTCACAAAGCGCTGCACAGAGCTGTGGAGAGATGAGTTAAAGGAGGAATTACACAGCGCGATTGGGAAGTATTCTCGAGATCGGTACAAGGACCTCTCATGGGGGGAGGAGAAAAGCTGAAACGTTCATCGCAACAGTTGCTTGCTGTGTCACGCGCCACTGCTCGTTGAGTCCTCCGCCTTGAGAGGGGTTTTATTGGATGTTCAGAATGCGTAATGAGGCGATGAGTGCTCAGCAAGCATCATTACATTAGTCATTAACAGCAATAAAGAGGCGCTCGGCTGCCACACGAGAAAGAGTGCAGCGATTCACTCAGTGTACCTCCAGTCGGTTCCAACCAGCGGCGACAAGACTCAGCTCTCCCCTTGGGCATAATGCGCGAGACTGTTAAAGGCTGGGCGTGAAGGTATCGGCCGCCCCGGCCGCCCACCCCCTTTCCTGTGCCGTGGCGCCCTTCATAGGCTCTACTCGCAAACAGCACTTGACCCTACAGGCTGTTGAGTCTAGACGGTGGGGGATCCTTGTCTTTGTGTGCCGCTGTCACCGCGGCACAGCCCCGAAATCGTGGGGTCACGCGGCGCTGGAGAACACGCACTCGGACACCTTGGGCGGATTGGGGTCACGAGACTTTAATGTCGGCATGGGGTCAATATGTACAGGATAATATATACAGGACGCAGTATTGGCGAATATTGGCGCCGGTTTACCGCACGAATGCCTTCCACAGTCCCGCCTCTGAGTCGTTCTGAAGGTGGGTAGTCTCATCTCATCTCATTGTCTGAAACCGATTAGTCCTATATAGGGTCACGGTGAGCCGGAGCCTATCCCGGTAGACACAGGGCGCAAGGCAAGGATATACCGACGATGGGACGCCAGTCCATCGCCGGGCACTGCGGGGCAATTTAGCCTGCGAGCCAATTAACCTATGCAGCAGCATGCTTTTGGACTGTGGGAGGAAACCGGAGTACCCGGCGAAAACCCACGCGGACACGGGGAGAGCATGCAAACTCCACACAGAAAGGCACCCGAGCCGAGAGATTCGAACCCGGGACCTTCTTGCTGTGAGGCGACAGCGCTAACCACTGGGCCACTGTGCCGCCCTAAGGTGGGTAGTGCGTTATAATAATAATTGCATTTATAGAGCGCCTTTCACCCGAGGGTCACAAAGCGCTGCACAGAGCTGCGGAGAAAACAGCATGTCAGCAACAACGACATAAGAACGGAAAATGAGTAACAATAACGTTACATCATTACAACAACAACGTTATACATTTTTTTTTGGGGGGGGGGGGGTTACAAATCTGAGCTGTGGAAAGAACGGCACGTCAACAACATCAGGACAGTTCAACTGAAAGTCAAACAGAAGCAATAAATTACATGGACATAAAGTAAGCGGAAGAAAAAACATTCTTCAACAAACAAGGAATGAACAAATGTTCCCGAGCGTTATAGGTTACAGTTTCATATTATTACCCACGCTCTACCCCACCGCACGTGACGTGCTGATAAACGGTGGTGGTCCCCGTTTAAACCGCTGGCTGGACCGAGGGGAGTCGTGGGGATTTAAGAAATTCGCACCATTGTCGCGGACTCGAACCGGTTCGCTCCAGATCGCAAGCCCAGTGTAAAGAGAAGATATGTCCAAGGTAAACATGTGGATTTAACAACAGCACAATGGATTGGCTCAGCAAATTGAAAAAAACGGCGGCACGGTGGCCCAGTGGGTAGCGCTGTCGCCTCACAGCAAGAAGATCTCGGGTTCAAATCTTGGCTCGGGTACCTTTCTGTGTGGAGTTTGCATGCTCTCCCCGTGTCCGTTTTCGCCGGGCACTCCGGTTTCCTCCCACAGTCCAAAAACATGCTGCTGCATAGGTTAATTGGCTCGCAGACTAAATTGCCCTCAGTACCTGGTGATGGACTGGCGTTTCATCATGGGTATGTCCCTGCCTTGCGCCCTATGTCTGCCGGGATAGGCTCCGGCTCACCGCGACCCTGTACAGGACTAAGCGGTTTCTGACAAATGAGATGAGATATAGGAAGAAGTAAGTGTTCCTGGGCAGGCGCAGACAAACAGCGAGCCATCATCCGATCACAATGACAATGAAAAACATAAATGGCCACATTATACTAAGAAGGCGACGGAGTGGAGATGACGGCTTACAGTCCTAGCCTTCTGCCTTAGGCTTAACAGCAATGGACAGGAACTCGGCACACAACGTTACCTTTAAAAGAATAAATGTACCATTGATACCGGGGGAAGGCAAGGCAAGACAGCCACGAAGATAGCCGGCGCCAACATTTGCTAAACACTGAGTCGCATACACGGTGTTATTAAATTATCGGCCAATTAATGAGTATTTAATTTAATTGTGGGATGAAATCTTGAGAATTCGAAGGAAACCCACGCAGAACGGGGAGCAGGGTGGGGTGGTGGCGTTCAGAAGTCCGGGTGGAGAGACGCCTGCAGCAGTGCAACCTCCTCAAGGCAGACCTTGTTTGTGCGAAGCGCAGATGTAGCCACTGCGCCACTTTGCCGCAGTTGCATTGTCATGAATCAATATTGACTTGAGTCAAGGTACCTGCCATAAAAGGGAATGTAACAGCACGGGCGGGGCATGTGGGTTGTTGAATCTCTGGATCTTGAGAGGAGACGATTTAGAGAGTAGACGGCATTCATCTAGCGGTGGATTGACCCTGGCTGATGATGATTAATGTTTTACCTGCTTGCCCATTGTGACGCAGCGTGGGCAGAGATTCGTTAGCACCGATAATACAAACCCGACGGCGCGTGTCAACAGATTGACCCAATAATGGCCATTGTCAAAACATCATCTTCTACCGAGATTCTCAACCGGAGTGTCGCGACCCATCAGTGGGCTCATATCGCCACCTAGTGGCCCGTGGAGACCAGATCCGAGTGGCGAGTGGGTGAGTGCCCAGCACTACGTCCCGCCGCCTTTGTCTCCGCAGTGGCAATGTTTACACACCGCAAAAGGGACTCATTAGAGACTGAGTCGACCTAGGGGGAGGCCCAGGACGAGTTCAGACGAAAGTTGTCAATGGTGTTGGCCGTGAGCGGGAGTTGAATGCGAGTGTCCGGGTTTGTAGCCCAGTGCGCTAACCGCTGCACCACCGCTCGCTTATCCGCGACACTGCCTCACAGGTAACCACTACGCAACCGCTTCCCATCGACTACGCTACCGCTCCCCAACCACCACGCTACCGTTCCCTAACCACCACGCTACCGCTCCCCAACCACCACGCCACCGCTCCCTAACCACCACGCTACCGCTCTCTAACCACTACGCTACCGCTCCCTAATCACCACGCTACCGCTCCCTAACCACCACGCTACCGCTCCCTAATCACCACGCTACCGCTCCCCAACCACCACGCTACCGCTCCCCAACCACTACGCTACCGCTTCCTAACCACCACGCTACCGTTCCCTAACCACCACGCTACCGCTCCCTAATCACCACGCTACCGCTCCCCAACCACTACGCTACCGCTCCCTAACCACCACGCTACCGCTCCCTAACCACCACGCTACCGCTCCCCAATCACCACGCTACCGCCCCCAACCACCACGCTACCGTTCCCTAACCACCACGCTACCGCTCCCTAATCACCACGCTACCGCTCCCTAACCACCACGCTACCGCTCCCTAATCACCACGCTACCGCTCCCCAACCACTACGCTACCGCTCCCTAACCACTACGCTACCGCTCTCTAACCACTACGCTACCGCTCCCTAACCACCACGCTACCGCTCCCTAACCACCACGCTACCGCTCCCTAACCACCACGCTACCGCTCCCTAATCACCACGCTACCGCTCCCGAATCACCACGCTACCGCTCCCTAACCACCACGCTACCGCTCCCTAATCACCACGCTACGGCTCCCCAACCACCACGCTACCGCTCCCTAACCACCACGCTACCGCTCCCCAACCACTACGTATTGAAGGGGTTGTGGGACACGGGTTGTGTAAACGGTTATCTCCCATCTCATTGTCAGAAACCTCTTAGTCCTGTACAGGGTCGCGGTGAGCCGGAGCCTATCCCGGCAAACACAAGGTGCAAGGCAGGGACATTCTCACGATGGGACGCCAGTCCATCACCGGGCACTGCGGGCAAATTTGTCTGCGAGCCAATTAACCTATGCAGCAGCATGTTTTTTGGACTGTGGGAGGAAACCGGAGTGCCCGGCGAAAACCCACGCGGACACGGGGAGAGAACTCGCAAACTCCACACAGAAAGGTACCAGAGCTGAGATTCAAACCCGGGTTATTCTTGCTGTGAGGCGACAGCGCTACCCATTGGGCCATCGTGCCGCCCTGTAAACGGTTGTACACATTGTAAATTGTATTCTCTGTAGATTTTGTTTTTGGAGAGCTTGCTCGGAAGAGCAATGAAATCAGATGTAAAGTAAAAGTATAACCACCGTGCTACCACTCTCTAACCACCGCGCTACCGCGCCCCTCCACGGCGCCCCTTCCACGCGCTCTTCACCCCCATCACGCCCCCGCCCCACGCGCTCCTGCCCCCAACATTCGAGCCATATGCTTTTCAGAGCAACTGCTCTCATTCTAACGTTTGATATTTTCAAACTAGAATATAAGATAAAGGCGCAGCCATGCAATGTCTTAAATATGCTTGTCTATGTTAATTATGTTGTGGCATTTATTACGATTTGAATTCTACCTGACATTTGAAGGGCCCATGTATTTTTCAGCTTTTGACATTGACATCAACACAGGGTCTTCTTCTCGTGACTGCAGATCTTCGCTTGACTGCAGGTCGTCTCGTGACTGGATGAGACCAGAGGTGCTCTCCCCGCTCGCTCGCTCGCGACACCCGCGGTCGGAGCCACGGAGCCACGGGGCAACCCAAGGCAATTGCGGATGGCTGCTGGCCGTCTATTGAAACAAAAAGTGTCCTTCAATGTACTGGCGTCACATCCTGGGTATTCCCCCGCCCTGCGCCCTGTCGGTCGTGATAGGCTCCGGCCCCTCCGCGACCCTGTACAGGCTTAAGCAGGTATTGACATTAATGAATGAATGGCCGTTTGGCTGAGACGCGCTAATGTCCCGTTGATTGATCATTAAATACATCTCTTGTATTCCACGTCCGTAATTGCAAGATTCATTGGGAGGGGATCATCCCTGAATATTGCTTGGGACCCCAGAATCACTGGACCTGGCTGTCCATCTTGGTCGCAACAGAGACCAAGCTGTCTGCGTGGTGATGACGATATCGTGTGAATTGTCACGATCCTCATGAAGCTGCCATGTTCGCGGCATCATGTTATTGTGGGTTCGAGTTTCGATTCAGATGGCATCAGTCGCCGCTTAATCCAGCACAGGGTCGCGGGGGGAGCGACATTTTTCCCGGCAATTACAAGGCGGGGCTATACCCAAGATGTGACGCCAGTACACCTCAAGGCACTTAATTTTTTTTTTTGGGGGGGGACAATTTAATTAGCGGGCCATTAAACCTATATTGTTTAATTGCACATGCAGAGATGCATTTAGTTAATCGAGCTGTTATGTAACTACACGGCATTAACGATAGGATTATATCGTCTTTCAGACGATGTGCTAACCAGCCCTGTGCGCGCACGGCGCAGTGGGTACCGGGCTCTCGGGAGAGAGGGCCGGGGGGGGGGGAGTTGGTAAATCATCACGCACGGCGTTGGCTCGGTGTAAAGTCGCTCGAGGTGAGCGGCCCGGCAATAATTGGACCTCGAACGGTGACGAACGAATTGATTTCCAACGTTCGTCCACAGGGCGGCGCGGTGGCGCTGCGAGCAGATCTGTCGCCTCACAGCACAAAATAATCGGGTTCGGATACCGGGGTTCCGTTCCCGGCTCGGGTGCCATTCTGTGTGGAATTTGCGTGCTCTCTATCCCCGAGTCGACGTGGGTTTTCGCGCGGGTACTCCGGTTTCCTCTCACCGCCCAAAGACACGCTGCCGTGGCCTGCTGAGTAAATTGCCCCAAAAAGTGTGCCCTGCGATGTCTCATTTCATTCCATTGTCAGAAACCGCTTAGTCCTCTACAGGGTCGCGATGAGCCAGAGCCTATCCCGGCAGACACAGGGCGAAAGGCAGGGATATATCCACGATGGGACGCCAGTCCATCACCGGGCACTGATGGCAATTTAGACTGCAAGCCAATTAACCTATGCAGCAGCATGTTTTTTGACCTGTGGGAGGAAACCGGAGTGCCTGGCAAAAACCCACGCGGACACGGGGAGAACATGCAAACTCCACAGAGAAAGGCACCCGAGCTGAGACTTGAACCCGGGACCTGCTTGCTGTGAGGCGACAGCGCGACCCACTGGGCCACCGTGCAGCCCGCCCTGCGATGTGCTTGTATCAAAGCGTGGGTATTCCCCTGCATTGCGCCTTCTCAGCCAGGATAGGAAACCGGAGGAAATCCGCGCATAAAGGGCGCCCGAGGCATGAATCGTAGTTTCAATTTTTCATTTACTCATGTACAGTGAGCACACACCAATATAAGGTGCCGCCCTGCAATTCTCGTTCACGTCACTGCTGGGGAAAAGATCTCCACTAGCAGAAGGTTCAGAGAGATTGCTACCAACTCTTCCACACTTGCAAAATGTCTTAGAAGAGGTGCGAATATCCACACGTTATCCCACTACGCGTGATCTGTCAATCGATGAGGATTGGTGATAGCCATTTATTTTGGAGAGAATTAGGATACCTCGCCATTGTTTCAACTGAAAACAGCTGCTTTCTCCGGATGGCCGTGTCGAGTGCTCATTTCCTGTCCTTCTCAACGTTTCGCCTCCCACGGAGGCATTAGGCGAATCAGAAATGCCTGATGCCTCCAACGTGGGAGGCGACACATCGCGAATGAAACACTCGACACGGCTATCCCAAAAGAACAGTAATGGAGAGCATAATGCTTCAGCCCCATAGTGCTTTAACCAATTTTCCAGGCTATAACCTGCCGGTGAGAATTGGAAGGTTTGTATCAGTCCACGTTCTGCTTTCATCAACGCTGTTGAAAAAAATTGGTTCAGAAGGTCCACAGGCGGGGAGACTGAGCTTATATATTTTTTCATAATGAAACGAATTCTTGCGCATTGATGTAGGTATCCAGCGCTCGATATGAGATGTGTTCAAAACAGCTGCCCTTATGGGATAGCCCTGCATAGAAGGAACGCTTGACACAGCTATTCCAAAACTGGATCCGGTTTGTTGATGCTAATGAAAATAAAATATGTTTTATTGCAGACCGATTATGGAAAGCGAGCAATAAACATCACCAGTGCCATCAATCACCGGGGATCATTTTCAAATACAACTTAGCCATCCATGATACTACTGGGCTACCAGGTCCGGCCAGTCAACAGTCTGTCAGCAGTATCAGTACCCACTTAATCCTGTACAGGATCAGAGCCTATTCCGGCAAACACGGTGCGCAAGACTGGGCTATGCCGAGGATCTGACGCCAGTACATCGCAGGGCACGTTTTTGAGGGCTCAATTTACTTTACAGGCCAATTAACCTAAGTAGCCACGTGTTTTTGGACGGTGGGAAGAAACTGGAGTACCCAGCGAAAAGCCACGCATACACGGGGAAAACACACAAACTTCAGTCACCCGAGCCGGGAAACCGAACCCAGGACTCTTGCTGTGAATCAGTAGTCACTGCGCCACTGTATCACCCTCCAGTATTGGTGCAATCGCAAAGTGACTTCACTAAAGATATCTCATTACTGTGAGCTTTTAATTACTTTGGCCCAACTCCAGCTGAGGAATAAACACGTTAGTGTGCTGCACAAACACACTGTCCAGTGCATACTAGCTGGTGTGGGATGAGAGCATTACAGATAGAGAAGTTGTTCTCCGGTTGGGTGACATGATGGTGCAATCAGTAGCGTTGTCGTATTACAGCAAGAATTTACGGGTTCGATTCCCGGCTCAGGTGGCTGTGTGGAGTTTGCACGTAATCTTTCCGTGTCCGCGTGGGTTTTCGCGGCGTACTCTAGATTAATCCCAGTTATATAACACGTTGCTGCATGGTTTATTGGACTGAATTCTCCGGTGCCGTGTGATGGACTGGTTGGCCTCCTGTCCCGCGTCACAATCGACTTGGGGCACTCAATGTTGATTGCCCCATTAGTTATCCGTCTGCCAAAAGGTACCGGCAGCATCCGGGCCACATCAGGCTCCTCAATACCATGCTACCTCACCCCTGTGCATCATGACAAGCAGGACACAAATGCTACGCTCACCACACTGACGCGTACCTGTATTGGCCAATTAACGCTACTATATGTCGTCTGTCGCCTGCGTGTTTTGCCCTGCACTGTTGAATGTGGATTCAGCCGTATTGTTTCTGCACCGGGACCACGAGAAACGTAATTTCGTTCCTCTATATATTGCAATTGTATACAGGTGGGTGTATCTATATATCTAGTTCGGTAGGAATACAGTATACTATGATATGAGTTGATAAAGTATGCAGTGAAGTTTGCCACTTGTAATGGGATAGGTTAGGGGGAACATGCTTTTTCCACGAAATGTCTCTAATCTTAAAGAATAAATCAGCAAACATTGCGGGAGTGGGCTGTACGGGCGTAGAACACTGAAGCTGTCGTGTAGCTATCGGGAACGCGGCATTGGACAAATTGCGTTTGCGCTTGCCAGTGTTGCACTCAACTGAACTCTATGACCGCCTGGACTACTGGACCGTGATAAGATGGGAGCCAAAAAGTACTTGATTCCACCACCTCAGGCGCAGCTATCTGCTCAGAGCTCGGTTTGTACTGTGGAGAAAGTGTGTCCTCGCCACGAGAATGTGACGCCTGACCAAGAAGAGTTGAGTGCCGCCCTGGCACACGAACACTAATTAGACTTGCATTCATCATGCTCTGACCACGAGACTTGACGGTTAAGAAAACAATCAGTGATTGCATTCACACAAATTGTGCGCAATTTGACCAAATGGGGTGGTGTTTACTTCCACTGGATAGCGAGGCAGTGATGGATATCCCACACTCCGATGGCAGGAAATACATTTACATCTTACAAAGTGGTACTCATGTTGTTGCTCCCCAAAGGAACAAAGAGCTGAGTAGATCACTAATAGGGATTTTAATGTATAAGCAATTGTGAGCGGTGCACTCTCTATAAACCACTGTGACGCGCAATCAGACGAGAGGCCTCAAACGTACGAAAACATGTTATTTCAAATGCGACAATCTGCGACAAAAAAGCGTCAGTTCACAAAGGTGTCCAAATGAAACCACAATGTTTATTATCCTCCTTCAGTTAACTATACGCCCATCAACGCCTAGTTCGAGAAAGCACACACGTAAAAAAACACAATTCTGGTATACTCATCAAGCATTAATTACAGCATTTTTCTTTTTACACCGCGACGTTATGACGGTAAATGTCTCGCGCACTGCCGCATTAAACGGTCGCAGTGGGGCGGTAGGGAGCGGTGCCGGCTTCGCGGTCTCCAATGGGTCCCTGCACGGGCTGGTGGAACCGCCGCGTGGTGTACGGCGAGAGAACGATGACAAGTCTCAAACAGATCCAAGGAAACCAATCTGACTCCGGTTACAATTCGCAAGAAATAAAATAAACTGAAACCTAAATAAGCCACCAAAAAAGCCAATGTGTGCAGTCCTAAAGACACGGCGGCGCTCAGTTGTAATTCACCATTGCCAGATTTAAGGTTGTGGAACTAATTTGAAGCAGGCACAAGACGCGCTATTGCACTGCGAGAACTGCCACATACTTTACAAGTTTCAAGGAAGCCTTTGTTTGTACGGTGCATTCTTCGTCAGACAACGTGGCGCTGTTGTTAAACTGCTCGACTCGCAATCAGGAGCTGCTTGTGATATTCAATCACCAGCGTGGCTTCACTAAGGACTATCAATGTTCTGGCGTTATTTCGAGTAACACCTTGTGAGAATGACAGTGGTTTTCTGAGAGTGGGCCTCAACACAGGAATGTGACATATCCTCTGTTTGCTCACCACCATCAGCAGACGTTCCACTCCAAAAATGTTTTGTGCTGGGTGAATGACCAACTAAATCTTGATAGTTTCCAGCAGTAAAAAAACACAATTATCTACTTGTTCACAATTACACAAGCTCGCTGCGTAAATGTCACCTACAAAAGTGAGATGGGCTACCTCAATGAAATTATGCTAGTAAAGAATTTGTAATCTGTAGGTGCGCAAGCAACTTAATTACTGGGATAAACATTAAATGGTGTATTGTTTATAGGTTTCATTTAGCGCTGTTTATTGGAATGCGAGTCTCATGCCACCCAAAGTTGAGCCCACGTGCCTCTCCCTCGGTAGTCCAGCCAGCTTGGATCTTTACAGTCTTTACAGTCAATTCAACTACCTTAAGCAACATGGTTCACATGGAGTTCGATTGGCTGCAACCAGCAGGACTGATGTGGAATTATTGGGAGACGTAATAGCAAGAGAACTGTGCACACCTGGCTCTCTCTGGTTCTTGCTCGAAAAGTCCAGCCATATGGTGAGTTCAGTAAGATGTCAACTCGGCCAAACAGCCCAACGCGGGTTCACTAAACGAGCACCGCTGCAGAAAAGCAACACGGCAGCAGTGGTCGTCCTAAGAAGACGCTGGCCGCTGCCAAAGGGAATGTGAACTTTCCACGACGGGGTCGCTGACGGAGGAGGCGGCGGCGCCTCTACGCTCGCACCTCTGCACTGCCGCAGTATGCACGCCAATCCAAAACTGGTAACAGCAGATACAGATGATCGAGCTGTTTGCAATCAAACTGCGAACGCAATGTAACAACCGCCTTTACAAAGGCAGGGAGAAAATGTGCCGACAAAACCATCGACCTTTAAAAACCGCTGGAAACATACCACGGGAGGTGTGGCATGAGGATGGGCCACAGAACGACTGGTTCACACCTGCAGCTACCATATCCAGCATGTGAGGATGCCGGCACCGGTGATATCTGTAGGCTCAGTGGATCCCCGAAATGCCATCAAAATAAATCGGAGTTAAAAGTGCCGCACTGCTCAAAAACACAGTGGGGGTGCGGTCCAGCTGCACTCAATGCCACCGATGGGAGACGCGCACAAACCCAATGCTCTGTTGAGCAGGGACATCACTGGCGCAGCACGCGACTTCAAAATTCCGCCCCATGGTACAGAGCGCAACTGTACCACCGGCTAACGAGTCGTGGGCACCAACGCCCGGGGCCTCCAAGATCAAGGAGAAACCTGGTACGAGTGTGGCAAGATGCATGACTCCGTAAAACGATTTCGTGACCCAGCATCTGTCGCTCACTGTGTGTAGTACATCAATGAAATGTCAATACGCCCCACCCTTCTTGATGATAAAAATAAACAAAGAAATGAACTATGAGCTGACCACTGAAGCTCACACGTCTGCACTTAAATACAGAGACGTTGCGGCAAGCTACACAAATGTAAGTAACAGAAATCGCAGCAAGGAAAATTAAAACCAACCGTAATCTAGTTGCTTAAATAACATTTGTAACACTCGTTAGGCTATAGTTGTTTTACTTTAAGGTTTCGTAGACTATAGGCATACACTGGAATCGCTTTAGACGCGCCGATGAGTGTGGCACAGTACACTCGCAACCTGCAAGAGATTTAAGTCTTCTGCAGGAACCAAAAAAGGGACTAGGTGAAAATAGACGTCAGTATCGCAAGACGCTGCTGAACGTTGATAAAAAAAAGAATGAACGAGCAAGCAGCCCCGACCAAGAACGGGGAATGGTATCTAACAGCAAGCCAAGTAGGAGTTTACATCCGTTCATTGCTGTGCTAAGGGGGCAGCAGAGTCATTACAATCCGTAATGCACGGTTCACGCCATAGACTCGACAGTTTTAATTCGCGACGCATTTATGACCAACCATCAGATGTCCTCATATCCCATTACTGTGCCGACGATGATACTGCTGGCTCCACTGAGAACACGTCAGTGAATGGAGGCTTGGGCGCATACATTCACTAACGCCATAACATGAAACACACCAGCACTTTTATATACTTGTCTCAAAACTGCTGCACGTTATATTATAACGATGCACATATACCCATATTGTTAAAGTGACTGTGGGCTTGTATAAAATGCTTGCAAAATAATAATTTTCATTACTTAGATCTAATTTAATTGATAATGGTACCTGTCTGGGTGTTGGCACTATGGTGGTGCTCAACTCACAATATATTGTTGAATCCCAAATTGTAAGGATTAATCAGGTCATCATCTTTTCCTGAATTAATCCCTCCCAAGATAAATAACATTACCTCCGTGCGAGTGGTCGTGCAAACGAAACGATAGCCAGTTTGAGGATATTTTTTTCGTGCAGATGGTGCTATGAATTTCACAATGGGACAGGGTAAGAAAACCAAAAGAGGAGCAGATGATTGCAAAACAGTATTGTAGATGTGAGTGGCGCTTTGGGTGAGGGCTCGGAGGAGGTTTGAAGGCAGGCCAGTGAGACAGTGGCTGGCAATGCAGGACAACGCCTATGGTCAGACGTTGGCAATGTGAGCACAGGTGTGTAGGCGGCTTGGTAGAACGAAGCAAAAGCAAGGTGTGGTTGAAGTAACGAAAATGGAGGACAAAATATGTTATTGTCTAAAGACGAATCACACCGCACACCTCTTTTCCCTATCCAATCTAAGGGTGATTTTATATCAAGTGAAGGTTTCTGCAAAATGGCAGTGCATATTGCTCAACTGATGCGATGAACAAAGCCATCGGGAGCATTAGGATTTACACTTCATTTGCATCTGGAGGACCGTTGCCCTGCCACATTTTCAAAGCAAATTTTGCTCTGAGTGTCTGTTTTAATTTGGGATGTTTGCTTTTGCCCAGGCTTTAGTTTAACAGCCGCAGCCTCGCCGATAGGGTGCTTGGAGGTTACAAGCTCAGTTTCTTGGCATTACTTTGGTAGACCATGTTAAACAGCAATTGCAGTTTTGCCATTCAAGCACATATGCATAACGAGTGTTACACCGCACCCATTGAGTCGGGGATCTTGCAGTACATGACGTGTCTCTTTGCGTCATCGCTGCAGAGTGGGGAATCGCACCTCCGGCAGAAAAGGCACCCATGTGCACCGACGTGGTCAGAGATAATAGAGATCACGAGAAACCAGCCCAGAGCTTCCCAATGTCTTTTGTACAAGCATGCAAAACAAAACTACTTTTTTACGAGTAAAGATCTAAAATTTCAACAGGCCACGGTTGGATATTCACATGCAACTGAGCTTGAATCAGAAAATGTACTACTCCCAACTTTCTACCTCCTCCCTGCCAATTATGGTTTTAACAGTAGCGTGCATCAAAATGCTCAGCAAACGTGTCACTGAACATGTTAATAAAACAAATGTCACTACAAATTGCATTGCCGTACATGTGTCCTCAAGGTTTTATTTTTGTTTGCAAAAAATAACATGACACGGAAACAATAGGTAGGAACTCATTCTCGCGTCGCGGGCCACGTGAGGGGGCACCATTCCAGTTTGATTTCAAAACTAAACTCGTGCCATGGTAGGTGAATGAGACTTAAACTGGACCAACAGCAGGACTTTAAACCAACCTCTGGCCTCGGATGACGTTCTCTAGCCACTAATTATAATGTCCCATTATGACTGATTCTCGGTGAGGGGTAGGGCTGAGAATCTTGGTGGCAGATGTAGGGGATAAACAGCTGCGGTGCTCGAACAGCAAACTCATGAGAGCTCCACGCTGTCATCAGCCAAACCAGCACGGGAAGGAAATAACATAAAAAAAACACGTCGTGAAAGGAGAGAGCGCATTTAACTAAAAAACAAAGCAGTATTCCAGCGTTAACGTGAATAGTTTTAGAGTTTGTAATATTTTACACCGACGTGACTTTGGGTAACCGCTGTTGTCGCTTCCACCATATTTGTAAATCAGGCAAAATTGTTAAGCAAGCGGCAACAAGGTGCATTGGTTAAGGGGGCAAGGAGGTCGGACGAGAAGCAGCCAATGTTAGGCAACAGCGAGTGTGCAGCTGGACTCGTCACAATACACTGTGACGTTGAAGCTTTAAAAATAAATCTACTGTCCAGACTTGCTTAAGTCTTCATTGAGGTTAAGATTTTATTTATATGATTTTCTAGGGATCTAAGGATGGTACAGCACAGGTTTATTTTTGGAAGTTCTGAAGCCATGCTAGTCTGTGTACATTATTGTAAACCACAAGCAATTATTTTGTTTCCTTAAACCAGCCATGACACCAGTAAATAGATGTGTATACTGTTGCGTTAGCAAGCGATTGTTATGATTATGCATCTCATCTTCACCTGAAGCCTGCAAATACAATACTAATAATAGATGATCAGCGAGAGTGATGACATTGAATTTTAACAGTGTTCTAAATATCAGGAGTTGATGCAGTAAAATTCTTCCTATGTCGGGTATAATGCGCTGGAGTTGAACACAAGGGCTTCCACATGCGTGGGGGAAAAGGCAACCAAAACTTAGGGTAGGAGGTAACCACCACCAAACGGGGTTGGGCCGGGACAACTGAAGTTACCCAAGCTTCAGAGCTATGAATAACTACGGGAATTAAGCTATAGACTCTACACCAAGCCCGCACCGAAGGCCTGATCTAATGCACACGCGCACACGCGCACACACACACGTGCACTCGCTCAAACCTACCCCCAGCCCGCTTCATACTCGCACAGCGTCAAAGCCTTGCCTGCTGACCACACACGAGCAAACCACGCTCGTACACTGACAACACACAACAGTCACTCCTCTTCCCTCATCACTTGCCCTCGTCCGACTTGATCGCTTGTGGTTTGATGGGCCCCGTGCGCACTGGCTTCCCAGCAGCTGCCTGCGCCTGTGGTGACGGCGTCTGGGCGAGCGGCGTCGCCTGCGCCGGCATTGTGACGAGTGTCGGCTCAGATCCGCCCACCGCGCGCTCCGCCGGGGCCTCTGGCACCTCGGGTTTGGTCGTTGACATTTTGTGCTGCTGCTGGGGTGATGGCGGTGGCTGCTGCTGCTGCTGTTGTTGTTGTTGCAATGCCTGCGGATGGTGGGGGAGCGATTGTTGTCCGGAGAAAAAGAGCTGCGTGGATTGAAGAACCTCGGCCCTCTGTCGTGCCTGTTTGCACAGACACACAGGCAAGGATTACTTTTCCCCTTTACCCTGTGGGAACAAGTGTTGTTTGCAAGCGCCTATAAAGGCCGGATCCACTCAGCTTCTCCACTGTAGATACTCACATTGTACCACATTTAGCCTCAACTGACCCGAGGGACACTCGGGGCTGAAGCATGTTTGGCCCCGCTCTCACCTTCAGCTGGTCGGTAACGCGGAGCAACGGTGGTCCGTGCGAGACGCCAGAGCGTGCGCCTGCTGGCCCCCCAAGCGAAGGAACGGGTGGCGGGCCCCCCCCGGTGGGGCCCAGCGATGGGGGTGGGGCTCCTCCTCCGCTGCTACGGCCTCCACCCTGCGCCTGCGGACGCAGCGGTTGTGCGCGAGTGAACACGAGCGCGCACACAGGAAGACGTGCGTGCGGCGAGGCTGTGATACCGAATGCAAATGTGGCTGAGCATATGGAGCAGCGGTGCAAAACGCTGCAACACAGCGATCGTGTTTGTGCCGCAGTAGCGGTGACTTCAGGGCGAGAGAGAATGCGCGCACAAAGCAGTAACGTTTTACTCAACACAACTGTGCGAGAGGCACCATTAACAAATCTGCGCATCGGTGTAACATCCACACGTTACCATAGCATGTCTGTGTGTACGGCAGTGATGCGTAAGTTTGGCATTTAACACAAACGCTGCAAAAATCGGTTAAGGGAATATATTTAACATGCTGGAAACTCCCCCCACCCCCCACCTCCTTGTTGAAGGACCACTTCCATATAATGGTGAAGGAGGTTTTGTGTTTAAGTAAAGCGCAGAGCGATGCCACCTGGAGTCTAGCACCTCTGCTCGGGTCTTCCGAGGTGAACAGGTCTGGGGGCAGGTTTCAGACAAATTACGACACACTCTCCAACTCAAGGAGGATGGTGTCAGGAAGGGAATCCAGTGATTGGTTCCAATAACCCAACCTTTGGAAGGCAACTGGTCAATCTGGTTCAACTTGGATACCAGCTATTTAAACCAGTAACACACAAAACTCTCTGGCTATGAGTTTGAGGCTGCAAGTAAATGCTTTGTATTTAAGTCCAGATTTAAGGATGAGAATGTAGGTTTATACATCTAAAATTAAAGAGTTATTGTGCAAGTCTATTCACAGAGGTGAGTATTACTGACCAAAGTTAAGGAGTGAAGAACTCAAGATTCCGGTGTAAGGGTTCGAGTCCAGGGTCAAAGAGACCCCGTGGAGGGACGATGTACGTGACCACGAGGCGCAGGTGACGCACGGTTACCTGAGCACTCACGGGACGTTGGTACACGGGGGTGGCGGCAGACTGCGCGCCGGACGTGGTCGGGGCCGTGTTCGCCGGGGCCGTGGCCGGTGGGGCCACCTGTGTGGGCGCCGGCACGATGTAGCGCTGGATGGGCGTCACCGGAGAGAACGGCGACGCAGACGTGCTGAGGGAGGACACCGGTGGGGGCCGGGGAGCCTGCGGAGGAGCGCACACAGGTCCCGCGGCTCAACCAGGTGTGCACTACACCACTCGATAACTGTGAGAGCACTGAGCAGGGTATGCGACATGCCCATCAAAGACTTCTAAGGCATATTATTTACGTTTTGCTGTGCAATCAGAATATGAAAAAAAGTGCCTGGCGTGCAGCGGTTTATTAACAGAGCTTTTGACTTGTCAGTGCTAAAGTATACATACCAATTAAAAAATCTTTCTATAGCCTTCGGTCAAGTGCTGTTAAGCAAGTACTTATGAAGGCCAGCATGGCACACAAAGGGGTGGGTGGCCACCACCCCGCCCAGCTTCCTTTGTCACCCCAGTGACTATGTTTTTACACATGGCCATTTGAGGCCGAATTAAACTAGTTGTAAACCAAGGATCAGTTCAGAAAATCATCACTGGTGCTAACTGTGAGCGAGAATTAAATTTGCATAGCTGGGTATGTAGTGCAGCGCGCTAACCGCCACACTATCACTCCCCATACCAACACCCCCTTCTCACGAACACACGCAGATGGAAACCTATGCACACTCACTTGGTGCTGGTAGACCTGTGTGAAAGATTGGCCCACGCGGGTGGATTGAGTGGGACCTCCGCCAGATTTGCTGATCCCTGAACCTTTCGTCGTGGAACTTCCTGCCAAACCAGGACTGACAGAGCCCGGCCTGAACCGCACACACATACACGTGTCAGTGAAACCATGTAACGTTATTTGCAAAATGTATTGTGTGTGGTGATGTGCTGCATTGCACTTTACTAGCCGACTGTGCTACGTTGTACCACCTTCAATGGGCGTGATGTACTGTGAACGTAATACTGTGCTACATCATGAGTTGTAAGAGGTGCTGAGTACGAGCATGGTAAGACAGGTATGGGAGTGGTGGTGGATTTCTGTACGGGAAGTGGTTAGTGTTGTATTGGATGTGGTTAGTGCTGTGCGTGCTATATTGAGCGGGGTAAAAACTGCCGGGGGGACATGGTGTGCTGTGGGTGTACTCAGTATGTAGTGGCAAGCAGCAATGTGGTGGTTCCAGCACTACATTACAAACGAAGAGACCTGAGTTGATTCCCACTCACAGCAACACAAGTGGCATACATCTGCAACAGGGGTGGGCCTATCCTAACTCGACCCATTCTTGAATTCGCACCTGGTGTGTTTTATGAGATCAGCAAAGGCGGCTAGATGTGGTGTTGGCCACCTACTCCCTCGTGTGCCGTGCCAGCCTAAATTAGGTGCTCGGAACAACACTTGCTCCGTCTGTTAGAGGCTA
>JAZEWT010000002.1:15427388-15465872 GCA_036362905.1 Mordacia mordax
TGTCTGTTACAGCACGAGCAACAATACCTAAAGGGGCTCGTAGCCGGGGTGTTTCCATGCGGAGTTTGCGGAGGCGTGTGATGTTTCCCCTCTCCGGCTACACCATAATCCGACACCTGGAAAAGCTGGTTATGGGATGGGGTGCAAACAAATCATCGGTTAATAAACACTCTCTCTCCAGTCCAACCGGCTCCGCTCAAAACATTTCATTGTAATGGTTTCACAGTTTACATTGTTTGTTGGAATCCACGAGCGCAACTTGTGTACCTGTGTGCAATGGATAAAAGAATCCTTGCATTGTGTAACTGAGAGATGGTAATGGTTTGGGGAGGTCTTTATGGTTTTTTTTTTTACCCAGGAAAGCCTCAGTCTCATGATTTTCTTTCAGAGGGAGCCTGCCAAGTTTTTACATTATCGGGTGATGTCCACGTTTCAAT
Organism: Mordacia mordax; assembly: GCA_036362905.1. NCBI lineage: Eukaryota > Metazoa > Chordata > Hyperoartia > Petromyzontiformes > Petromyzontidae > Mordacia > Mordacia mordax. The sequence goes on from JAZEWT010000002.1 coordinate 15,427,826, forward strand.
ACTTCAAATTTGCGCCATGTCAGCAAAGCGGTCTACCCTTGTGAACAATGTTAAGGGATATTTGACGTCTACTGTGAAAGATACGGCACACATAGTAGTATTATTACAGTTAATTCTCCAACGTAATATTAATCTGGGTGGACACTGCGTTCCAACCGTGAACCTCTGCAATAAGTTGGAAAGGCACTGCCACTGTGGGCCAGGTCGCTACCTACAACGGCAGTGACCAGACGACGGTTGACGATGACGACAATGAGAACTGCACTGAAGAGCTGCTCTTTCGTGATAGCAGATAGGAACGTGATCCTCCTCCTCTCCTTCACGACGGTTCGCGTCCGATATGTTGGAGGCATCGCCGGGCCTCAAAACAGTTTCAATTTTCACATCGAGCCACAAAAACCGACATCGAGACACCGGAGACGACTGTGTGGCTGTGAGTCCGCGAGGCTCGCCTTGTGCTGGCCGGGTGTGTAGCGCGGGGCCTGATTGGAGATGGCTCGCGGAGCCGCGTGCGTGAGGACGCCGCGCGTCTGCGGAGCCGCCATCGACTGCTGCGACATTCTGCGGGACAAAAACCGTCGTCAACGACAGAAACGCAACGGCCCTATTTGAGATGTGTTTCTCCTATCCCACGTATGTGGAATTTGCATCACTGGATAAGCGGAGAATACCTCCTCATGCTTGTTTGAAGTTAAATTATTTTATTGCTTTAAGTTTTTGCAGTTAAATATACAGCTTAGAAGGGTTATACATAAAATATTAAAGCAAGATTAATGATTGTGGTTCTCCCCCCCCACCCCAAAAAAGAAATTCCATATTTTATGTCCAGTTAAGTTTGCCATTAGTGTTCTCGCAAATAACGCAGCAACTTGTTAACATATACACGAGGGCTATAACGGCGCACTTGACTAACTAGCCTTTCATCCCCACGTATAAAATTTTAAGGAAAATTCCCGATTGCCCTGCAAAAGCCCTCTCTGCACGCTTTCGATGCCAACCAACGCAAGAGGATCAATTTAGAGTCTTGGGGGATGGCATCACGGACGCATAGAATTGCTCGAGCATCAAGCCAGAAAAACTGACATCAAGCCACCACATCAGTAAGTGGTAACCCTTGAATTGACAAAACCATTAATTACAATGGAGCCATAATAAAGTAATACCGGACACAGACGATGGAGCAGAGTTCCTCCGAATGAAATGTGCACGCTCAGTCTTGACCCACGGCCCTTACCCCTGCAGGGCGATGAGTGTCTGCTGGGTGCCCCCGTATCCCTGAATGGGCAGTCCCATGTGCTGCAGGGTGGCCGCCGGCGATTGTGAGGTGGCGTAGAAGCCGCTCTGCTGGGGCTGGGAGTACACGCCCAACTGACCCATGCCCTGTTGTGTCTGGGGAGTGCCCGCACACGCGTACGCACCCCACGCACGCACGCACACACACACGACACAAGCACAAACACAGACGCACCCACGCACATGCCAAGACGTACGCACACATCCACCCACACCGAAACACCCCCTCCCCAGTGAGTTGTGGAGATTTCCAGACAAGTGTTGTTAGTAAGCACTTCAGAATGGTGAAATACAGCTGTTGTTTGCACTGCTTGATGTTCACCACATACGCATCTGCTACAGCCATTAAACACTCACTAGAGCGGCACGAATGACACTGTACGTACACGCCGGCACGCACCACCTCACATTCAGCGGGATACACACACCAAGTCGTGGTGCGCAGACGGACAGGCACCTGCATGAGGTGAGTCGAGTCCATCATTGGAGTCTGCTCATAGATGAAGGCGGGCAGGGGCTGGTGTGGAGGCGGTGGCGGCGCAGGCTGCGGTGCTGCTTGGCTGTATGTTTTCCCCATATCCGACGCGAAGCCTCCCCCGTACAGCGGCTTCGGGGGGTTACCTGCCGACAGCACCAGCGCCGACGGCTGCGTCATGTTGGGTTGCAGGAACGCCTGGCCAGACCTGCACACCGCACAGAAAGACCACTCGCATAACGGCATCGCCACTCGGCACAAAACTTAAAACATCCACCCGTCAACGCTTGCACGGCGACCACGTGAAAAACGGAGTGGGGCACACACCGGAACAGCTGTAGCGACGGCCCAAACATGTCGGGCCCCTGCGGTGGCGCAGGCTGATTCACAGCCTGCGGTTGGCCTAGCTGCGATGAGTACAGTGAGAAAGGCATCTGCGGCTGGTGGTGCATGGCCTGGGGTGGGCCTGGGGGGGGCCCAGGTGGAACGGCCCCGCCGCCCGGCCCACTCTGGTAGGCCTGGCCCTGTTGCATGGCTGGGGGGCCGCCCCCCACACGAGCCTGCTGCATCGGGAACAGGTGCGACGTGTCCACGTGGTAGTACGTTGGAAACTGGCCAGTCGGAGCTGCGGGAGAAGTTAACAAAAGCATAGTCACGTTATCCAGATCCTCCTCATCCTCATTGTCAGTCCCAGCTTAATCCTTACATGGAGAGCAGGGGAGCTGGAGCCTATCCCGGCAGACACAGGGCGTAAGGCAGGGTTATACTCATGTTGGGACGCCAGTACATAGCAAGTCATCGGAGGTCATTTTAGTTATCAGGCCACCGGTGTACACAGCGAAAAGCCACGCGGACACGGGGAGAATATGCAAACTCCTCACAGAGTCACGTGAGCTTAAAATGTAAAGAAGTCCTTATTGCTGTGAGGTGGCAGTGCTCTCCACTTTGCCACAGTGGCACCCCTCATCCGTGTCATCATATTCCATACAGTGGCACTATGTTCAGAGGACTTGGCTTACAATTAGAAAAAAGTTTAAATATAAGCTAGAGATCACCTTAACGAATCGTCATCACTGGTGTCAAAACAGAGTATCACGTTGAGGCAACTCAATAATGGTCATCATATTAATAGACTGGTCCCTGTCGTGGGATTGTGGTATTTGCACCGAGAGCTTAGGTCCACTAAATAGAAGAGCACTGCACCAATGCTTATGTCAGAAGGGCAACTTTCCAACCATATTAATAAAAGAAATCCATACTTTAAAACAGCATAGGTGCGAGATTGTGAGGTTGCCACATTATCCCCTCCACACGCCACGCTCACCTGGTCCCGGCTGAGACAGGTACAGCTGTTGTTGCTGCTGGTGCATCATGGATGGCGCACAGCTCAGCTGGGACAACTGCGACAGCTGTGACATCTGAGTGAGCTGCGGGATTAGGGACAGCTGGCTTGCCACCTGCTGAGCTTGCTGTTGGTGTTGCTGCTGCTGCTGCTGTTGCTGCTGCTGCTGCTGTTGCTGCTGGAGCTGCTGTTGTGGCTTCACCTTGCATATGTTGCTGGCGTGCTCGGAGGTGAGCATGTTAGGTTTGGCCGCGAGCGAGGACGCAGATGATGACACTACCCCATGGTAGCTCACTGCGCCACACGGGAACACGTGCCAGTCAACTTAGAAGCCAAGTTGCAGGCCAGAAGCAAGTGTTACAAATCAACAGCTATTAAGGTACGTGGAACAGTAAGGCTGGCCATGGCAACTGATGGTGGCCAACATCACGCATGGCCACTAGCCTTCAACTAAATTAGTGGTGGTAATGTTGAAGTAAAATACCAGCTGCTCATTTAAGGCTGGCATGACCTAAAGAAGTGCCTATAATAGTTTCAGACAGCTGTCTGTTTTTATTTTATCAAAATCAGTGCTGTCAGTAGCCCCAAGTCACAGTTAAAAGAGCAGAGCTCATATAAAGACACGTATACCATAGCATACGGAATGCATTAGGTTAGTCAGCACTTCATTAAGAGTATAAAAAAACTATTTATATGAAAATAAAGCTTTATGCATCAAAAATGTTGATCCTGCCCTCTGTTGGATGATGCCCCAATAGACAATAATACTGAATTAAAGGGCAAGTTCAATTTGGGTTAAGGGGAGGGAATGGATATGGTGGTATCTTCCAAATTGAAATTAAGCATGCAAAAACACTTCATGACAAGATGCTAACAATAAATATATAAATAAGTACATGAGTAGATCAAAAGATAATTGGGGGATTGGAGGCTAGTGGATAATTTCCTTTATAACCCCCTCCAAAATCAAAACAAATCGCTTTTGTTTAAGAAAACTTAGTGAATACCATGCTTCGATGTTTGATTGCTGATGTTATTTAAATTCTCTCCTGGAGCACATTTCGCCTCCCATATTGGAGGCATCAATGTGGGAGACACGCGGGTGTAAACATGAACACTTGACATGGCTATCACAGAAGAGCGGCGCTGTATAGAACAATTTTCATACATCAAGCCATGAAAACCAACGGCAATGTACCTTGCCAATTATTTTTTTAAATGTCGACCGTAATGCCGACAGACGTGGCACATCATTTTGATTAATGTCACCGGATATTAAATGTTCAGCTGTGAAGGGGGTGTCGTACGCATTCTGGCTAACCACTAACATAAAACCTCTGCAAATAGGTGGCAAACAGGTGGCAAACAGGTGGCAAACAGGTGGCAAACAGGTGGCAAACAGGTGGCAAACGCTCCAGCGCTTGGCCACAGTCACCACCACAGCGGGAACCCGTGCGGCCCTGGTGTTCCAATGACCCATCACACAAACCCACCGGGTATGGACGAGATGCCAGCGTCGGCCATCGACACGGGGCATGTGTAGCCGCCGTAAGCAGCGGGCCCCACCATGCTGTCCCTGGGCGAGGCGAGTGGCCCCACGGCGCCGCCGGGCCCCGCAGCCGCCACGACGTTGGCTGCCGCGGTGCTGGCCGTGGCGGGTGGGGGTGGAGGGGGCCCCACCGGTGAGGGCGCCGGCACCGGTTCGCCGCCGCCGAGCCGCGGGGAGTTTTCCCACGCCTTGCGGGCCGACTCCATCTGTGGGTGGCCGTAACAATGTGCGCAGACGAGCCGTTGGTGTGAACATGTGGCTGGCAATCGGAAATTAGTTTAAATACGAACAGATGTGGTGGCACTAGGGTTGCCAACTTCAATTATCCGATTAAAAACTCTGGGCTTTCAAAAGTCAGCAGAAGATTGATACCGATTCCAGTACAATCCCGGCCAATCTGGGACATTTGGTAACCCCAGGTGGCATGCGCCTGTGATCCCAGGCTCGGAAGGCAGGCAGGGTGGTTCATGCTGATCGTGTGTTGGAAGATTCCGAAACGTGTTAGGATGTAAAATTTCAATAAGATTACAGTACAGCAGGTGGGTTTGTAACAATACAATACTTGACAACTTCAGACACAGAACTGGCCATACATATAGCCAAAAAATGGAAGTAGTGTTGAGGCTCACTCACTATGACACATACCTGGATAAACAGAACATTATAACATTTCCACAAATAAACTGGCTCCCAATACCCTCTTGTGGATGCCACTTTCTTACTGGAAGTTCATCTTCCTTTAGTAACTTACTCAACGATGACCTCGCGACCTTGTGTGTGCGTGCGCGTGGGGCAAGTTTTGCCGAGAGCACACGCGCCTTGAGTCTATGGTGCTAAATGGAGGACCTGCATCTTGGACCTGTACGTGTGCTGTTGCGCGCGTGCTTGAGCCTGTGCTGACCTTTAGCGTGAGGTCGGTTGCAACCAGAGCCCCAGGAATGATGCTGCTGTTACTGCTGCTGCGCGGCATAGTGCGAGGGATGGGCACCTGTGACAGACAAAACCCAGCAGAGGCGGCAGCGCAAGTGAGCCGAGCGCCCCTACACGAGCTTGAACTGCACAGTTATTGGGCAAGCTAACCAACCAAGGGTCCTTTGAAGACCAAATTCTAGAAGAACATAGCTTTTATCTTTAGGATGCATACCTGGACTGAGCCCTGAGTTGTTCGACATCAGTATGACTAACGTGTGTCATCACTCCAATGCGTTTCCTACACACCAATGCAATTATATCCCTATCATGCTATGTTGGTATAGCTATCTCAGATGTTAAAATATATTTTTTATGGATTAATAATAATTGAAAATCCAATCATCCAGCCCAGGATAAATAGCCCATATCCGTATATACAAATTAAGATTATTATTTTTGATCACACCTTTCTGTTCAGTCACTTAGGATTAATTCATGACACTGACCAGTTCCACATGTAGCTGGGTGTAGCAGCGCTTGACTCTCAAGCACAAAGTTGCAAGTTGAAATAATAGTCAAGGGGTTCACCTGTGTCTCAAACAAGCACAAAGTGGCGCTTATAAAAATAAAATAATTTCTAATTTATTATATTTATATAGCGGTGCCTTTCACTCTTGAGGCCCCAAAGCAATGCAGGAAACAGGTGATGGGGGGGGGGGGGAAGCCATGTTGACAGCTGGCACAAACCAGCGTATTATTAATTAATTGGCCAATACCATCACAAGTTAATTTTGTTGTAGGAGGAAAACAGAGAACCCAGAGAAAACCCATGTAGAACAGAGGGAGAACACAGGAACTCTACACAGAAAGGTGTCCGAGGTGGATATCAAAGCAATTTGGGCAAAAGTTTATTTCTGTGAGACGCACATGTGTTACCAAGATGCGGTGCCAAGCCAGTTGTGAATACCCGATATTTCGGCAGTGGGGGTTATGTTGTGCACGACACAACCTATATTTCTCATGAATCCACGATAATTTTCTTAACACTTTCTTGCGGAGGCTGAGCTGACCCCTGATGTGCATTTCAATGCATCACTGCAAGTTGAGCATCCTAACTGCCACAAAACCCAGCATTGTGCGATCACGTGGTGTCACTGGCTGGGTGCATCTGCAAGCGCCGGGCTCACCGTAGACACGAGCGGTGTCTCCAAAGCTGCGGGGTCGTGCACTGGCTCCGCCGACACAGCGGTAGACGTGTACACACTCACGGGTTCCTGTAAGCGGAGACACAGCAAAATAAACGTGATACCCTGCCTATTATAAAATCATGTGCAATGCTTCAGATCCCATGAGAAACTAAGCAGATTTGAGGCTGGACAATCTTTGACTGAGAAGCCAAGATGCACAAATAGGCAGTTATAGGGTTGCTGGTCTACTCAGGAGCACAACAGGAGAGTTCAGCAAAATATAGTGTAATACTGTACATCTATGCACATACGTCCACCCTACCCGCATTCACCAACGTACCATGACTAGCATAATGAAGAATGGTAAAAATCCACAACCCACACAGCATGGGGAGACCCTTATGTTCAAGAAGGGATTAACTAAAAAGCTGTACATGTACAAGTACAGTGTCTGGCACTGGGCCTTAAAACATTCTAGCTCGATGTGCAGTGTCACGATGCACACAAGTGCCACTTGCACCCTATGTGTGTCAGATGAAGGAGAAGCACAAGAGCTTGGCTATGGCACCACCGATGTGCTGTTACCTTGACAGCAGTGTGGCCGTGCTGCCGGCGCTCCTCGGATGAACACGGTACCGACACTGGCACAAACTCGGGCGCGTCGACCCCAGAAAGTGCAGCAGTTGCCGTCTCCGCTCCGGTTGCAACAGGACTAATCCTGCCGCCCCCCAGTACCACAGCCACACCACCACCATTGCTGCCTCCACCGGTGCTACTGCCGCTGTCACCGCCGCTACTACCAGTTACTGCTGCTGCTGCTGTTGCTGCTGCAGAGACAGGAGCAGCACAACTGATGTCACGGCCCTATAGTGGAAATACGCTCACCTGGCTGCTTGTGACGTGGTATCAGGTACGTTTTAATAGACAATAGGAGAAAGAAGACTTCCAATGCACACACAATTGTAAATGAACTTCACCTTAAAGTAACAGTCTTTGCTGGCAACAACTAGAATTACTGAACGGAGCCAATCGACTTCGTAAAGCAAAACCTCAAATGACAATCCACGTTTGGTGTCGGGTTAGAACGGTGTGCGTGTGGTTGCACTTGGCCACGTGGAGCCTCACCCGCGGGAGTGTCATCCCTCCTTTGCCTCAGTGAGCGCTCTTTCCCCACGGGGCCTGGCGTAAGATCGGCGCGATCACTTGCAGTCTCACGAATCTAGGACAAAACGTACGCGCCATACATGGAGAGGACTCGTGTGCCAACTCTGTAAATACGGGTGTAAACGACGCACGGTGGCGAGGCAGAGACCAGAGGCATGCGGGGGAGGGGACAAAGGACCTGTAACGGAAGCGTGCGCAATGTGAACCGGTACGGGTGCCGCAAGTGCTGCACACGGATAAAAACAACCGCACAATGCTTGCACACTAAAGAACAACAACGTGGGATATAGGCAGACACAGACAGCACTTTCACGAGCAGAAAATGAATGTTCACAGCCATATTAGATGTACGTACACCGGCAGGAGCCACACAAACAAACACTAATCCTGCCCATCCACTGTCTAAATGATCAGCACAGAGGATTTGAGAAAGAACTGGTATCATTCATTATTAATACCCACTCAAGCCTGTGAACAGGGTTGTGAGGTGCCGGAGCCTATCTCGGCAGCCACAGGGTAGACAGCGGGGCTATATTCTTGATAGGATACCAGTTTATGACCATACACTACACAATTTACTCAGCCCAATTAACCTAGATAGCAGGATGCGTTTGGAGAACACCGGAGTATCCGGCAAAAATCCATGTGGGCACGATGAAAACCATTTAAACCCCACACAGATAGGCATCCAATCAGCCATTGGAACTCAAGAACTTCTGAGGTGTCAGCGGTACTCAAGAGCACCACCATGCTGCCCAAAAACCTGAATGCTTTGAGTAACTTTCAGACTGTATTGGCAAGGGAAGGCTGCCTGTTTCAGGCTCTAGCCCAGTGCAGCCGGGGCTCTGTACTGGACCCGCTAACGTTGCGGACGAGAGTGCAACGCCCCCTACCGGCTCACGCTGTGCTCGGGTCGACCGCGCTCTCTGCTCCTTTGGCTCAGCTCCTGCGGCCCCTCCTCCAACCACCTCCACGCCACCCGCGGGCACCTCCACGTGGGCAGGACCAGCGATGTGGGTCGTGCTTATGCTGCCAGAGTTAGCGGCGGAGCCCGACACCAGGTTTGAGGACCCCGCGACTTGGTAGGCCGAACTGGGCACAAGAGCAGAGGCCGACGCCTGCGAGGCGGAGCTTGAGAGGTGGGTGGAATTTGTGACGACTTGGTGGGCAGGGCCAGGGGGTTGCTGTGCAGGGCTCTGCTGGAGGGCAGGGTTCGAGACCGGTGCGACCTCCTCCCGTGCAGGTTCTGCAGCTCCATCCGCTTTCCCTGGGGCCAGCTGCGGGAATTCACACGCGCACGTATCAGGCCATCAACTCACGCACACAAGGGTTCCTACACAGCTAAACCTGCATAAACAGCACCAGCCTGTGCTTGCGTGAAAGAAGGAATGCCTTAGATGTTTACTTATTGTTAACTTGGTAAGTGTATGTATGCATATTAGGGGAACGGTAGTGTTTTGGTTATCACGCTGCACGCTGAAACCAGCTACCCATGGTAAGTCCCGCTCACAGCCAATACCTGTGCCGATTTTTTGAAACAGTCCTTGGCCATCTCGAGGTTGACTTTTTCAAGTGAGAACCTGGTGTAGTATGTAAACGTCACCACCAGGGAGACAAAGGTGGCCAGGTGTGGTGCTGGCCACCTCTTCATGTACCCTATCTCTCTTCACAGGTGCTACTCGCTAGCAGCACTTAACCCTACATTCTGTTAAGGCTAAACAGGGGTTCTTTATCTGATTTTGTACATCGGAATTTGGGTGCGAGCGTCGGATGCGAGCGTGCGGTGCCAGCGGGGGATACTCACCTCCGTGGAGCCGGCACGTGCGGTCAGGGGCTTGTTCCATGCGTTCACAGGGGGCAGCACGGGCGCTGCCATGAGAGGTCCGACTGCACATGCGCACAGAAAAAAGCTCAGTTAACCGCAGGCACAGAAACCCTAACATGTAGAAGTACAAACATTCATTCATTATCAATACCCACTTAATCCTGTACAGGGTTGCTGGGGGGCTGGAGGCTATCCCAGCCGACAGAGGGCGCACTTTTTGTGTCCTGTTGGCTGTTAAGCCATTACATCGCAGGGCACACTTTTTGGGGCAATTTACTCAATAGGTCAGGGTGAACTGGGACGATGGGACGAAACTGGAGTACCCTGCAAACACCTATGCTGGAACGGGGAAAACAAGCAATCGCCACACACAAGGCACCAGAGCCCGGAATCAAACCCGGGACCTTCTTGCTGTGAGGCGACAGCACCAAGTACAAACGAGCAGTAATAATACACACTAGAACACAGGGGATATAAAACATAATCGAAGATCCCCCCCCCCCCTCTTGGCAGAGAATGCTGTGATGAGAGCTGTTAGGGAGCACCTATAAAATGCTGGCACAATGCATGGGGTGGGTGACCAGTACCACGTACAAACCACAATTTTCCCCCATGTGGTGGTGTTTAGACATCACACTAGGTACGCATCTGAGATGTAGTCAGCCTAGGTGAGGCTCAGCACTAGTTCAGATAATCCCGAGTGGTCTTGGTCCTAAAAGCAGGGAATACAATTCGGGTAGCCGGTTGAATAGTGCAGTGAGCTCTGCACTGCCATTCCCCAAAAACTAAACAATGGTGACGCAGAAGCACGCATATGCAACCCACTATTAGGCCCGTTACGCCGAATTCAAGCAGAAACTTGGGAGTAAAAAGACAATAGGTAAAGCTATGAGTGTTGTCGATTGTGCACGGACTTACTGCCAACAGCCCAAATATCGTTTGTCGGCAACTGTGGGTAATTACCATTATTTCTTGGTAATAATGAACTGCGATTGATGATGAGGGTTCAATATAATTTGGCAATATTATCCAACTACATGAGCCCAAACTCTACAAGGCTTAGGAGGGGCTTGACGTTCTTACAAACTTTTAAGTTGCAAAGCATTGTGGGAAAATCGGACTCATAATTAACATGCATGCCTTCCAACAAATTGATGAGGACATTTCCCATTAATCCTTTCATGCGTGAGCATTTATCACATTCTCGCACCCAAAGTGTACCTCTCTTGCTGACTTCTGGCTGCGATCCATTGGTGGGAACAGGCACAGCTGCCCCAGCATCACCTGCTCCGCTCCCTCCAAACTCATGCACTTTGCCTTGCTGCTGCAGAGGTTGTGACTGCTGCTGCTGATTTTGCTGCTGTTGACCCAGTTGCTGCAAGCTCGGCTGTTGTGGAGCTGGAAGCTGCTGCTGCAGCTGAAGCCCCAGTTGCTGCGCAGGCGGCTGTCCTTGCTGTTGCTGTGCAGTCTGTTGCTGCGTCTGCTGCTGTTGTTTTTTGGCCAGGCGGGGCGGCAACTTATTGCTGTTGCGATTTTTTTCCTTCTCAGGGCGACCCTTGGTCACCACCTGCTGTGTGATCAAAAGCTAAAGTTAATCACAGTCATCGCCTAAACAGTGAACAGAGTGCAACCTGACCATCTTTATTCTCAGTCCGAACATTTGTTGTACCGCAAGAATTCGATAGCCAGAGCTTTGCGAGCTCACTGGGTATTTTCTGCTGCAATAATTATTTTAGGTGAAAAGTGACATTATAAACTGCAACTGATAGGGAACGTTGTATTTACACGTTTTTTTTTAATTGATGTTAGTACATGATTTTATTTGGACTGGAAATGACACCATGTGGTAGTGAAAACTTGCAATCAGACGAACAAGCATGTGTGCAGAGGCAAACTTAAAAACACTGGTTTAATCACAGATGACTGAAACCTCTTTTTGAACTGAAAAAATCAGTGGCCACTTAGTGCTGGTGTGGCAGTAAGCACCCTTACATACCCAGTAGACCAACATAAACGATCCAAAAACGTCAAATAAAAAATCTTAGAAATCACTCAGAACGTGGTGACGTTCAGAGGAGAGCGGCGGACACGGATGCTGGACTGCGGAATGCTGCACGGCGGTGGAAAGCTCTACCGGAACGATCGCCTCCTCCTTCTTGTCCTGGAGACGCTTCTGCCTCTTGGACAGAACCTGCGTGAAGCCGGCGCCCGCGCTCTGTGGGTCCTCTGCCTCCTCCACGCTCAGCAGGGGATGATCGTCTATGATCACCACGCCTGAGCACGTGCACACGTACAAAAATCGTGGACCATGAAAGGCAAATGCTGTTAGCGAACCCCTAGTAATGTATGCACTCTACACAATAGGGTTGTGTGGCCAGAACTAATTCTCACCACACGTCTCCAAGTCAAGTACTTATTTAAGGCTGAGAGGTTCATATACTGTGCGCTACTCATGTCATGGATGGACACCAAGTGACAAGATGATGAGACTTGTCTCACTCTGCAAGCCACTGCACTCTCCATACACGTCGACAAATAGAAACAGTTGGTGTCTTATTGTTCAGAACAAACTCACACATTCCTTATATATGAACCCTTGCACAAGGTAGCAATAAGTTAGTTTATTAAACAGCAGTTGCTAAATAGATGCTTGAGACCAATAACAGTGCATTAAATAAAGATGGTAAAGGTTTCAGAGCCAGCCCTCAAAAATTCGTATTGAAATTTCAATGTGTCGCCCTGCTAGCATTATCAACTTACTTTTTTCTGACGATGGAACCAGAAAGTAATATATATTTTAAATTCCTATGGGGAAGGCCAGTTTCTCCAAATGACAATAACCGTTATAGGTTACAAATAAGCATCCAAATTACTGGGGTGGGGCAAAGTCCACACTGCTGCCACCGAAGAGTGTTGCTCATTTCGTTAACTTCAGAAGACCCACGATGGTGACACGCCGAGATGACCCCCAGCTTGCATTTGACCTCATGAGCTTTCATCTACATGCTCTTCAGTACAGTCTCGCTCAGCAATTTCAAAGCTGTAAGCGTGCCCTGCTCGCTGCGTCACTCACTGGCGTAGTTGTTGAGGTCGAACTGTGAGATTGCATCCGCCTTCTCCTTGGCTTTCTTGGCCTCCGTCTCCTGTCGCTTGGCCTGAGCCTGTTGGGGGTCTGGGGGGGGATCCGATGGGGGACCGCCGCCGCCACCCCCTGCGGCGCTGGCGATGCGCTCTGGCACTCTGCATGCAAACAGCAGACAAAAAATCCGAAACGCAAAGGTGAGTCCAATTCAGTTTCATAGGGGGCATGCGCTGAGCGCAAGGCTAGACAATACGAAATGGATGAGCACCAAAACCTCTAATGTGGAACTGTGTGCATGGGTCATGGTGTTTGTTTTGGTCAAAAAACCAACCAAGCCCTCCTTTCCCGTATTGGCTTCGTGTGGGGCAGTGATGCACACAGCCGAGCGTGGCAAAGGTGTTACTGCGACAACATGCACGGGCAAACACATGCGTGCCCGTCTCGTCTCCGCATTGCATGCCAGCTGGTCACGTACCCCTTCTTCGCTCGATGTGCCACCGCGCTCACCCGGTCCCCCCTCCCGCCCCCCGCCAGCCGGCGGTTTGTCCTCTCTCGCTCTCCACCCCGAGAGCCACCCCCCCCCAGTGCCCGCCGAGATGATCCCTGGGCGGGGCCACCAAACGAGGCATTGGCACCACGAATTCCACTGCCCGTGATGCCCCCACCGCCACTGCCACCGACTACTCCTCCACCGCCACCTCTGCCACCACCCCCACTGCCATCAGCACTCGAAGAATCTGGACCCCTATGGACAGGAATAGAGAAAAGCAGAGACCAGTAGGAACAGTGAAAAAAATCATTATTGCCACAGGCGATACTGGATCCCGTCATGGTAATGTCTCGCTTATTGCTCCCAAAGGAGATAAATAATGCACAAAACTTATTTTAAGTTATTTGATGCATCTTTGTTAAAGTGACAATATACATTTAAGAAAGGGTTTCCATTAACTCAATGAACACGTTGGGTGCAATCACACACTAAACTTGTTTAATGTCCAAATGTTTGAAATTTGCATGAAAACCCCAGATACTCAGTGCTGCCATCTCGGGTCTCATTACCAACGCATGTACTGTGAGCCCTCTGATCCAAGTGGACTCACGGTGCCCCATTGTACCTGGGATGCATGTCCCGAGTGCGAATCTTGCGCTCCCTCTCAGTGAAGTCGCTGCTCTCTGAAGCAGTCTCCCACTCCTCGTTGGCTAGGTCGGATGGTTCGGGAGAGCGAGCACCCCCGCCTGGATCCACATCCACACACACAAGGACACAAAGAAAACAGAGGCACATACGTGTACACAGATGCATAGAAACATTATGATCTACCACTAATAACGTGCTTAGAACCACTTATCATGGCGGAAGGGTTTGCGTGTTCTGACGAGCTCCAGAGCTACGTCACCTGGAGTCGAGCACTTCTGGCAGGGTGACCCTTGGTGAAAAGATCTGGGGGGAATTGAAAGTTCCAGGTAAATAATGATCCGAAGAACCACCGACAAAAGCAGGTTGGTGTCAGGAAGGGTATCTAGCTGTAAAATTCTGCTCCACCCCACCACGGGAGAGGGGGTAGGGGCAACCAGCCATCCCGGGTGAACCTGGACAGCAGCCGTTTTAAACAGCAACATTAACAAAAACACGCGCACATTCACCCTGAGATTTGAGAACGAGGTAAAGGTGCGACAGATCGTAGACAGGCACGAGAGTGGGAAGGCAGCAACGTCGAAAGCTGGCAACATTTGGTAGCCAATGCATTTTCTATATATGAAGATATTATCAGCCAAACAGTGAGCGTGTCCACGTTTAACATGAGAACAGGAGCACCTGGTGAAAGCTCGTGTGGACAGAGCAAATACAAACGTTAGTCACAGATCGTCTGTGCATGCATGAAGACTGCAGGGGAAATGCTAAGTGCACGCCTGTTCAGGCTAACGTGACACACGAAGGGGAAGAGCAAGGAGGTACCAAAATGAGGTGTTTTGTCTCCCCAGTGCTGGTCTCCCCCATACAATACAAGCTACTCACTCAAAGCAGTCAACCTCGGAGAGAAAGGCCTAATACCATTTAATATACCACTGAACTTGGCAACGAATGGGATTCAAACTAATTATTTAAAATCTCCGTGCCATGTGTTAAACACCACTACCACGCAGTAAGGTAATTTCTCTGCCATTACTGTCAATTTAACACCATGTGGCATGCACTCTGAATGATCTAATCTGAGTCAGCGTTCAACTCAGCCCATGACCTCCGGGGCTGGGAAATTACATACACGGTCATAAGTTAGGTGTAATGTGAATACCGGTCTCTAATAATGGTATCTCGAGGATCGATAAGGATGGCCAAGTGAGCCAAGTATGAGGGGTCGTTAAATGCAGCTTGCGATAGAAATACAAATTCATAATTATATAAAATCTGTTCACCTGAGTTGAGAGTAAAGTGAGACAAACATATAATACAATAAAAATGACCAGCCCGGTGGCTTGAGATGGACATCACAAAGCATTCAGCTAACTGTCCCAGCAACCGTGTTGTATCTACACACTTTAAATTAATCCAAAAACAGAAGAGATTGTAACATCTCTCTTTTGCTTCATTGAAAATGCATTCACAATTCCAAACTATGACCAACGTCTTTCTCTACTATGCAGGAGGCTGGATGAAGCACTTTGTTGTAGATTTTGTTGTTCTCTTAATGTGTTCCAAGTATCCCAATGTCAACACCAAACACAGACCACAACACTCGCACACACTTGGCATCATCAGGATTTCCTCCCACACGGCACACATCCTTCAGAACGGATGGCGCAACACACAAGGGATCTGCAAGGCACAGTGTAACACCGTTCTTCTATGCTGTACCCGTGGGTATGTTCTGTTGGTAGTGGAGTGGCTGGCAGTGTTTTTTTGCTATAGAAACTGTAATTATCACCACCGTGAATAAAATTTACCATCGTTGCCTGGATTTTCATTTACTATTTTTGCAACAGAGTGCTTGTGTTCAGCTTTGCTATCTTATTTCTGTGGTATTCATTTTCTGTGGCTCTCAAAATACATAATCATTGGATTCTCTCAGCCAATTACTAATTGAGTCCACAACACACTTGCATGCGATTGTAAACGTAGGTTATGATCTTCCAGCATCTTCCAGTTATTGTCCTTAGATCTTAAAAACCACTACTATTTTCAGTTGCGATGCTCAAGCCATTCAACTTTAAGCAATACTTTTAATGTGGCAGGTTATTCTGAGGTTATATTTACTAACCTGTCAATGATACACATCACTCATGTGTTCCGGTTTAGTCTTAAATTGGGGGAAGGTCATCACCAGGCACTTATACGCGAGGACTTGGGGGGGGGGATGTAGTTGTATAAATTGTAACATTATGATATACTGTGATGGAATTATAGGTCACAGGCTAGGTTAGTCAGTTAGCATGTTGAGATTATTAGCGATATTGAACAGTCAATCGTGTTGTATTGTGGCTGTGTTGATTTCAATTAAAATACATTGACTATTGACAGCAATTAACACATTTCCTAGCAACACTCAGCCTATAGCTGTTAGAACAGTTGACATTGTTTTTAATGCTCTCAATTACAAGACTATGATTAGTGACAAGATATCAAATTCAATTGAATGTCCTTGGTGGGCATGCCATGTAAATGCTGACAGCTGAGTTTGAATATCATATTCCTTTGGTGTTCGTTTAGATTTGTGTTAATAATTATTTGCAGCTGTCCAACACAGCATTTGCTACATAAGCTGGTAACACTTTGTTTCAGTAGCTCATCTTTAATGCGAGTTAACAGGTCGTGGTAGTTAAATTGATGGCACCGTCAATTTCATCATTTGTACCGATGTAGGTTTTCACTGCTCGATGCACGATTGCTTCCAACAGCTGCTGTTGTGGGATAGCCGCATCGATCACTCCCTTCCAGGGACAATAGAAGGGGGGGGGGGGTCCATTTGAAAGTGTTTCATTGTCTTGCTCACTTATTCGAATTTAAATAAACTTAATCAGGTTCCTCCCCTGATTTACCAACTAATTTGAAGTTGTACTTCATTGTATTAAATGAATGCTGCCGAGTTATTTAAGTCAGTGGCTAACACTGTGGCAGCCCACAGTACAGACAACACACAATTGATTGACAAGTACTGGAGGCTAACTGCCATAAAGGCCCAAGATGAATCAGTGAAGCAATAGATTCACAAGGAAAAAAACATGAACTGCAAATAAGAAATGAGAATAAAGTTCAGCCAAGTCTGGGAACCAGATTTTGAAAGCAACAGTAAACAGCTCGAAGACACTGGCCTACAGCAAACGTTAGGCGAGTGACATGTTCGAGAGGGAGTGACACGGTATAAGAGTGACTTGACATATAAATAGCAGTCCACACATCACTCACCTACATAACGCCTGAGGATGCCTCCAATGTGGGAGGCGAAGCGTCGCTTAGGAGAGAGGAGGAGGAATCGATACGTATTCCGAGAGACCAGCTTTTGGAAGCAATTATATATTTCATTTGTACCGATTTGTTATTGACATACATAAGTGTAGTTTAAAGTTGTTCAACCTTGTTCCTGTTGTGCGGTTCAGTTTTGTGCATATACTACATTCCTTTGCTACCAAGACAGCATAGGCTGATCGATTGCACATAATTTGGGAAGCCAGGCTGCCCGAGCCTGAGTCCTCTATCGTCAAATTACTGTGATCCTACATTTCATCCACGCGTTAAAAAACACACGAGTTTACCCTACACTACTTCAATTGCTGGTGTGCAAATAAACCATGTTTCTGTCCCAGATACATTGCTTATATTAAACCTACGAATTTGTTTCAACTCCGCAGGGTTTGAAACGGTCCCCCAAAATATACCTAATCATAACCGCTCCACCCCCATCAATGTAACTCAGTCATAAGCATTTCATCAAGGAGGCTAAAGAGCTCACTGAAGGCTCATTATACTATCACGGATTGTGGGTTGACCTGAACCAACTTCCAGGGCAAAATAAAATAGTAACAACCTTGGGCAATTAGAAGGTAGTTTACCAAACACAGCCTGACCCATGTCAGGTTTCCCAGATCCCAAATGAGAAAGGGATGGAGTGTAGGTGGACACAGTGCCTGTCTTGCATTGCTGAGAACAGTTCCATAGATTCGAATACGCAACAGCCTAATTTGTAGTCAGGTGCGCTACCGTTGCGCCATGGGGTTTCGTTTAGAGACAGGCACCATGAAGATTGAAACGCCAACCCTGGGATCCAATACACCAATAAAGTAGCCGTCTCACTCGCATTAAACAGGAAGACATTTTTGAATGTAACTTTTTGTTAGACTGAACTATTAAGCTTTTCTCGCCGAACAGGCACAGGACTGTGTAAAAGGGAGGTTTTCATTTGTGACCTTTGGGTTAAACTGGGTCTGGCGGTTCAGCGTTCCTGGGTGGTGTGGTTTCGCCGGCCTCTGGGTGGAGAGCACGGCATCAAGGCCTCCCCCTGTGCCCATCGATCAGCTTCTATCACTGGCGAGTGTGTCTGGGGGGGGGGTAAGTTGTGGCTCGGGGCTCTAACTTATCTGCATCTAAAGTGATGCTGCCAAAGTTTTGCACCTTGCTGCTGGCCGTAGAAATTATTGGGTCAACAAATGTACGTGCATTGCACAATCATCATTGTGCTTTTCCACTTGTACCAGGAGTTCCATTTCTCCTTTTGTGATATTTCACCAGCTAAACTGTTGTGATTGTTAGATCATTGTGTCAATTCTCTGTTGATCCAGCCATCCCATCTGGTCCCGAAGTTTCCCTGTTAACGTTTCATCTTGGAAAATCCCAATGTATCAAAAATACTTTTTGAGGAGTGACCTGCATTGGGATGTTCGGCAACTTTTTTTTTACACACAAATGCTTTGCTTGGTGCATTAAAGACTAAACGTGCAAAAAATTCACACGTACAAAAGGATAACACTGAAAAGGTTCACAGATGGGCTCTCAAACCCATAGGGCGTACGATCATCTTCTTACTAGTAGTTTTAGAAATGTAACATTTTCACGATTCACGAATCCTTGCGTCTGAAAAGCTGCTTTATAGGCATGCTCACAAAATGCACGTAGACGTTCCTTGGCCATGGATTTAGTGACTGTGATCCCACCTGTGTTCCTATGAAACAAAGCTAGATTTGTGATGCATCTATATATAAATGTTATCTTAAATACACAGTTTCCTTTTATTACTGGGTGGCAGCGTGAAGTATTAATATCTGCAACTCCCAAATTAAGTCCTGTCCGAGGCAGCTCGATTCCTGCCTCGGGCTCCTTTCAATAGGAGTATGTTCTTCCCCTGCTCTGCGTGGGTTTTCTCCAGTTTTACTCCCACAACAAAAAACACAATCAATTGGCCAATGACATCAGTACAGGAAGCACTCTTTGGTGGACTGTAACCAGCCAAACACGAAGCAGACTCCACCCCTTTCTGCAGTTTGCTTGTGCCTCCGTAATTGTCTCACCAATGACATGGAACTTGCACGGGTCAAAAATTGTACCATTATAATTTTTAGTCATACAAGCACAACATCAGATATACACATCCATATTTATCATACCATTTGCATGAATATTAAAATGCTTGTTATTCTTTTTATGGAAGAACTGCTGAAGTGGTGTAGTGGTACTGAAATATCCTACTCGTGATCAGATGGTTGCAAATTCACAAACCATTGGGGGGGGGGACGGGAGGGGGGGTTCTTTTCTCCTTCACCCTTCAATAGTAATACATCACTTCTGACCTGTGAAACGTGAGCGTTGATTTTTTGATAATATCTAATGGACAAATTCAATATCTGGCTCAGGGCCGATGGCAGTAAACACTATCAAAAGCTCAATCATTAAACGCAGAGACTAACTTTATTTTAATTTTTTGCACATGTTTTCAATTAGACAATAGATGTGAATTTTGCTATAAGCAACAACGTTTCAGTCACGCATCTAATGAAAAAAGGTTTTGTACTTCACAAAAAACTCTTTCTCATGCATGTCTGCCCACTAGTGGCTTAGTGATTCCTGCTTGGGTCATGGAACATGAAAAAAGAAATCTCGTGGGCCTCTGTCTCCTTACCATCTCGGAACAAGCTGCAAATAGTTTTAGGAACAGCTCAAGTATTAAAAAAACATACATCTTGCTTCATACAAACTCGGAAACTAATGTAGACCTGTGAGTCCAGATATTATGGAAAGAACCATGAAATATGCATTCCTGACCTATTACCAATCACAGCAGTCGCTCATGCTTCGTGAAATGCGCTATTAGCTATGGATTTAAAACTGCTATCTATTGACAATCATTAGAACTACATGACTGTGCTCATTCATGCCATTTATGAAATGATTCGGATGCCCTCTAGAATAAATACACATGTAACATCTATGAGAGAGTTAATCAAAGATGAAATAACTAAATTCATTTTAGTCTTGTGAAATCATGAGTGACTGGGATGAGACCATCACCTTGCTAGATTTGAGAGCCCGAATTAATCAGAAGTTCTTGCCCAGATTCAAACCCAGGACTCCCAAACGTGTTGGTTCAGTACTCAGACGAGGGCATCAAGATTCACCCGAGTCACTCGGCGACCTCTTTTAATTAGGGATTTTATTCCAGCATCACATGCATGCACTCGTGACAAACATAAAATATTCCTGACCACAAACACATTCCTCAGCATTAAGAAATTACTTTTGGGATGGTTTGTTTCTTGCATCTTAAACTTAACAGTTACTAAAAAGACAAGAGTTAACAATGTAGCACATGTTTATTTTGTAAAACGGATGTCATGTACAGTTATGTATAATATCAAAAATCAGACAAAACCTACAAAGCAGACCCAAAAAGGGCGCAATGTTGGAACGTCAAAGCCTGCGTTAGCTACCAGAGTTTCTGCAATTTTTCTTACACGGAACTGAAAAATTCTAAGACCATGAAATGATGAGCAGATGTCATGGTGTTTAAAGCAAAGCTGCAATATTGGCAATCCATTGCTAATTTTATATTACAATGCGATATGTAAGGGAAATGAATAAATAATCTTATCGCCGCTTGTTCTTGTTATTAGACAGTGAGTTGAGAGGCATATATTCTAATCTGGAGTGGCAGAAAATGCAGCACACAGGATGATGAGTTATGAGGCCTATAGACATAGCAAAATTATGCTTTGTCTTTCTCATATCATTGATATAGATGTAGAGCACCAAGTGTAATTTCACACCGAGTTGGTCGATTGACAAAACTGCATCAGGCGTAGCAGAATGTGTGTCCCCTGTAATGCTGCCTCCTTCGTATTTTCAATCAAACATTGAGTCAATTATGTTCCATGATCTGGTCTGACTGAATGCTTTATGCAAAACAATGAACATGCCACTAATTCCCCATTACCTTTGCTAAATTCTAACAAATGACGGCAGCATGGTTATAGATGCAGCTGGCAGTATTATGCTCAAGGAGCAGACGTCTAGGAGTCAAATTCCTTACAGCCGAATGTGCATTGCTCATTAACATAGGCCTCATCACGGTGGGTTGTTTTTATGGTGGATGGATCCTCGAAAATGACGCAGTGAGATTTGAGTGAACAAAAAGGAGAGTGTGTGAAATTTCAATTAAGACGAAACTAAGCTGTAAGGAATTTCATCAACACCATTTCATACAGATGACACTGCTGGCTCTCAAATTAATGATGCAAGTCATGGGATTATCAATTATGCTACTTAGTACTTGTACTACAGGTGATTATAAACAGAGGAAATGAGCAGTATGGTTAGAGTTGTCCTCACCAAATAAAAATAGGTCAGTAAAACTAAATGAAACAATGTTATTTTATCATTTATCCTAAAGCAGCAACAAAGCTAATTCTTTCCTTACCTCTAAAAATGTCAGTAAACGGGAACCCTATAAAATACCTACATGCGATGTTTGGACCATTCCTATTAAGCGATTTTTTTTTTCCTTTTGGGAATACACCTGAGCAACAGAAATAAAAACCCATACATGCACTCAAACACATGTACATACTGGTCGACAACCTTCTCGCTGTACTGCCTATCACAGGCACTTTGCGGCCCCTGAAGGTGGCGTTTCACGCACTTCATCTCAGCATGATCCCCACCAGCCCTGCCCCTAAGTCACTGGAAAAGACACAAGCCACCACGCCATTTTAACAGCGGTCATATTGTTACTTCACAGTTTTCGGTCAAAGAAGGAAATAGATTTCGTCGGTAACCGGATGACTGCCCACCATTTAAAAACACACAAGTCCTTAACTCATCTTGCTGCTCCGTCAGCACTGCAGAACGAAGCTAATACACCATCTGAGACTCAACGTCTGTATGCTATGCAGGTTTTGCTCACCGACAACCAAAATGAAAGGGAACAAAAGCAGTGGTCAGGCTGTTTATCTCCTGAGCCAATTTTCACAGATTCAAACATTTCACTTAGCTGTCCTTATATAATTAATAACTACGATCTGACTTTCAGTTGAACTGTACTGATGTTATTGACATGCCGTTCTCTCCACAGCTCGGATTTGTAAAAAAAAAAACTCCAAAATAACGTTATTGCTGATTTGCCGTTCTTATGTCGTTGTTGATGTGCCGTTCTCTCTGCAGCTCTGTGCAGTGCTTTGTGACCCTCGGATGAAGAGCGCTCATGAAATGCTATTTTTATTATATGTTAAATGTTACATAAAATCATTTCCCAATATATGTATCATAAACACTGAAAATTTTGCATTTTAAATGTTAGTTGAAAATTAGATCATATTTTACATGTTGTTATGCAACGACGTGTATATTTCGAAAATCCCCCAAAACGTTGTTATTGTTACTGATTTTCCATTCTAATGTCGTTGTTGTTAACGTGCCATTCTCTCCATGGCTGTGCAGCACTGTTACCCTTGGGTGAAAAGCGCTCTATAAATGCAATTATTATTATTAAAAGCGCATAAGAGAATTCAAACTGCGTAGTGTGTAAAAAAGGAGAAAAAAAACACATCTACGCGCCAGCCACAGTGTTGGAGTCCCCATGCTTAAGTGGAAAGTCAACAATGCTTGTAAATCTGTAATGCACATTCGTTTGATGACAAGAGACTCAATGATTACCACTGCAGACTTCGAAACACTACGTGATGTAGCTTCGCAACAACGCGGACATTCAAATAAACGCATTGGGGAAAAGCAGGAGGCAAAGGAGGAGGCAGAGGGGAGGAAAGAAAGGAAAGGCGATTGGGAAGTAAAAATAAATGGAGAACCAAAAATAAAAGGACAACGACGAGGCTGGGAAAGCAATGCAGGGAGGGGAAGCATAAGTATAGAGGGCAGTGGGAAAGCTGATGGTCAGTGTACCCAGGCTGAGATATTGTCTAACCATCTCATCACAGTATATCTCAGCCACGCATCAGTAAATTACCCACATATTAATTGTAACATAACAATAAACGATAAACATTTAGACAGGGAATTCTTATTTCCTTATTCCCAGGTTGGCCTTCTCAAATAAGCCCTTCGCTGGGCACCGGGTACAAGAGTGTACCTGTGCACTGCTGGTGCTCCAGCTCTAATGCAATGAGCTGCCCCACTCATCCACCTAACCTCAATGTGACAGTCGTGCTCCGTTACCTGGAGGGCCAGCTCCATCATCTCCAACTGCTGCTCCCCCAGCAACCACCCCTCCTCCTCCAGCAGCCGTTCCCTCGGATGATACGCCGGTCCCAGATGTGGCGGTGCCGGCCGGCCCACGGGAGGAGGGATCAACGCGGCCGCTGGTCGCTGCCATCGCAGCCGACCCCGGAGAGTGGCGCCGGCGTGTGAACCGCGGCGGTCGATCCTGCCACCGCTGCCAGGACGCTGCGTGGCCGTGTGGGTGCCCCAGGGTCTGGTGGCGCCTGGGTGGGGCCTCCGTGCCACCACGCCGTGACGAAGGACCACCGGCGCCGCCGCCGCCGCCGCCGGCACCGCCGCCGCCTCCACCTCCACCACCTCCACCGCCACCACCTCCACCGCCACCTCCAGCTCCGCCTCCAGCTCCAGCTCCAGCTCCGCCTCCAGCTCCAGCTCCGCCTCCACCTCCTCTGGTGAAGCGCCGTTCAGGTTTTGGCTGCCACTGACAGGAATAAGAGAAACAAAACAGCAATTGCTCTCTCAAATGGAGTAGTTAGAAATGCTACCCAAAGAGAAAAAAATATACTGTGCTTTTCTCAATCATAATATTTAACGCTCATGACAAGACAGCCTGAGTATTAACACCGTGAATGCAGTCATGTTTCAACTGTAATTGGAAAGTGTTCAAAATGGCTGGCTATTATGACTGGCAGTGATACCCACCATAAATGTTAAGTTATGGTAAACAGTTTTATAAATTGTTGTTCATGTAAATCGCAATAGTTTGGAGCAATCACAGACAAGCTGGAAGGCAGCCAGTTGATAAACAATAGTCAAGCTCTGTAGTCCTCTACATACATTAAAATATTTTTAACAAGTTAATGAGTTTTATTAATGTCAGCGGAAACGAGCAACCGAATAAAACCCATACGTGCAATGGGACAACACTATTCCACATATAAAAGACAGATGGAAGATTACTTCTCACATTGCTGTACTGCCTTTACCTGGCAAACCAGGGTTTGGCAGTTCCTCAACGCAGACAGGAAGTATCAAAATGCTTCGGAAATGCACCAACCCTCGTCTGCAGTGCTGGATTACAGATGTGCTCCACCACTGCAATAGTGTGTGGCACTTCCACATGGCTACGAGCGTGAAGACAGCAACTTGTTTAACTCTCAAAAGGTCACACTGATCCAAACACCTGGGCGCTTTGTCCAACGTTACCTGCGACTTGTCTGCGGGTTTGTCGGTACCACCGGGCTCAGCAGAGCCGCTCTCGCTCGACTCCCCGCCCCGTGCACCGCCGTGTGAGCGGGCTGCGTTGTTTCTCCCACGCCCCAGGTACGCGGCGCCTCGTCCGCGGCGTGATGGTTGCCCGCGCGCCGAGAACACGGCGCCTCCCCTCTCCACGCGCTCTCCTGCCGCCATGCCCCGCTCGACTGTGCCGCCAGCGGTGCCCCCCGCCGCCCCCCCGGAGCCGACGAAGTTATCGCGACGGCGGTCGGATGCAGGAGGGCGTTCATCTCGCTCGTAGTCGTGCTGCTTGTCTGAGTCACCCCGTCGGATATCGATGTTATCTGAACGATGATCTCTTTGGCCAGACCTTAAATGGGACCCATTTTATTGGAAACACACGCAACAATGATCTTCTGTTTAGTCTTACAGGACACAGGAGCAAGATATAAAGCACTTAATAGCATAGCATGGCAACCGATGGATGGGGCTCAGAGGACAGCCATAGATTTGTCTACCCCATGAGATTCAACCTGTAGAAGGCACTCATGTAATGATTCTAGGGGAAATCCAGGTGAAAACACAAGGGAACGAGGACTGTCATTTGCACGAGTAGCCTGTGGCAATGGTCTGCCAGCAGTTGGCCATGATTATTATGTACCATCCCAATTGAGCAACTTGATTCGGAAAATATGACACTGCCTGCTGCACGTGATCTGTAATCAAGCCCAGGGACTACGGAATAACACATTTAACCACGACACCACTACTCAACTCTTACAACATGAATAATGTCCACAAGGATCCATCACTGAGCAACAATAATCGACTACAAATTAACCATAACATCAACTGACCTGGTTCCTGGGGTTGCACGATGGCCCCTGGCTTCACCCATCCTTCCTGAGCCCACGTCCCTGCGCGGATGGAGCCTCCCCTCAGGCCGACCGGCACCACCACCGCCACCATTAGCACCACCACCGATAGCACAATCACCAGACGCCGCGGGCGTTGAAACGAGTACCGGGGCAGGGCCCTCGCTGGCGTCCGTGCTCGCGTGGTCATTGTCCTCGTCGTCCTCATTGTTGTTGTCACTTTCGGGTTCACTCTCCGAGCCACGCTGCCGTCTCCGTCGGATTGTCTGGTCCTCATATTCGGAGCCCTCACTCCGCACTGGTGAGCTCGCCGGCTGTGCTGCTCGTGTCTTAGACTGCTGGTACTGCTGCTGCTGCTGCACTTGTTGCTGATTGGTGAATTTCGTCGGAAATTCGCGCTGCCGTCCACGACCGCCTCGGTAAGGAGGCGCCGGTCGAACACCACGAGCGCTAGCACCGCCACCACCACGGCCTCGGCCAGAGTATTCTCGCCCAGAGACGGTACTGGGCACGGCATTCCCTTCTGCACTGCCAGTGCAAGGTGTGCCGCCACTGGGTGTGCTAACGGGTGCCATGAACCCACGCCCTCCAGTCCCCCGACCCCGTGGCCATGCTCCATCCCGCCGTCGCTGGTTTTGGGGGAAGCTGTGGCTGTCATTGCCAGAGAAGACATCCCTCTGCTGCCGGTTCGAGTCCTTGGACTGATGGCTGCCGCGTGGCCCGGACACCGGGGGTGTAGTCGATTCCTGTCCCTTGACCGAACCCTGAGATCCGTCAGCCTTAGTCTTGTCACTCAATCCGGCATCGGCAGCTTTGGCGTCGTCCCTCTCGCCCCGGTTACGGGAGCCACCTTTGTTCTGCGACCCTTGCCTAGTGTTTTGTGTCAGTTCCTGCTGCTGATGCGAGGACTGCTGCTGCCGGTTACCAACTGCTGCCTTCCCGTCACCATTCTCGTCGCACCTTTCCCCCACCTTCATGTCACGTAGAACTGGCTTCCTCCCACCGACACTGGCCTGGGTGCCTGCACTGCTGCGCCGCCCGCTGCCTGGCTTCGGTCCCCACCGCGTTTCTGTGCGTGCCTCACGCCGGCCGGAGAATGACATCGGAGCCACGCTTCGCTGATGCTGCGATTGCTGCTGATGCTGCGATTGCTGCTGCGGATGCTGCTGATGCTGCTGCTGCGATTGCTGCGGCTGATGCTGCTGCTGCTGCTGCTGCTGCGGAGGAGGAGGAGGAGGAACACTGCTTCCTTGAGATGATGAGGCTGAAACCACCGACGATGAAGACGAATGGGGTCGCTCCCGGGCTGGACCCACAAGCTCTCCACTGCTGGTGTAAGGGGTGGCGGGGAGAGGTGCAGTGATGGGTGTCGTCACCGGCTGCTGGGAACCTAGGGTCGAGGAAACCGTGTGCGGCTTTGACGTCCCCTCATAAGGACCTGGCGGGACAGACGTGGGAAGGAACACGGGACTGGTGGCGGGTGACATAGCCGGGTGGCGCGTGGTTACACTGCTCGCTGGTGGTGGGTGAGCACCCGCTGGTGGCGTCTGGCCATTTTCAAATGATGTCGAGCGCTGGGCTGGCGCAGGCACCTGCACTTCCTTCTGTCGGCGCTCCTGGAAGATAACACAGCAATACTGCTCGTGAGGTAGGCACTGGAGCACATTAACACAATGACAATACAAAAATATATATGCTGCTCACGTCTACTTATTTTGACTCACTTATGCATTGACATTCAACAAAACTCCATTCCAGATCTCATTCTCACTAATATTCTGAATTAATTATGATGCATTATCTTACTCCTATAATTATATCACGTAACATACCGATATATAACGTCTGCTGGCTGAACATAACATTCTATTGTGATATACAATAGCTGACGGTGCACTTAACTCCATGTTTGAAAGTCCAAATTCAATTTCAGAAATTAACTCAGCCCTTTACCTTGGTGGGGTAAAAAGAATTAAGATCAAGGCACCTTTTAACGGCAAGAACCGGCCCCATCAAGGGAATGTGGAATTGCCACAAATTGTACTCTCTTTACAGGGACTGTAATGATGTAGTTTTTCACGGCTCGATGCATGATGATTGCTTCGAAAAACTGCTCTCGGGACAGCCGCGTCGATGGCTCTCTCTCCTCTCCTCGCGACGTTTCGCCTCACACGTTGGAGGCATCCTCAGGCGAAGTGTTCGTGCGCGGCTTCTATTGTCTCCTTATATGTGTGGGCGTGATGCGTGTGTTCTTTGTTGTGTGAGTCCGCTTCTAAGTCACTTTGACACTAATTAATCACAGCTCCGGGGGTGGGAATAGGATATGGAAATTAGTGTCAAAGTGACTTAGAAGCGGACTCACACAACAAAGAACACACGCATCACGCCCACACATATAAGGAGACAATAGAAGCCGCGCACGAACACTTCGCCTGAGGATGCCTCCAACGTGTGAGGCGAAACGTCGCGAGGAGAGGAGAGAGAGCCATCGACGCGGCTGTCCCGAGAGAGCAGCTTTTCGAAGCAATCATCTTTTACAGGGACTGTTCGCTCAAGATCGCACAGACAAGGGTCACCCCCCTGCTTGTTCGAGTGTGGTGCCACCTCCGTTAAATCTTTACCCAGTAAAACCTCAATTGCAAGACACTTCCAGCAAGATCCTGCTGAAAGTGTAAGGACAATTTTTTTGAAAAAAAAAATTTGCATAAGACCTGGATATAACCCTAGACCATCAGAAACGTACTTTGTAAACATGTACTTGCTGTATTGCCCCCTAAAAGGCACATGACACAATCAGAAAAGTACATATCCCTCTTAACACAACCAACACCAACTTCCAAAATCCATGGATTAAAAGAAGATGAGATACAGATTCTTTCATATATTAGCAGTACCCACTTAATCCCAGACAGGGATTGCACAACTTATTTTTCATATGGGCCAGATCCAGATAAAGTAACCAAAATGTCACAAACTGGTATTCAACCCCTGCTCTGTCTCCGTACCCCCCCTGCCCCCCCACCCCTGCAGGTACACGTAACATTAACAGAAGGCTATAGCTGTAGAGGAAAAGAAAAAAAAATGAGAATTTGAACATAGGCCAAAAATAAATAATAACACTTTCAATATAATGTAACTCATTTTTATTCTTTATGGGCTGGATATAATCAATTGCCAAGCTATATGATGTGCACCCACGCTGTCAAGGAGTCGCAGCCTTTTTCATCAGGCACATGTCACAAGGCAGGACTCTACCCAGGACAGGATGCAAATCCATTGCAGGCCACTGGGGGTAATTTAGTCAAGCCAATAAACCTAAGAAGCATGTCTGTGGTCTACAGGCGGAAGCCAGAGAACTCAGTTAAATTCCACACAGACATAGGCAAAACATAAAAACTCCACCCAGAAAGGCATCTGAACTGGGACTCAAACCCAGGCATTTTTGCAAAACGGCATTGCTACTCACTGCACCACCATATATATCAAATACATGGCCAACTTAAATTAAATATGAAATATTTATTTTACAAACCACTGCGCCTTGTCCTGTCTCAAAGACTTTGTGACCATGATCTTGCATTAAGTTGTCTGTCTATATTACTCAAGAACTTGACATTGGATATGCCCAGTTTGCATGACCTTGTTGAAATTGGTTATGTAAAAATAAACCCCAAAAAACCGTTGTTGCTGATTTTCAGTTGTCATTGTTGTCGGCGTGCCTTTCTTCCGCAGCTCTGTGCAGCGCTTTGTGACCCTTGGGTGAAAAGCGCTTTATAAATGCAATTATTATTACGTCTCATTCACGGTCTTATTATGCAACATATTAATATAACTGCAGTGCATGTTTGTGAAACTAGGTGGGGTCATATGACACTATGTATACACGCATTTTCCGCAGTTGTGCCAGCCGACTGAATGCCAATAAGCTGAGCTTAGCTGTGGTCATTGATCAGCACACACGCCCATAATTTACTGCATTAGTAGCACAAACGCTATCTGCTACAGACAACAAAGTCCAGCGTAAATGTGAGTCATTGGTGGATGGTAATGCATCAAAATAAGTTTGGTTTATTTTCACCCAGCAAGTTAAAAAAATGTTTCCAATTACAGACATTTGCATATTTAAGAATAAAACCATTCAACTTACATCCATGGCATGCAAAAAAAGAGAACCTTGACAAGTGTGAAATGTTCCCTGGGCTTATTCAAAATCCCAATTTCACTGCTCAGATGACTGACAAACCTTTTCAAATTCATTAATCAATTTGGGTTTCAATGGCAAGTCAACCTTCAAATGACCACCTATAAGATCGCCTGTGTAGCCTCTTACAGATTGTTGGGGCAAGGGTTTTTGTCGACTGCCTATGAACGCCGGCACAGTTCACGAGATTGACGGCCAACACCATGCCCAGCCATCTTTGTCTTCCCCAGTGCTGTCATCACACCTTACCAAATTGTAATTTTAAAAGATCGGTCAACCTGAGGGAAGACAGGACCGGTTTAGATGCTTGCCACCGCTATTGGTCACAAGCGGGCATTGAAATAAGGTTGTTGGGTTCTTAGAGCAGTATGCTAACAAATACAGTACCTCCCTAGCATTCAGACATTTATGTCTGTTACAGTATCAAAAAATGCAACATATGTAATAAAATAAAAAGTACAACTCATGCTCTTGCATTAAAATCACCAGCTGTATAACAATATATTTTTAAAATCAAGTTACAAATTTAGCACACAACAGTAGCAGACTACATTTCATTCATACCACGTTTCGAATTACACAAGGAAAGTGGCGTGTTAATTTAAGGTTCAGTTTGTTACCAAGCGCAGTGCTAACTTACAGAAGTCAAACTTAAACTTTCTACTTTAAAAATGATCCACACAATATCACCCAGCAAGTGAAGCCAATGCTCAATGGGCAATCAATAAACTGGCGCATGGGAGTGGCACAGCAGGCCAGAGCAACCTAAGCAATAAGCATGCATTTTTCTCTGCCCAGTTTGAAGCTGCAATCTGCCCACGTTCGCCTGCAGGTGTGATGCGGCACAGGCTCTGAAGTTCTGCTGTGCTTGGCACAAACTCTGTATTTAAGGGGCGAGAAGAGCAAAGGAAGTCAGAAACAGCTCGGAGCCCGCATCGGACTGCAGCGCCTTCTCCAGCACCGCCACCATGAGCTACGCAGGCTCAAGCATCAGCAGCTCCTCTCGACGAACATACGGAGATGCGCTCCACTCCAGCAGGCAAGTCCAGGGCATCCTGTCCAGCGGACTCCGATCATACTCATCCACCAGACTCGGTGGTGAGCGCTCAGGGTACAGCGGCCTCGTGCATGGCTACAGCATGCCTGCTCTCAACTACATCGACAGCCTGGACCTGAGCCGCTCCAGCACGCTCACAGGTGACGCCATGCGAGTCAATGAAAAGCAGCTCCTGCAGGACCTAAACGAGCGCTTTTCAAGCTACATTGCCAAGGTACACGACCTTGAGCAGCACAACAAAGACCTGGATGATGAGATCTCAGGGCTCAAACAGAGACAGGCAGATACTACCCGCAGTGGCAATAACGACGTCTACGAGTTGGAACTTAAAGAGCTCCGTGATCTCATTGAACACATTAATGGAGAAAAAATATCCGTGCAGTTGGAGCAAGAGCATCTGGAGGAAGAGATCAAGAAGCTCGGTGAGAAATGCAGTCAGGATGTTCGTCTACGCAACGAAGCTGATGAGCTCGTTAAGATGTTCAGCAAGAATACGGAGGCTGTGTCTCTGGTGCAAATGAGCAACGAGAAGAAGATAGAGGCCCTACTCGATGAGATCGTTTTTCTCAGAAAGAACCATGAGGAGGAGGTGGAGCAACTTCTGGCCCAGATGAAATCTGCCTCAGTCTCCGTGGAGAAGACAGACTATGAAGAGCCTGGCATTGCAGCAGCACTGCGTGAAATCCGCGGCAAGTTCCAACTGAAAGGGCAAGTTGAGGGGGCGGCAGAGCAGCACTTCCAGACAAAGTTCAAGCAGCTCACAGACGCAGCGGTGCAGAATGATGAAGCCATGCGAGTGACCAAGGAGGAGCTCTCAAAATATCGTCATGAGCTGAGTCAGCGAAGCACAGAGCTGAACACGTTGCTGGGGACCAGAGATTCACTTGAGAGGCAACTGAGCGAGATGGAGGAGAGGCACCAGTTTGACATGGGCAACTTGCAGGTACTCCATCCCTCTCTGATTCAGTACAGGTTTGTGCCTTTAATTGTAAAAAACATGATCTCAAAATAGGAGTTGCTCAAAAACACGAATGGTAGTAACCTTTTATAACTTTCTTTTACACACCTTGTACCTAATTTGGCCAATTCCTTGCACAGCAATTAAAGTATTAAAAATTATAGTGTTACTTTTAACTCCATATTTATAGACTTTTCAGCAGATTTACATTTGCGGATTTTGTTAGTCTGAAAATTATGCATGCTGAATGTTTACCTTGAAATTCTCTTAAAGCACTCAACTCAAAAAAATAATTAAGGGTGAAATGAGCCCATAATTGCTTTCACAGAGTCAATAATGTGGTTCAAAACCTCGGAGAGGAATGCCGCCTCATGCCCCGAAACTGCCTTTCGCCCAATGCCATCTGGATGATTTTAAACGGAACACCTTTAGTGAAGTAGTTCAGGGCCACATTAACAGTGCAGCTCACGCAGTGCCTGTTCCTCCCCCATCACCTACAGGACGTCATGGAGCAGCTACAGGGGGAGCTGCGTGACTCCAAGTGCGCCATGGCACGCCGCTTGTGCGAGTACCAGGACCTGCTCAATGCAAAGATGGCCCTTGATATTGAGATCTCTGCCTACAAGTGAGTGCTGTGCACATATAAGCCGTGCATATGCAAACATTAAGATGCCTGTATATGTGGCAACGTTACACTGCCATTAGCATGTGGGACTATTCCCAGTCTGGGAACTAATTTAGTGCTCGATTGTTCCAGTCAGGAGTGTTTGATATAAGGAATAACTGAATTTCCATAGGAATGTGATTACTACCACTGAATGGCTTGAGTGATCTTGAAACTTGAATTATTTTTTTATAGCAGTAAACCATCAATAAGTTGCTATCAAGTTCCAAAAATCATTGGCTCCTAAGCCAGCCACCACCAAAGACCATTGATCTAATTAAATCATGATGTGTTTTTCCACAGGCGACTTCTGGATGGAGAGGAAGCCCATTTGAGCAGCAATCTGATGTTGGGCCCAGCGAGGCCCATTTACACCTACACACCCAAGGCAAAGCCCCAGGATGAGTCTCTTAAAGACCTGAACACAAACCTGGAAGAAATCGCCAGTGAAGGACTCGCAAAGGCATGCCCCTCTGACACAGCAGAACAAGCAAAGCCATTACATGGTGAAGAGGACGACTCAAACAAGGAAGATGCCAAAGATGAAGATGCCAAAGAAGAAGTCACAGAAACGCCAGATGACACTCAAACTGATGACATAGAATCTGAAACAGACAAAGCTGTTACTGAAGGTTCCAAATATGCAGATGAAGCAGAGGCTGAAGAAAAAGCTGATGAAAATACTGCGGATCTTTCTGAAGAGCAAGGAGATGAGGAGGACATTAAAGATGGAAAGATTGAAAAAACGAAACCCAAAGCTGAAGACAATAAAGAGGATGAAAATGAAGATCTAGAAGGACCCAAAGTGGAACCCAAGATAAAGGAGGGGAAACTATTATCCACGGATAAGCGTAAAGAACAAGAACCTGAAACTGAAGATGAAGCTCCTAAACACAAGACTGAGGAACCTGCTGAAGAGGCAAAGGATAAAGCTGAGGAACAAGCAGAACAGGTAGTGAATGAAGTCGAGAGTACCGAGGGCGAGCGCAAAGTCAAAGCAGGTGAAGCCAATGAGGAAGATGCTATGAAGCCTCCCAAGACTGATAAACCAGCCAAACTTGAAAAATCAATAGAAAGCAAAGATGAAGTTAAAGCTAGCAAGCCCGAATTTGAAGCTGGAAAGGTTGAACAACCAACACTGAGCCCGAATGATGAAACAAAGCCAGAACTTGCCCTGAAAAAGTATGAGGATGTTAAAGTATCAAAAAAGGACATTACTCCAGCTAAGGCAGAAGGTCGTAAAACAGAAATACCAGGAAAGCCTGAACACACAGATGAAGTGGTTCCACCAAAAATGGTGGATTTAAACAAGAACACCGAGTCAAAACGTAACATTAGGATCCTTGCTTTCAATGTTCAGCCATCAGTATCTGCTACAAAAAAGAGAGTAACGAAAGAAGAGGCGATGACGATTACTCAGCAGGGGACAGCTTCCGATAAAAAGGCAGATGAGACCTTCCACTCAATAAAGACTGTTCAACACAACCAGGGTCTTGCAGCTACCGTAGTCCAAAAAGAAGTCAAGGTGCAAAAGATAACCAGCTCTGAGATGGTGATGGAAGAATACGAGGAGATCATAGAAGAGACTGTAGTCTCCACAACCAGGAAGTGACTATGGCAAGGTTAAATCTGCACAAAGATCATCCCATAAGTGTAGCCAACAACTTCTGACTCCAACTATTTATAAGGAACCACGATTTGAACACCAAATGAAATCACTATTCAATGTTACACACGTTGCATTGTGCTTCGCATTTGCTATATACCATGTGCTAAAGTTTCTGTGGCTTATAAAATATTTAATTGAGATATTTCCATTATACATGAGACAAACGTACATGTAAGAGCACCAAACAAAATTTTGGCAAAGCCCATTTAATGTTCAGATGCTTGCAATGTTAAAGGATGAAAGCAAATTAACAAACGTTAAAGTGCTGATGTTATGCCATGGTACTGCTGGAGAGCTGATGCTTAAGAAATAAATGGATTTTGCTGCACACATATTGAGTCATGACTTTAATTTATCACGACCTTGTGATTATGGTTCACAGCCAGTATATTTAAGTCGAGACTTGTTTTTAAGTAGCCATTTAGCCGATTTGATTTTGCAGAATGCTAGCGTAATATGCCACAAACTTAAAACAAAGTACAATATGACGATTACTTTCAAAAGCTATTCTTTTAGGACAGCAATGTCGAGTGCTTCTCTTCTTCGCGACATTTTGCTTCCCACTTTGGAGGCATCGTCAGGCATTCTGAGACTGAGTGAAGTCTGAATGTACTGCGCTATTTATCTGAAGTCTGTCCTTTGCTAGTGTCTCCTTGGGACAGCAAGGGCTTAAGAGAAAGGGCATGACAAAGTATCAGAAGTGTGGGCAAGGGGGTGAACCACATTGACATCAGGGAACATAAAAATAGCACAGTACTCACATTTCACTAAGTCTCACAAATAATAAGGACGCCTGCAACATGCGATGTAAAATTGTCATGAAGGGCAGAGGAGGAGCACTTAACGTGGCTGTCCCAAAAGAACAGCTTTGGAAAGCAATCTTGAATGGAGCCGAAAAATCTACATTAGTAAAAAGTACAAATGTCAACGATGGCTCAATTAAAAAAGCAGGCATGCTACACAGTTACCACTGACAAGGAAAATGAAGATTTCTTAAAAGAATAAATTAGTAACTGTTTCAGTGACGATGATTGCTTCTAAAAGCTGCTCTCTCGGGACAGCCGCGTCGGCTGTCCCGAGAGAGCTGTCCCGAGAGAGCAGCTTTTCGAAGCAATCATCATGCATCGAGCCGTGAAAACCTACATCATTACATGTTTCAGTGACATTATTATATTGCAAATGCGCTTACATAGGGCGATCATTCTGAATAAAAAATAAAGTAACTGTCTACGCCACCATAGACATACCATTAGAAAAACATTACAAAAAATTTGTGGACAGCCATAAATAACACATTTAAATGTTAAGTAAAATACACTACATTATAAATTCTAGCAGATCTTTTATCTGCACAGGGTGTAAGTTGTTTACAATCCAAAACACAGCAATGGCATAGCTGACTTCCACATCTCAGGTGATTAGACTTCTATTAGTTCTTCTGCCTTTACATTTGTCTATTTCACCCACAGTACTTTGAAATGGGAAAAAAAAAACAATTGGTTCCCAGGAATGGTACAAACCTGTCCTAACCCCCACAAGCCTTTTGTGACAACTCAGAACTACAATCATGTGAATATCATCACCGATACTCCAAAATGATACATTCTGGGAAAACCACTTCACCTTTTGCCAAATATTGGAGTTACATCGTCTGGCTCTCAAAGCATGACAAATATCTTTAAGCTATAAGTTTCCCCATGTTATAGCCATTTAATGACTGAAATAGATTTCTGGTTCAGACTGCAGAAGTAAAACTTTCGTTCGAAACCTCTCCTCTACCTGACAAAGCCAATGAACAAAGGTGCCATGTGAATAAAATCAGTACATTAGTGCGTTGGATAGCAACATCACAACATTTAATGATCGAGCAAAGTTTTGCTTATAGTTACAACTAGCATCATCGGGCAGTTGTGAGAATAGTGAAAACATCCTATATAGGGGGTCCAATATCATTAATGTGCACCCACACACACGCAAATATCACACAGTCCATAGACATATCGATAATGAGTCAATCACTATCAATACACCTTCAGCAAATACCACCACAGTTCTCAGTGAGGAGACTGAGGTATCCACCATACAGAACACTTATTAATACCTTGAGTGATCAATGTAGGTTTTCATGGCTAAATGCACAATTGCGTACCCAAATTGCTCTTTAGATTTTTGGCAGATAATACGGCGATCTCAAAATAACAGCTTTAGTTAGCAATCATCTTGAGTGACTAGACAATAAAAGAAACACAATAGATAGATAACTTTAATTCGAAGGCTTTCATGACCAATGTTTTCGATGATTTTTATTTTGTGGGTTAGCTCACATAAAAAATGTTTGTCATAAACCCTCCACCATCTGACATGACCAATTAGAAAAGTTTGTCAACGTGAACAAAACGTGCCAGTTCTTCACTATCTCAGTACACCGGTGTGTTGGAGAGCAAACTCATAGCATTAACAAAAGAAATGACGTTTCACCGTTAATTGCAATCAGCATCATCAGGCAACCCGCACCAACTTGAGAAGAGTTCGCTTTAAAATAAAGAGAATTCATTTCGATCTCCTTATATGGGGAGGCTGTGATGTCATCAATCGCACACACACTCGAGCTCGGATCCAATGGGGGGGGGTTAGGGGTTGTGGCAACAATCACAGAGGTAATGCAAAAAAATAGATATCATAGACAGGTGTTTATTATTATAACAGAAAGTACCCAGCAAGCTTGCAAGCTCTCAATGGCTGTATTGGTGAATGAGAGGGTTACCGGGTCACAGGGAGAAGGATTCTGACTGTTGTGTGTACACACACACCAAACAGCAGTTCAGAGTTCACTATCATGTCAGAGACAGTGGGTTGGGTGCTAAAATACACTCCAACCTGCTGACTCCATAGTTCTATTGGGAGACTTTAACGGCCATGTGGAAAATGATGGAGAAACCTAGAGGGGTGTGGTGTGATTGGGAGCAATAGCCTACCCAGTCGGAACCCAAACAGTGTTCTGTTATTGGATTTATATGCTAGTCATAGACTGTCCATAACAAACACCATGTTCGAACACAAGGAGGCTCATAAGCGTACCTGGTACCAGACCACCTTGGGCCAAAGATCGATAATAGACTTTGTAGTTGTCTCATTGGACATGCGGCCATATGTTTTGGCCAATCCAGTAAAGAGAGGAGCACAGCTGACTACCCATCACCACCTACTGATGAGCTGGATGAGATGACAGGGTAGGATGCCGGACAGACCTGATAGGCCAAAACGTGTAGTGAGGGTTTGCTGACAACGACTGTGGAGGACCCTGTGAAGAGTGATTTCAGCTCCCACCTCCGGAGGAGTTTCTCACATCCCAGAGGAGTCTGAGGACATGGTGTGCAGAATGGACCCTGTTTAAGGCCTCCAGCAAGAGCTGGATGAAATTGTTAGGGAAAAGGATATCTGGGCTGCTTTGCTAAGTCTCTTTCTTCCACGACCCAGATGGATGGACTCCTGGGTCAGCCATTCTAGGATGGAAGCCTTGTCGATTGGCCATGTACACAGATGCATTAGAATTAGCTGGAAATGTGGTAAACTGTTTATGTAGGGGTGCTGCTGAGCCCTGATAGTCTGTGTGTTGAAAAAGATGTGAGGGATAATTGGGAGATGTGCTGCAACACTATTGATGAAACCGATAATGAGCAGGACCCTTGCCACCTTGCCGAACCTTCTGGTATTTTCCAGATATATCTCCTAAAACAATCCACCTTCAGTCGTAGCGTCTGTCAATGAGGACCATTCATTGGCAGAGACAGGTTCCTCCTCCAAGTACACCTCTTTCTCAGCCTCCATCCATCCATCCATCTTCGTCCGCTTATCCGGGACCGGGTCGCGGAGGCAGCAGTCTAAGCAGCGATGCCCAGACTTCCTTCACCCCAGACACTTCCTC
>JAZEWT010000002.1:15477289-15510821 GCA_036362905.1 Mordacia mordax
ACCAAGGAAGAAGCTATTGAGAAAGCCGTGACACCAACCAAGGAAGAAGCTATTGAGAAAGCCGTGACACCAACAAAGGAAGACGCTATTGAGAAAGCCGTGACACCAACCAAGGAAGAGGCTATTGAGAAAGCCGTGACACCAACAGAGGAAGAAGCTATCGAGAAAGCCGTGACACCAACAAAGGAAGAGGCTATCGAGAAAGCCGTGACACCAACAAAGGAAGAGGCTATTGAGAAAGCCGTGACACCAACAGAGGAAGAAGCTATTGAGAAAGCCGTGACACCAACAGAGGAAGAGGCTATTGAGAAAGCCGTGACACCAACAGAGGAAGAAGCTATTGAGAAAGCCGTGACACCAACAAAGGAAGAAGCTATTGAGAAAGCCGTGACACCAACAGGGGAAGAAGCTATTGAGAAAGCCGCGACACCAACAAGGGAAGAAGCTATTGAGAAAGCCGTGACACCAACAGTGGAAGAAGCTATTGAGAAAGCCGTGACACCAACAGAGGAAGAGGCTATTGAGAAAGCCGTGACACCAACAGAGGAAGAGGCTATTGAGAAAGCCGTGACACCAACAGGGGAAGAAGCTATTGAGAAAGCCGTGACACCAACACAGGAAGAAGCTATTGAGAAAGCCGTGACACCAACAGGGGAAGAAGCTATTGAGAAAGCAGTGACACCAACAGAGGAAGAAGCTATTGAGAAAGCCGTGACACCAACAAAGGAAGAGGCTATTGAGAAAGCCGTGACACCAACAGGGGAAGAAGCTATTGAGAAAGCCGTGACACCAACAGAGGAAGAAGCTATTGAGAAAGTTGTGACACCAACAAAAGAAGAAGCTACTAAGAAAGCTGTTACACCGACAGAGGAAGAAGCCATTGAGAAAGCAGTGACACCAATCAAAGGAGAAGCTCTCGAGAAAGTGGTTACTCCAACCAAGGAATCCTCAATCGAGAAAGATGTTACACCAACAGAGGATAAAGACATAAACACCATCACTGTAACGGAGATAAATGCTGAATCAATCACGAAAGCTGTTACACCACCAGAGGATGAGACTATTGAGGAAGCTGTGACACCCACCAATGAAGATAGCAAGCCCTTCAAGAAAGCTGTTACACCAACCAATGAAGATAGCAAGCCCTTCAAGAAAGCTGTTACACCAACCAAGGAAGAGGCTAAGCCCTTCAAGAAAGCTGTTACACCAACCAAGGAAGAGGCTAAGCCCTTCAAGAAAGCTGTTACACCAACCAAGGAAGAGGCTAAGCCCTTCAAGAAAGCGGTTACACCAACCAAGGAAGAGGCTAAGCCCTTCAAGAAAGCGGTTACACCAACCAAGGAAGAGGCTAAGCCATTCAAGAAAGCTGTTACACCAACCAAGGAAGATAGCAAGCCCTTCAAGGTAGCTGTCACACCAACAGAGAAAGATGCTAAGCACTTAAAGGAAACTGACAAACCCTCTAGGGAACCCATAAAACCTATTAAAACACTACCAACTAAGCCCAAAGGACAAGGAGCAAAGCTCAAGGTAACTCAACAAACAGCGAAGGGACAAGTAATGAAACAAAAAATCTCCGAGGAGGCTACAGCAAAAACCTTAATCTCAACCACTAAGGTTCAACCAAAGATATCTGCAGTGGCCATACAGGCCACTAAGACAAATGCTGCACCAAGCTCAGCAACATCCATGGGCGAGTAAGAGCATCTCCATCAAGAAGTACAATTAAGCAGGCCGATAGATTTGTAAATGTTTCCCCAAGGGACATTAAGTGGACACACGAAAAGCAATAAATCCAAACCTCAAATCTATAATCGCAATTTCAAGTGTAATACTACATATATTTATGAAGTGCTTTATATTATTGTTCCTTAAACAGTGCCTTTAACAATTAAGAATTCAAACGCTCTCTGACATTAACAAGATTGTGACCTATATAAATGAATGCGAATGTTGAATGAATTATACAAATAGAAGCTGCTTGCCATGATTATAAATACTGAAAATTACATTAGGTCAAGAATTATGCTGACTTGATTGCAGTACTGATGATGTAATAATGAATTTAATAAACGCCAACTGCTACAGCAATGCAGAACCTGTATGTTTGTCATTTTTATTAGGTGATGTATGCAATACAATTTGGAGAACGTGTGGGACATTCCTCAGCAGTAACGGTTCCACTTTAAAGAACATGGTTCATGTTTCAGCTGCAAAAACCGAGTCAAGCAACTACTCCACAACTACGGCATTAACCTGCAAACACTGGTAACCCAGCAGAGACTTCTTCCCACACACAACAAAAGCTTCATTATAGTATTAGAACAATGCATCAAATGAAAACATTATCCGTACACCCAGACACACAAAAGCATGCAAAAACAAGCATTGATTCACAACCAATTTTGGTTTCGCCCATGTTATGAATTGACCACATTTCTGTTAATACTTCCATTATAAGACACACCTAAACACAATGACAATCAAAACTGCCACTTATTTTTGTAGCTCACAGATGAATTCAATCATCTCACAAAAGCTTCGCAAATCCAATATAATTTTAAGTTAACGATATAGGAACCCTATCACGACAAAATCCAGGGCATCAGAATAACAATCCAGGGCGTCAGAATAACAATCCAGTACATCAGACTAACCATCTCACTTAACCTGGCTGTCATGGACAGATTTGGGTAGATCAACGTGGCACAACACAAAATCAATAAATGAATTCTAGTTGGCCTGTGGCAGTATATTTTTATATTTTTGCTGTCTACTACATTCCTTTGATCATATGCTTTCATTTCCTTCAATTAAGAGGGAAGTTAATCGTTAAAGCACTTATAAGCTGAAATGCTTTTAAGATATCACCATTCTTGAGTAGATTTACATTTTTTGAATCTGATTTAATCGATGGTTGTTTGAACTTCATATTAGGTTGCATACCTTTCTCCTCATGCCTCAACCCCCCTTAATGTTTAAACCATTACCTCTTCATCTTTAGGTCTCATACTTTCCTTAGGCTCCACCCTCTTGAGGTCACACCCCCTGTGTAGGCCACACCATTCACTCCTTTCACCGTCGGGCAA
This sequence comes from Mordacia mordax, assembly GCA_036362905.1. Classification (NCBI taxonomy): domain Eukaryota; kingdom Metazoa; phylum Chordata; class Hyperoartia; order Petromyzontiformes; family Petromyzontidae; genus Mordacia; species Mordacia mordax. The sequence goes on from JAZEWT010000002.1 coordinate 15,480,379, forward strand.
GTTCTTGATGACATTGACGAACGTTCCTCTTTTAGCAAAACAACACAGACTGTACAACAAAAAACCTACCTGCTGAGCACGTATATAAACACAGAAATATGCGAGTGATTTTGCAGTTCATGGAGGCATGACAGAGTACCTGATTGCTGCGCTGCGGATGTGCATGAGCGCCTCCCCTCTGCTGCTCTGGCTGCTGCTGCAACTGCTGCTGGTCCCGAGGTCCACGAGGCGGCTCATCTGGATTGCGCAGCAGTGGACCACGGCGCTCCTCTGTGTCCGAGTGTTGCCTGCAACCACGTGTGCGCATTATTTTAACAGAAACGCATGACCACAAACCCATGTTAACACTATTTAGTATAAGTGTTTACCCAGGAAACTCACTTGAGTCCACATCTTTTATGAGAAACGTCCCAAGTTTACAGTAGGGGCCATGCCGCAATTAATAATGTAAAGCAAATCATTTGCAGGTGATATTTTAGGACTGGGATGTTTGGCCAATGCCAGCTACATTCTGTTTTATACTATCGGAGGAAACTGGTGAACACAGGAGGAAACCAATGTGGAACTGGAAAACAAATAAAATATGTATCATGCTGCTAGTCAGGTATTGAATCCAGAACATACTTGCTGATAAGCATTAGTGTTATCAAGCCTACCACCATGCCGACAAATTTGTATTAAGGTTAGTACAAGAATGAGTCATGCCGCAGATTATCATTCCAATTCTAGATAAAGTAATCATGTGGAAATTCATCTCAATACTAACCCGATCATAAGGACCAAATAACTGTGATGTTTGTGGCAGATGCCAAGGGCCTCCGTATTCTCTCTTTATGGCACACACATGTAAATGCGCTGGTGGCACACGCCTGCAATGCAGCAGTGGAGATGGCTCATACAAACCAGTGAAAAATCACAATACAAGGCTATCACTATTTGGATTAAAGCTGTAGTCCATCTATACATTAAGCTAGGTTCCCCCCTCCAAGCACACACGTGTGTTATTCCCGTGCTCCAGTTTGTGCCCTCATTAATGGAGTTGGCCAAACATCCAAATGTAGGACAGGGTTTGGACAATTACTGTGCCAGTTTTGGTTGGCTTCCTGACTTGTCGATGGTTACCCATGCCTCCATGCAAAAAAAACTGTACATTACAAAGTCTTCAGCACAATAAGATTTAGCATGAATGACGTTATATGAAAGAGGACATTAACAGGACCATTTTGCACTCACACAACTCAGCTCAAGGGACCTTACAATAACTCAATATCATGACTTTCCCAAGCGATGGCTGTATTTGTGTGTATTGACAGGTGTTTATATCAACCATTACATGTTATTGCTATTTATAAGCCTGGAATCAGCAGCCAACAACCATTGACTCAACAATGCCTAATATCTCCCGCATTGATTTTACATTTGTCAGGTCCTATGTGAGGTTGTTTCTTTGAGAATTACAGCCATATATCCCAAAGCAGAAGCACTTGAAAACTATCATTTGGACTCTCCTGAACAAATGAAGAACACGACATGACTTCTATGACTACTACCCTACCTGCTGACATTGGGATGCCCCACGCGTACATCACGTTCCACCACGTGACCTTGCCGGGGCTCGTACGGCTCGGAGCTGGCGCTGTCGGCTCGTTCACGTCTCGAAGTAGGTACTGAAACACCACCAAGCACACAACACACATGCACAGATACAATATTTACAACACGCACAGACCTCATGCTTTCATGGCTGTTAATAGGATGGTTCGTAGCTTCCACGAAAGCAAATTGAAGGGCTTCAACATGCATTTACAGCAGGCACGCACTTAATCCACTTAAGAATGCAAGATTATTTACTGGTAAGGTGCCAACTCAGACTGTAATCATGTGGATGGTTTGAATATTAGTACCTCGTTACAATTCAAATTGGTTTTCCTATGTTGATGGAGCCAGAACTGCTCAGGGCATTTCTAAATTCGTGATGTTGTAAAACTATGACGAGTGGTTTGGAAGGACAATTTAACCTTGGAGAATCACAGGCATTAACAAAAGCAAACAAATTCATTCTAAATCTTTATTATACGTGCCCAGACACTAACCTGTAGCAAACCGTACATCCACATACGGCTGAGGAGGCCTCCGTGCCTCAAATCCTTGCGGTGATGTTGGTATGTGCCGCCCACCACCCCCCCTGCGTGATGTGGGAGAGTCCGGCTCGGGCATCATCCCGGCACCACCCCCACTGCCCCCACTAGCCCCACGCCACTGCATAGAAGAGGCCGGCTCAGGCCCACTAACACCACCACCCATAACCCCTCTCCACTGAGCAGGATGGCTTGATGGGTCCAGTAGGCCGGCTGATCGCCACTGAGTGGGCTGGCTCTGATCTTGGGGACTGGCAGAACTGCCCCGCCAAGGAGTCGGCTGACCTGCGTCAGGGCCCTGCTGCTGCCATTGTTGCCACTGCTGTTTCAGAAGTTGCTCCTATTGTCACACAAGAGGAAAGAAAAGCAAGCAGTTCAAACCAAGTGTTAGTAAAGTGGAAATTCTGACTTCTTATAGAATGATGATGTACTACCATTATGGATTTCAAATGTACCCCTGTGCACTGGGTGCCATAGAATAATATGCAACAGTTATATATGTATTGCGCATCATGACATCCAAACAAAGTGGCTCCCATCCTATGTAATCCTATGTGTGCTGTACCTACACGTTTTCCTAACATATTTCTTCAAGCCCTCATGAATACATCACTCATTTACTAGCAATTGTTAATATATTGCTTATAATCTCTTATGACATACCGAATATTGCCCATCTCACATGTGTATCTCACATATCTCACATGTCTACTACTAAGCTTCTCATATCAATGAAACTCACCACCTCATTGGAACACTTATATAATCTCCCATGCTGTCCCATTAAAAATACTATCATTTAAATACATTTAACTTCCATTTTATCTCATGTGAATACATCTTTATCATATCAATGCTTCCTTATGCTGTATCCCGTCTGAATACCTCCTATGACTTGTCTGAATACAACACCTTTCAGACATATTTTCTGGATACATATGCCAGTTCTCATCTCGAAAACAAATACCTTATCTCTACTATGTCGCATGAATATATATTTTGACGTTATACCACCATTTCCTACATCACTAAACGTGTGTACAAATCATAGAATTCGCTTGACCTCTATTATTTACACAATCTTCTCCCATTTCAACATAACTATCCATTGTGCACATCTATTCCCACAAATTGCCATGTCTCTTCTGCATCCCATATAAATTGTCTACTTCTTGTCACTCTACATGCATCTTGATTCCACCCCAATCGTTTTAACACTGCATGCCTTTCTGTCCTCTACCTCCTTCCTCTCTTTTGTCTGCACTACTTTTACTACTAGTTCCCCAAATTACATTGCTTTGCTCTTATCCCTGGCTCACTGCCATTTGCCTTCACTACTTAACAAACGTCACTATGTGACCTGGAATTTAATATAATAATTGCATTTATAGAGATCAAATATGCAAAATGGAATGAAATTCAAACGTAAAAAATTAGGTCATGCATTATTTGGTAAGAGAGAATAAGTGCTATACTGTCTACTCTTAAAATGGAGGTGGAAGACTTCAGGATTAACGGAGATCAAAAAGCCAAAAGATGTTTTTTTCTAAAACCAGTATATGGAGGCCCATGATTAAATGTTACAATGTCTCTACAAAAAAAATATTTGCTTTATTTCAAGACACGTTTCCCTTTGACACTGAGAAACTATTTGCGATATGCTCATTACCTGCTGCTGGCGCTGGAAGCGCGGAGGGAGTGTCTTGTGGTAAGTCTTGGCTCCGGCGTGAGCATGCGCGTGCGCATGAGGAAGTGGAGCACTCTCTGATCGTGGCTGCGTCTCTTCGCTCTCTTGGCGAACAAAGGTGGGCTGTGGTTCTGCAGAAGGAAACCAAGCCCACCATCAGACGCAAAACAAACAACGATAGCTCGTTCCAACTGTCCCAGTCATTCCAAGGCACTGCACAACCAATCCATCATGACTGGGGTGGCACAAGGTTGTTTTTCTCTACTTGAGCGCCACAGCTTTGTGATTACGATCACATACAATGATCAAATCATTAACCCTGCTTGGTACCGTTTCAGATCTGGATGTTTTGCAAGACTTACAGCTTACTATGGCTTGGTTCTGGCGCAGCAAGGCGAACAGCAAAAAGTATATACCACCTGTACCTTGAGAGCTCTCCGCTATCTCTGATGCGCCAAGAAAAAAGGAGGCTCAATTTTCCTTCCAATGCACAGATTCAACTGACAGGTGGCTGGGAGGCTCAAAACTCTACCACCATTGTCAAGATCCCCCTCAACATTAGATTACCCCACCAAAGACTGAAGTACAGTGTGATGAGCTATGGATCTTGTTTAAGTTAAGTAATCAAACCGTCCCCACTCACATCAACCAGTGGACAAGATTGACCTTCATTCAAAACAATTAGCAAGGGTATTAAAAAAAAAACTGAGTTTTGCAAAAGTAGCATTTATTTTAATGACCACAAAGGAATGCCGGTGACTAATTCACAACCGTCTGCTTGTGAGTTTAGCATCTAGTTACAGCACTACCTGGCTGAATTCAGTAGTATTCAGACAACATAATACACTATATCAACAGTGGTTGTCCTACAAATAGCCTTTTCCTTACAGAAGGAATTAGTAAATTTTCGTAATTGTTGTCCGCGTGAGTTTTCACCAGGTATTCCGGTTCTTCCCACCATCCAAAGACAAGCTGCTGCATAAGTTAATTGGCCTGCTGATAAAATTGCCCCCAGCGCCCTGCAATGTACTGGCATCACATACTGGATATAGCCCCTCCTGCCTTGCGCCCTCTGCCGGAATAGGCTGCAGCCCCCCATGACCCTGTACAAGATTAAGCAGGCATTAATGATACTCAGCCACCATTACACAAATAAATACTCTAGAATGGAGAATATTTGGTTTGACAATAATCTTCCAGGGTTAAAAATGTGGCTTGAAAAGCAAAGAAAACAGCAGCATGCAGTAGTGACGTGCTTTTTGAAGTGTTGTGTGCAGAGGCCCGCGAGAAACCCAAGTCTCAGCAAGGTCCTCAATTCGAGTGATTGACAAGTATTAGCCACTACCTGGGTGATGCTGCAGTGGGGCTGCAGTGGGAGAACGGCTGTCCCTCCGCCGTCGCTTGCTGGGGCCCTCACCGTCACGCCACTCCCCGCCAGGTGGCACTGCTCGCACATCCACAGCGCTTGGTTCCACTACGACCTCGCCCTCAGTCACTGCATGCCGCTTTTCTGTGCTGCCTCTGGCCCCTGTGGTGCTCTCGGTTGTCACCATTCCCAGAGACCCAATGGGGTGGCTCGCACTGACCATTGGTGCCGATACTGGAGATGCAAGGGGCCCACTGACTCCTCCACATGGTCTGCCATCGCTTCCTGTTGGTGAGGCTGCAGTGCCGATGGGGCCAATCCGAATCACCGCTTTCGCTTCAACTGCTGGGCCTGAGAAGGGAACCGGAGCTGCATCAGGCATTGGTGGCCCAGAGGTGCCACTGCTGGCACCCAAGGTCTGCCCGACGGTACCAATGGGCCTGTGGTCGTCCACCACCACTCCCCTGGGTAGATCGCGGTCACAACCAGCACTCCCAATGATGTCGACCCCACCACCGCTGTCGTTGCCACTACTGAGTCTCAAACCGGCCTCAATCCGGCCATCGGTCCTCGTGATGATTCGTACAGGCTGCCCACGTGCGCTTGTTGTGCGACTTCCGTTAGCTGTGGAATCCACGTCAGGTGAGGATGGTTTATCGATATCAACCGCATTCGTAGTAGCACAGTCCTTGGCTGCACCCACGTTGAAGACAGGGGTGTCAGGCAGTGGTGAGGTTTCACCTCCACTTATTGCTGAAGCAGCTTCCACAGGAACTCCTCCCCCAATTGGTGTAATGGCCCCACCTGACAACTGCCCAGCATCCTCCACACTTGGGACTGTACCAGCTGTGGGTGTGGCCACCGTGGCTCCATCCCCCACTGCAGTAGTCGTGTCCACACTTAAGGCCGTCTCCCCCGTGCTGGAAGTTGTTGCTCCTGCTGAAGGTGCCGATGTGGTTGAAGACGTTGGCACAGCACTGGCCGCGTTGACAGCGACGGTCGCCTCACCAGTTCCGTCGCTGGCCCCACCGGCAGGAGTGGATTCAGCTGCTGTCGCTGATGTTGTTGGTGCAGGCGGAGCACTGGCAGCCATCTTGCTTTCCAGCAGACGCAGCTTTTGGGCACAGGCTGCCAGACGCTCCTCCTCCATCCTCTTCTCCTCGGCCGCCCTGCGCTGCCGTGCTCGCTCCACTGCCGCCGACACCTCTGCGCTGCTGCCCCACGTGCCCCCACCTGCACAATGGCGTCGGAACCAAACAAAACCTGTTTATTCATGAACTTATTTCAGCATTACAGTCTCACACATGGTCTGTGTCGAAAACTGCATAGCCAAACAATACAACTACATGCAAGTGAACGTGGTTCCTTGCCTATGTAAGATGTTGCAGCGCACTGAACAAATAGCAGCCCAGAGCCGAATAAATATTTCACACGACATTGGCAAAAGCCAGTATTGTTTTACTTGTTTTATCCAGCCCAGTGTTGTGAAGGGAACAACTGTAGGAAGAGGCATCAGATGCACTATAAAGGCCTGCCTCTATGTGGAGCTGTTGAGTGAGGACCATCCGCAGCCACAGGGCCAGTTTGCTGATCACGGCGACGGTTGCGCCATGCCTCGTCGTCTGGGCCCCCGATGGCCGGTCCTTGTGGAGGGACAGGTATGGGTTGGGAACCAGATCCCTTGAAAAGGCCAGGACCCTGGTGGGGCCCGGCACCCTGGTGGGGCCCGGCACCCTGGTGGGGCCCGGCACCCTGGTGGGGCCCGGCACCCTGGTGGGGCCCGGCACCCTGGTGGGGCCCGGGACCCTGGTGGGGCCCGGGACCCTGGTGGGGCCCGGGACCCTGGTGGGGCCCGGGACCCTGGTGGGGCCCGGGAACCTGGTGGGGCCCGGGAACCTGGTGGGGCCCGGGACCCTGGTGGGGCCCGGGACCCTGGTGCAGACCCTGGTGAGGCCCCGGACCCTGGTGGTGCCCAGGACCCTGGTGGGCACCGAGGTGGAGCATAGGACCCTGATGAGGCCCTGGACCATGGTGCAGAATAGGACCCTGAAGGGGCCCTGGACCTTGGTGAGGCCCTCCCAGATAGCGCTGCAGCCAGGGCGTTGGGGCCGAGGGAAGACCACACAGGGAGTTTGAGGTAAACACGCGCCGATAGCCTAGGTACTCACATCCACAAAATCAACATGTTTTAGTTTCATACCTTTATTGTTGCTCTATAGTATTATTATCGTTGTGGCCTATACATTTTTGTTTACATTTTAGTGATGAAATAATGAATGGGCTAGCGTAATTGCCATCATATTTAAATTCTCACCTTCTTAAATTACTTGTGGCGAAGTCTGTCCACAATGCCACCTGACTAGAGTAGAATTTCTCACTGCAATTGACTCCTTATTTATCGGTGCCACCCAAGTATATTTTGCTTCAGATTGTATAATGGCACTTATCGTGCAAGACGTAGATATTTTATTCGTAGCTCTAAGGACTCTACTGACAGCAGTGTGTGACAGCTGGCATGGCCAATACCTGTTGATTGATAATAAGGGCAGAGGGCCCCCTTGGGCCTGCTAGAAGCGGCTGAGGAACCACAATCGGAGGACCTCCCCTGTGCTCAAGACCCCCACGCATGGGTTCTCGTGGAGGCTGATGTTGACTCCATGATGTCTGCGAAGGGAAATATAATGCAGGCATATATAACACACTGCAGTGCTAATACAGTTAAACATGTCAAGTATGTAAATGGGTGAATACATATCTAACTGGGCAAGTGTAAAACTGAATCAAAAATTTGCTTTATTCCACCTAAGCGACAGTCATCTCAGCCAGCCATCGACAATCCAGACCTATATCTGTATTGAAACTTAGAGAAAGTATGTTTCATTCACATTTTACGACCAGCATAATCTAAGGGAAAATAATTACATTCGTGCCATACAAGCCTCATTACCTTTATTCACAAACACAACAGCACTATAAATGCATCGCCATAAAGGTCATGCGGTTGGATGTTTATTTGACCAAACGTCACCACCAGGACAGTGTGCGTTGAAGGTAGGAAGTACAGATTTGAGCATAACCATAGAGTGGGTTTTGCTACACTGTCCTCTTGTTACCCACACAATCGTACTAGTGAAATCACGCAGACAGGAATAAAGGGCAAAGAGAACTCGTTCCAAATGTGAATTAAGTCCTAGCATTATATTATCACCTTGCTAGACCTCAAGCCCAATAATCATACAAAAACCACTTACAAATAGCCATATACAGTGCACAAGGGGGTGGGGTGTGGCCAGCAACACATGAACCATCTTTGCCTCCCTAGTGCTGACATTTACACTGTACCTGGGGTTCATTTAAGGCCAAGTGGAGCTACAGGAAGTTCCGCATCAATTCATATAATCATCACTGATGTTAGCTGTGGCCAAGAATTAAACTATGTATGCCAGCTGCACATCACAATTCATAAACCATGACAATATAGGCCCCCATGCATAAAAGATCCTCCGTAAAACGTTAACAGCCTGTTTGGAAAAACACTGTTAGCAAGCGCCTATGAAAGCCGACATGTCATGAGGGGGCAGGTGGTGAACACTACACCCGGCCACCTTTCTCTCACACCAGGTACTAATTAAGGCTAAGGGTGACCTAGGGAGATGCAAAACGGTTTCAGGTAATTGTCATTAATTTTACTCAAACAGGAAACTCAGGTTGCCAGTTTCATAGTGCAGCACTACACAATTGCTTTCCATAAACACACACAAATGTACGCAGGAACACACACACACACACCGGGTGTTGTGGCCTTGGCCTGACAGGAGGATCTCCCCAGTTGCCTGAGCCGGGCCCAGGCAGAGGAGGGGAGGGGGCTGTCTCCCCCCAGCTCGTGGACACAGCGCCGTATGAAGAATCCATGCCACGCGCAGTCCCCCCTTCGGACACAGCTCCTGGACCCGTACTGTCAGCCCTGGTGAATGACACAATCGCAATCGAGGGTCAAAGCATCCCCCTCTTCTGCAATGCCGTGTGTATGCTATTGTGTCAATTCACTGCTCCGAGTCCCACCCTCGCGGGTCATGAGAGATATTGGGCCAAATGCCACTCATGCACGTCAAAGGGTATTGGTTAAAGTGGGGAGCACATACACTGGGTATTTTTCAACAGTTGAGCATAACTGATTTTGCTCCACTGCACTCTGCTGGCAATGTAACCCCACAGCAGCCTATGATGACCTGTCTTATGATTGATTGGTGGTCACCCACCCAAGCACAAATAATTTTCCACCTTGTAAATGTTGAGATCTGAGAGCCGTTGCATTGAGGGGTGATTTGGCCAAAGGCACTGTAATGCTAGGCAGCTCTAACCTTTACTGTTAATGCACAGTTGGCAGTGAAAAGAGATATTCACGAGCGAGAGGACAAGTCACAGCAATACAACCAGTAGTGTTCCCATCAAGTGGTGTAACCTTAGCAGGTGGTGTTTACAGACCTTTAAGGAACAGTGGAAAGTTGCATGTCTCCAGGCACTGAACGCATGGCCTTACTCAAAACAAAGGATTCCTATGATATGGCCAGGCTATGAGATATAGTATGATATAATATACAAGACATCTGTATTTTACACTTTGCTAAATATTGCTGTGATGATTGCAACTCAATTTTATGGATATGTAATCTTCTGGAAAGTGTGAATTGACAAATATAATACATTCATTTACAAATAAACTATTACCCTTTAAATTACTTCCTTGAAAAATGCTGGAATAATTTTGATGGTATGGTGGTTATATCACTTCACGTCTTTGAAGTTCATTGTTTAATGATACTTATGGTAGGCTTATGTTAAGTGAGTTTCAGTTGAAGAACTTTTAAGGAATCTTTATTTGTACAACAAAGCACAAAAACAGTACAACAAAATAGTATAATACAAATTACAGAGGAATGGGAAACCAATATCACGATAATCGTCACAGTGAAAAACTTTTGATCATACCATTAAGATTGATATCGCGACAATTCTACTCAAAACAAGTCATACTGCCTCCCATCTCATGCAAGAGAATGGTGGTACTCATCTCCTTTGGTGGCCCTGAGCCAGTGTCAGTGGCTGCAAATCCATTTTGACCTTAGACTTTGTATAACAGGTAAAGGTGAGCACAAAATTCCAACTGATAGAAAAAGCAATAAAACATCTGCATCTGACAAACCACGTGAATGGCATTATTAGCATGGAACACTCTTAACCATAAAATGTAATGAATGAAGTGTCTAAATGCACCCAAATCTCAAAATGCTGTAAATCATAATGGAGCATGTAAACGAGGCACACACACACTTTCTTTAAAAATCACAATAGAGTTGAGGTCTTGAGCCTGGTCTCAAAACAAGGCGTCAAAAATGTGCAGGCCAGTGGGAGGGACTTCCAGACTATACCAGGCAGCAGAGTAAACGTCAATGGAGAAATTTTTGTTTCAACAAAAAAACCTTTAATATACTAAAACAATGTGAACTGTTCAGTAACCAGGACCAACTATCAACTCAGCCTTTTATCCTCCTCCTTGGTGATGCACTTCCTGTACTGCCACTGTTCTCAGAAACGCCCTTCCCTCTATTGTTCATCCCAACATTCAAATTCTGACTCAAGTCTCCATTCTAACAAGCCTTCTCATCATTGAATGCATTTCATTATAATGTGCTTCGAAACCATTATTACTGCACTTTACAATGCAATCTTAAACATATAGCTCCCTGCTCATTCATATGCCTTTTTGCATGCGATACAAATAAAAATTGTTATTTAGCCATTTCAAAGAAGAGATGCAAACCAAAAAACACATTCTTTGGTTGGGGAAGCTTTTCTGAATTACGATCAAGGTACTTAATTTTAGTGGTCTGATGATGCTTGGGGCAAAACATCCCAGTTAAATAACCGGTGCTGTTCAAATTGACTTCAGACAACAGGACTGCATAGGTAGGCACTGTTGAAAGCTATTTGTTTTGAGTTGCATCTCCCACTACCAATAAATACATCAGATCATTAATCAAACAATAAAGACATCAGAGGGTAGACCACTCAATTAAGTGTGCCTTGTGAGTGCATTGACATGCAAGGAAGAGACTGTGTCCAAGTGCAATTGTGTGTAGAGTCCCACTGCTCATGGCACAACTGCCCTGTCCCACACTCTTGTAGCGCAAGAGCAATGCACGGCTGCTTGCGCGCATGTGTAACTCACCAAGATCGTGTGCTCCCGCCCCTTTCCTCATCTTCATCGTCACTGAATTTCAGCTTCTCTGTGTAGTCGACCTCATCCTGCACGCCTGCACCAGTACGAACACAGTCACATTTAAGAAGCCAGAAACCACTACATGTAAATACAATGTACATGGTATCAAGGTTAAAGAGTGTACCGCATAGAATTCTAAGATAAACTCTCTTTTTTTAAGTGTCTTCTGTGTGCGCTGAACCTGCAGTGCCATTGTTCATAATTCTCTTAAAGCTGTTCACCAGCGATGAGTTTCCTTAAAATGCTTGCAGAGGATCACGTCAATTAGGCTTATTCTGGAATGGCATCGGATTAGTGCTCCCATCTTCAACTGTAAGCCATGATGTCATAAGGTTTCACAGGAAGCAGGGAGGTCAAATCACTGTTTTCTGTTAATGCTGGAAACCAGCTTTTATAATATGGGTTAAAACAACAATCTACATCGACAGCCATTTCAAAATCATGCTTGGTCAGGAGGCGAGAGTCAATGACATATTACAAAAAAATTGGAGGCATGAGAAAAGTTTAGTATTCAACATTAAAACTTGGAAAGAAAATATATACTGAAAAACTATTTGCAGCATCTCACAATACGTAAATGCCCGAGATGTGCTTTGTGACCCTCAGGTGATTAGCTCTCTAGAAATGTAATTATTATTATACTATAACTGTTACATTCAACCATTTCCCAATATATGCATTAACACTGATAATTTTACATTTTTAAATTATAATTGAAATGCAGATCATATTTTACATGTTGTTCAACATCAATGTGTATATAAAAAAACCCAAAAAACGTTAAATTGTTGCGGATTTTCCATTCGAATGTCGTTGTTGGCGTGCCCTTCTCGCGCAGCTGTGCAGCGCTTTGTTACACTCGGGTGAAAAGCGCAATAATAATGCAATTATTATTATTATTGTGATTAATCATAAATATTTGTAGTATTGACACTTAGAAGTTAAGGTCATGCAAATTATATTTTTTGTTTCTTGTGCTAATTTCTTCCTAGACACCACCAGTATATTTTACTGTTGCAACAAAACAGTTGATATAAAAAGCAATGATTGGTTTACAAACTAATTGACAACAATTAGATTTATTCATGTTAGATATATTTATGGCCAGTGCAGGTTCGAGAAGAGGGTGGTTGGGATAGAACTAGTTCTGATACTCATGACTTATTATCCGGGTGGCGTGGTGGCCCAGTGGTTAGCGCTGTCGCCTCACAGCAAGAAGGTCCCGGGTTCGAATCTCTCGGCTCGGGTGCTTTTCTGTGTGGAGTTTGCATGCTCTCCCCGTGTCCGCGTGGGTTTTCGCCGGGCACTCCGGTTTCCTCCCACAGTCCAAAAAGCATGCTGCTACATAGGTTGATTGGTTCGCAGGCTAAATTGCCCCGCAGTGCCCGGCGATGGACTGGCGTCCCATCGTCGGTATATCCTTGCCTTGCGCCCTGTGTCTGCCGGGATAGGCTCCGGCTTCACCGTGACCCTGTATAGGACTAAGCGGTTTCAGACAATGAGATGAGATGAGACTTATTATCCATGGCCACAAACTTAACTCAGGTCACCGTGTTCAGAGCATAGCATGCCAAACATTGCACCACCGCTTAGTCTCAATGAGAATTTCAATGAACAAGGGAAGGAGCGCACCAGCCCAGCCGTCATCAGCCTCTGTCTCCAGAGTGTCCAGCTCCTTCAGGTCATTTGCATTCACGATGGATGGCCGGTCAGCTTCCGTGAGCCACGGTGGCCGTGTTCCACGTCTACAAGGATAGAGGGCGCAGCACAGTGTATATGCATACTGAGCATTATGGTTGCCAAAATATGGTCATACCACAATACAAACAAAAATACAAGATGCCTGATAAAGACATTGTGTGTATTGTACAATTTTTATTTGAAATTACAATGTAAATATTCATATCCATTATTTTACTTCCTGACAAAATATTCCTGAAAAACAAAATGACAATTACATTCTGATGAAAGAGATATTATAAGTTAAACTTGAGCTCTGCAATATGCTTTTTGGAGTGTCCAAAATTTGATGGCGATTATATTAAATTATTTCCTGTCTAAGTGAAAGCAAATGAATTGTTATCGGCTGTAAAAGTAATTACTTAAAAAAACTAAAGTAAACTTTACTCAAATGGTAATTACAAAGCCCCAAAACGACACACTAAAACGTTAAACACAATTACTTTATTAATGGATACAGTTATGTCAAAAGCATACTGACCAAACGTGTCAATTCAGCTCAATAGACACAAGTGTCCGGATCACGCATAACGAAAACATGACCTCACCTGCCATCAGGCTGCTGTGCTGCAGGATAGGATCGGCCACTGGGCGGTGGCCCAAACCTGGGCCCAAACGGCGTACCATCCTACGGGAAAACACCGCAACCATTCAATAGGACTTCAACATAAGGGAATACGGTTTACACAGATGCCCCCACTGCCCCTACCACCATATGAAGAGTTGAATGGTTGAGGTTTCACCATGCTTAACAATTTAGGTCCGGTGGCAATACATCCATGCCCTTGAACTGCCAAATGAATGATAGTTCAACTCCTTGCAGGAGTTTGAATTGCCCCTCCAATGTCCTTCCAGAGTCCATAAAACGGACATCACTTAGCATGACTTCAACAGTGGTCCTCCAATGAGGACATGGCTTAGGCCTGCTCATATGGATGAGCACTGCCCTGTGATCAATTGAGCATTAAGGCATTTTCTCTTTTATATAAAATAAACCAATTTAACGTGTTAAGAGCATGTATTTAAAGCTAGACTAATATTATAAATTCTAACCCACTACAAGCCACATAGTTATTAAAAAAAAAATGCTATTATTACTTTACTGGACAATGCTCCAATGTGACTGTTGCACCACATGTCATTTGGCATGCGTGACATTTCACTAAACATGATGGGATATTTTTTCAGGACTTCTGGAAGAAGCTCCCTTCAATAGGAACCAAACATCCAAAATCGTGTCAAACACAGAACAACCGGAACACATATTGGCGAGCTACATAAAACAATGCATAAATACTGAATCACGCGGCATCAACGCAATCGTCGAGAATAACCGATTGCTTCAGTAAAACAAAAGTGCTGTGTGGAAGGTAGGTCCAAGTACCGGGCGGTATCCAGCGTGAGCAAGGGGACCCCCATTGGGGCCCCCCATGGTAGGGATGGGCAACAGCCCTGCAGTGGGGCCTTCCTCTCGCCCGCCTGGACCCCCACCTTCACGCCAGCTGCTTACATCTGAATGCACGCACACATGCACACAACCAGTTCATCAGTCTCAATTCACAAAGTGCCAACTTAACAGCCTGATTCATGCATTGGCAAAGGCGGTGTCTATCATAGCAAAAAAATGCATTCTTTGGGATTCATGCACGTTATACCATGTTCTGTGAAACACCAAACCTGCCGGGATGCCATGTGACCAGATGGCAGTATAGGAAGTGGATTCTTGAGCTATTTATGTAGGTCTTGATATGTGCATGTGTTTTATTAGTACACTTGGTTTCTTCCAATATTCAAATTGGCAACAAAACAAACATAAAATCAGCCAGTCGATCTTTAGTTTTCCTCGGATGAGAGACATTTTTATGAAGTCTTCAAATGTAAACACCAATATGTGCATGTGTTGAAGTGGACGGATAGCATATTCCTGCCTACACATGCATGCAATCTGTCCACTTCAACTAAAGCAAATATTCCACTGCTTGCCTAATCTTTTTTCTTACCTAGCTTTTCCCATCCGACTCCTCTACTTTGCTCTACACTGGCTGCCGGTGGCTGCACATAACAAGTTCAAAATCTTGGTCCTGTGTTCACCTACCTGCTAAATTTTATCTCTTCTCCACTATCTCCCCCTACACCCCCCTCACTCGCTACTCAACAATTTCCGGTCGATTGGTTGCACTACACTTCCACTCTTGGAGATCCAAGGCTTGCTGCGTTGCTACCCTGGCCCCATCATGGTGCAATGACATCCCAATAGAAAGCAGGACCACAGTAACATCATTTCAGAAACTGCAAGACACATCTGTTCAACCATCACTCTCATTTATGACAACACTTTGCAGTGTTGGGCAACTGGGCTATTTATTTTGCATATTTATCCATTTAAAAAAATGTGTGCGAGACAATGTTAGGTGACCCTGGATAAGGATGTCTGCTAAATAATAATTAGAAACATCCAGCCAACTTCTGTTCATTGGGAAGAAATTGCTGCCCTCAATGTGAAATGCTTTCCCTTGCCTATATTGGCAACTCCTCTCCCCCTGCTTAAGGATTTATTTAGACCTCACATTTTCTGTTCAGGGTGGCACAGTGGCCCAGTGGGTAGCGCTGTTGCCTCACAGCAAGAAGGTCTCGGGTTCGAATCTCGGCTCGGGTGCCTTTCTGTGTGGAATTTGCATGTTCTCTCCCCGTGTCCGCGTGGGTTTTCGCCGGGCACTCTGGTTTCCTCATACAGTCCAAAAACATGCTGCTGCATAGGTTAATTGGTTTGCAAACTAAATTGTCCTCAGT
This sequence comes from Mordacia mordax, assembly GCA_036362905.1. NCBI lineage: Eukaryota > Metazoa > Chordata > Hyperoartia > Petromyzontiformes > Petromyzontidae > Mordacia > Mordacia mordax. The sequence goes on from JAZEWT010000002.1 coordinate 15,496,380, forward strand.
GCCCGGTGATGGACTGGCGTCCCATCGTGGGTATATCCCTGCCTTGCGTCCTGTGTCTGCCGGGATAGGCCCCAGCTCACCGCGACCCTGTACAGGACTAAGCGGTTTCTGACAATGAGATGAGATTTTCTGTTCCTCCTAGAACTGCAATAGTTCCCCAATCTAGTGTGATCTCAATCACATTTTCTGTACTACTGCCTTAATTTCGGCCCAGCTGCATTTCGATAAATTGATTGATCTCTTAATGGTTACATGTTCCTCCTTTTGTTGCTCTTCCTTGCACTGTTCGATCTGGCGTACTACTGTTTACATCAGAATTATGGTTAGTGTTTCATCTTTGTTCAAGTTGGTGTTATGAGTTAGTTTAATTGTGCATGTTTTCATTTAACGGTTCGTGTTTGAATTATGAACATATTGTTGCTGTATTTTGATCTGTCCATGGGTTATATGTAGAGCTTGCAAGCTCACTGGATACTTTCTGCTGTAATAATAAGCATCACAAATATATATCCTTAACTTTTCATGGCTCCCTGAATTTGTATTCACTTTAATAGTCAATTTACACATTTGATAATAGTAAAATGTATAACGCTTTCAAATTCCATTCCTGGTTATGAAAGACACAGACACTGTTATAATTTCAGGAAAAAAAATCCTCAGGAGATTAAACTGACAAGAATCAGTGAAAACTACCCTATTGGCAACACAAAACACTAAACTCTTTCCTGAGGCTTTGTCATAATGAGGTCATTTTATTTCTAAAAGTCTTTCAAGTGCACCTTTGCACGGCTCAAATTTACATTCCAAGCGAATTCCTGCTCAAATGATCATTGAGGTGATGTGCATATCCTGTTAACAGCCCTGAGCCAGACATGGAAATTCTGCATTCCCATAACAGGGGCAAGCCTATCTCTAGCAAACCATTCTGCACAAAGTGATAAGACTGATATCAACAGCAGAGGAATGAGCCGAGAAAAACCCTAACTAAAATTTGAAAAAACGTTTCTATTGAGAACTGCTTGTTCTAGCGCCAAGCAGCCTGGCAATCGTGTAAATTCCTTGTGACTCATAGGGGTGCGCATGCCAGTGTGTATACGTGCATGCATGCAAGTACGCACTCTGAGGGCGGAGGTTTAGTGCGCGCCCAGACGTAGCGTCGGAGGGAGGGGCCGGGACCTGCTCTCCACCCGCCCCCAGGGACGGGAACTCCCTCTGGGAGAGCTGAGCCAGGCCGCCCGGTCGCACTCCAACTGCACACATCACACAAGAGGCCACTTCTGAGCAAAACACCAGATAATCTCTGATGATTCATACACCCTCGGATGAAAAGCACACTAAAAGTGCAATTATTACTATCACCATAATACCTCCTCGTGGCACATCTTGCTCCAATAAGCTTCTGTTTTTTTTAAATCAATGTTTCTAATTTTGACTTATTTCCGCAATCCACATGCTAGTCACGTGGGTCTCTCACTAATTTTTAATACATGCTGTTGTGCCTATTTTGAACAAATTTCAGCTATTGAGCCATTACTGTCAGTGTCAATGTTAAATCAGGATTGGTAAAATTATACTAAATTGAAATTCAGTTTCACGCAATGGAATACTGATTTTCATGTTCAAAGCCAGATTTCCAAAAACACTATTTGATTACATAAAACATACCTTTATATTAACCCATTAATCAGTGTTATGACATTCATTAACACTGCCTTCTATGAGAAACAAACATAAAGGCAAATGCTTCACGAATGGCACTTAAGAACCATTGTTCATGAAGCGGTAAAATAAACACACTGAAACACTTTAAACACTGCCTCTTTTGCAAGGCAGACAAGGGTTACATGAAGAACAATTTAAGAACACTGTCCAAAACATGAACCTGATGTATATTATTTTACTGTCAGGTTGGGGAAATGATAACTAGCACATCAGGTGTAACATGAGCTGATGTAATGCTAAACACAGCTTGTGTTTGTGTACAAGTGGGTGCAATTGCCACCTTCGGCGGGCTTGGCGACTGGCTGGGCCCAGGATCGGCTTGTGGCGGCGGGCGGGGGAGAGGCTCTGGCCACCGTGCCCCCATTCCCACCAGCGCTCACTGTTGGGCCAGTGGCCCCACTCGTACTCATTTCTGCACTCCCAGGCGGTGTCTGTACACGTACACACAACCACAGCAAAGGCCTCTTGTTTAGGATTACAGACGAGAATTGCTGCCAGTCAGTTAACAATGGGGCATGGTACACGAAACAGCCGAGTGGCAGTGATATAGCCCTGGCCTTCTCTGTACTGGTATTCAAGAGTGTCATGTGGTTTGTTTGTTCCCGGACAATGTTCAACTGCTCAGCAATGCCTTCAATACATAAAATAGCACAACAATATAACCTCAGGAACTATTACCACACATTATCTTAGAGCATGATCAGTTATTGCACAAGTGTGCCTATAGGCATAATTTTGGTTTAAGATGCATGTAGTAATAAATTTAGATTTTTTTAATCAGTTTTTTGCAATTACAGCTTATGGGTGCTCAGCAAGCAGATTCCAAAAAAACATCAATATATGGAGGTGAACTGCTTACAGCTGGAAGCCCCAGATGAGGGACAATTGTAATGTTAATACTTTTTGCAACTACACATGTAGCACTGCTGGCAGAGCATTGCACTCAATTAAATAATGGTATTGTACAAATTATCCAGAGCAGTGTCTCCCCCGTATAAGTCTAGTGAGCACAGGTTTTACTTTAATGATGGTGTATTCTCAATTTATTTTATTCAACCGTCTTGTGTTACCCAAGACTGAGAAACCCAAGGTAAACATGTATGGGAGGCTTATTTAATGACAGTGCTGTTCAGCAGTACCAGCTCTATATGGTGGTGTTGACGAGCAATTCCCAGTCAGAGAGAGCACCCACCTGGTTTGGGGGGGCAGCTGGTTCTGTGTTCTCGGAATCCGGTGTCTCGACAGATGGAGATGAATCCTGCTGCGGCAGCAACTCCGGCTGCTGTGGCTGCGATGCAGCCGAACTGCAGAGCGCACCCAGCGCGCACGCAGACCAGATTATGGTACACACCACAAGCACCACACACCCGCAGTGCACACACCAAAACACACCTTGCACAACATTACACCACATCACGGCAAACACTACGCTACGGTAGAGAAGACACCACGGCGTGCCAGGTTACAGAAACCATCGCAGTAAGTACCAACGCCACACAAAATAACAATCGAAGCACCCTCATCCCTGCCACAACATGTACCACTGCATGAGGGATCACTACAACATACATTACAACACATCACCACCTGCATACATCAATACCATAGCACACACCATGGCCACAGCACTTCATTTGCAAGACACCTACGTATGATTGTACTCGTGAGAGTGAGTTGCTGCTTATATAGGCAGTGTAATTCCGAGAAGACGTTTTGACTCCTGTACTATAAATAATAAGAGGGTATCTAATAATCTGGAGAATACAGCAGAACACCGAAACCACTTGAGATTTTTCATGTGCGTGTCTATGCACATCTTTTAATACCCAAGGTTGGTATAGGTGGTGGGATAATAAATATTAAGTGGACTTCTAGAGCGCTTTTCACCCGAGGGCCACAAAGCGCTGCACAGAACTCTGGCGAGAACGGCGTGTCAGCAACGACGACATAACAGCAATTCAGAAACGTTAACGTTTTTGGGGTTTTCTGTTGTTGTTGCTGCTGATACAATGGAGCTATGGAGAGAACAGCAGCCTCTGTGGAGACGGGTTGTAAAAGATACTATTGGGAAAACTGTGAATGCTCTGGCAACAAGATGATAAAGAGTTATGCTTTCAACTACAGAGCACCTGGGGTCAGTGCTGATATAGAAGGAGAGTACCATTGGAAAAAATACCAGTCATCCTATTCTAGTCACCCTTAACACATTAATACATCCTGTGAGTTTTCACCATTCCAACGGTCTTCAAAGTGTACCTTGTCTGGCACATCAGCAATTTCGTACAATTGGCAGCCGTCTTTGTGCACACGTGTACACGCACACGCAGACGTGCGACCCTGCCTCTCACCTGGCGGTGTCTGTCCATCCCTGGGCGTCGTCACCGTCGATACCACCCTCAGGATTCAAGCCGGACGAATTGGGAAGGGCCGGCACGCGGCGCGTCGTGGCCACTTTACCAAGGCTCTGCAGGCCATGGCGCGTTGCGACTGCGGGCCACAGACAACAATGAAAGCACCAGGAGGTTAAAGTTTAGCTCGACGAATGAAACCCTTCCCTCAGCTCTCTTCTGCTGTTTGAAAAAAGCTTCAAGCCGAGTTATACAGGACCCATCTCACGAGATACCACCCTGTACATAAACCAATAGTTTATGGACAGGATGGTATACAACTCAGGCACATTTGCATGTTGATATACATTATTTTATTTGCTAACAGGGATTTTCCATCTCAGCGTTACCTGAAATTACAATGACAATTGTTACTTTTGTCTGCATCCACTATCCTAAGCATGCACGACCATTTCCCCTATTTTAATGCAATTAAACTGCATCAAAGCAGATTAACGAGTAGTAAAACATGGACCTATTTCACCACAACCAAGTTTACATTTAGCCCATTTGCATAACCAAGCAAACTCTGGATCACTATAACTGGTCTGGAAATTTATTTTTGATGCTAAAACAGGCAGTTTCATGTTTTTTGTAATATCATATGCATAGTTGGATTAATGTTGCAGGAGTGCTGCAAGAATTGATTTAATTTGAATGATTACATGCTATAAAGCCATGCAGCACATGTAGTAACAAATCTTATTACAATTGCTTCAAAAAGCTGCTCTTTCAGGATAGCCGCGTCGATCGCTCCCCCTCTCCTTTGCGACGTTTCGCCTCACACGTTTGAGGCATCTTCAGGCGCTGTGCTTCAAACATGTGCGGTGAAACATCGCTTAGGAGAGAGGGGGAGCGATCGACGCGGCTATCCTGAAAGAGCACCTTTTGGAAGCAATCATGCATCGAGCCATAAAAAACCTACATCATTACAAATCTTATTACACTTACAATTTACATGTCATCGCAAATGTAACCTTCAAATCAATGAACTAAATGACACACAGCCAATACAAATAAGAGCGCAAAAAAACAAAAGCGAATACATTCTCTCAGGAACTCTAATCATGACAATTCAACCAATCACTTGAAATAGGCATGTCGGGAGAGGGGAGGTAAAATCGGTATTGACTAGCCGGCATCTAGGTTAGCAGGTTGCCCCCCAAAGCTGGTGGTATTGGAGCAGAATTTTAACGACGGATGCCCATCTTAACACCGACCTCGTTCAGTCGGAGGGTCTTCATACGGCTATATGTCTGGATCCTTCCTCAAAACACCTGTCCACGAAGAGACTTAGCACGAGTGTTAGACCCCAGGTGACATAACTCTGGGGTTCAATGGAACACCCAAACCCCTCTCCCATGATAAGATTAAAATCCATGGTAGGAGGCAATCGACAGGTGAAGTGAATTGTTACATGCCTTCACTGTACAAGCAGCAGCAGTGCAAGTGTGGGTTCATGCGGAGGGAAATGACACTCACTGGTGGTGCGCTGAGTTTCCAGGGAGCGCCCCTTGTAAGTGTTGTAGAGGCTCAGGGAAGCGTACTTAGGACGACTATTGTTCCCCTTGCCGTTAGACCCCGCACGATCGGACATCGCGCTGCACACACATCAGGTCGCACTCGCGTGGGATGGAGGGCGCGCGCTCTCTCCGCTGTACAAGGGCCACACAAGTCTTCCAGTCGCTGCTGCTTGTTGCTGCTTTTCCTGCACAACACGCGACAACATAATAAAGTTATTTATTTACCTTAGGAAACTGACAAGATGCCATGGTAACATAAAACTGGACTAATCGGTTTTAATCACAATGCACCACCATGAAAAGCAACAGCTCCTCTTCTAGCTTTATGTCCCAGGCTCCCTCACCAGGCTGAAGCATTTAAGGGAGTAACAATGCATTACAAGCTGTGACGACAGGCACCATAGCCACATCACTGCATGAGCATTGTACAGTATTGGCAAGTACAGCTGTGAGAAAACGTTTGAGAAAGCTTTAGAATTCTCTGTATTTCTGCATATATTGACTTAAAATGTGATAACATTTTCATCTACAGGCGGCACGGTGGCCCAGTGGGTAGCGCTGTCGCCTCACAGTAAGAAGATCCCGGGTTCGAATCTTGGCTCGGGTGCCTTTCTGTGTGGAATATGCATGTTCTCCCCGTGCCCACTTGGGTTTTCGCCGGGCACTCCGGTTTCCTCCCACAGTCCAAAAAACATGCTGCTGCATAGGTTGATTGGCTTGCAGACTAAATTGCCCACAGTGCCCGGTGATGGACAGCCGTCCCATCATGGGTGCATCCCTGCCTCGTGCCCTGTGTCTGCCAGGATAGGCTCCGGCTCACAGCGACCCGGTCCTGGACTAAGCGGTTTCTGACAATGAGATGAGACTAATGAAGAAAAGCCTGATTAAGCAAATAGCACAAAAGGAACAAAATGATCCAACGATGAATACACTGATTATGGCACACCCGCGTTGAGCAGCAATAACTTAAACCAAACATTTCCGGTAACCGTTGAGTCCTGCACCTTGCCTTGCAGGCATTTTGGGCCAGTTTCTCACAGAACGATTTCAACTCGGATATGTGTTCTTATTTGAATGAACTGCTCCCTTCAGATTCTGCCACAAATTTCAGTTGGGTTAAGGTATGCACTTTGACTTAGCCACTGCGAAATGTGAAGGAACTTTTGCTTCAGCCATTCTGTTGCAGTTATACTTGTGTACTTGGGATCGCTGTTCGGCTGCATGACCAACAGTGTTGAGCGCCAGCTCATGGACAGAGTGCTTATTCTAGAATGCAGTGTTTGGTGTCCGTCAAATATGTTTCTCATTTGAGCCAAGCGTTCCACTTTTGACTCATCTGTCCATAGAACATTCTTCCAGTAGCCTTCCAGAGCATTAGTTAGTCTTTGGCAAACTTGAGACCGACAGCAATGTTCTTCTTGGATAGCAGTGGTTTCCTCCTTGCTAGTCTACCATGCACACTGACCTTGTTCAGTTTTTTCTTTCTGATGGTGGACTCCTAAACACTGACAGCCAACGCAAGAGGCCTGCAGATCCTTATACGTTAGCCTTGGGTTCTTTGTGACCTCCCGGGTTATTGTATGCCTTGTTCTTGGAGTGATTTTCATTGGACAACCGCTCCTGCAAGGAGTAATAATGACGTGGCATTTTCTCCATTTGTACACTATCTGCCTGACCGTGGATTGGTGGAACCCAACATTTTGAAAAAAGGGTTTGTAACCCTTTCCTGACAGTAAACTTAGTCACACAAAAACAATGCATGTGGTGGAAATAAGAATCTATTGCACATTTCACAGCAGAAATATTCAGCCAATCCTACAAAATAGTTGCCTTTTTCCGGCACAAAAATCTGTAATCTAGGCATATCAGTGACAATGAGGCAGGACATAAATAATATTGCTATTTATAACAAATTCAATGCCTGATCATGGATGTAAATTGTGTTTTAAGGTGCGAGGCGCCTGTGGGGGGGGGGGAGCAGCCGTCCAAATGGTCAGTTGGTGCCAGCCCACCAGAAAATGCTTCCTACATATTATCGGTCAATTAATTAATAAGCGTTTTTTTTAATAGTTGTGGGAGAAATCTGGAGAATCCGGAGGAAACCCACACAGAACAGAGGGAGAACACAGAAACGCCACACAGAAAGGTACCTGAGATGGGGACTAAACCACCTCGGGCAGGGCATTGTGAGCAAAGTTGTTACCACTCCACCACCCTGCCGCCCAAAGACTTAATAATTATTATTCAGTGTCATTGAGAACTTTATTCAACCTATTTTTTTATTTTTTTAGGAAATCGTTAAGACTCCAAACCTACCCACCTAGATAGCGACGGATTTACAGCACGGAACCCACAAGCATAAAATATTGAGAATTCAACATTTTATTGGAGGCTGCACGGTGGCCCAGTGGGTCGCGCTGTCGCCTCAAAGCAAGAAGGTCCCGGGTTCCCATCTCGGCTCGGGCGCCTTTCTGTGTGGAGTTTACATGTTCTCCCCGTGTCCGCATAGGTTTTCGCTGGGCACTCCTGTTTCCTCCCACAGTCCAAAAAACAAACTGCTGCATAGGTTAAACTGGCTTGCAGCCTAAATTTCCCGCAGTGCCCGGGATGGACTGGCGTCCCATCGTGGGTATATCCCTGCCATGCACCGTGTCTGCCAGGATAGGCTCCAGTTCACCACGACCCTGTACAGGACTAAGCGTTTTCTGACGGAGATCAGAACATTTTATTGGGGAGTAAATTCTGCCCTTCATTTCGTGATTGCCCCCAAAATAAGAAACACTTTTCAGGAAGTCAGCAGTGGTTGTACTATGGATATACTTGCCCATGCAATCGGAATCTGAAACTTAAACTCCTGGCTGAAGACCACCAAATAATAAATCTCGACACAATCTTGTTAGAACACTGCCTGTTGAAGTGTAGGCAAAGCGATAACGTAGAGCATTAGAGATGTTACAATTTTGATTAACATACAATTTACTAAGCTGAGGATGCTTAAACAAGGTCTCGGATCCAATACCAAATTTGCAAGCTTTCAATATCCACCATAATTTTACTTTTTAAACGCTTAAATCTACGTACTTGCCAATAGAGTGCAAGAGAGCAAACTAATTGACATCCATTTGTACATAGCAGCAGCATTATCTAAGCAAGGGTTTTCTCTGGGAAGATCAGTGTCATTTCACTCGTTTCCTCCCACACCTGCACCTATAAGGTAAATACTCGAAGCAAGACCCGCTGGTAAGAAACACGATTAATGGTAGCCTCTCTGAACACAGTAAATGCTCAATTACTGGTTACACAGATTCCAATAAAAAACACAATTTAGTGCGAACTTTAAATAACGATAAGTGACAAGTCACAATGTACTTAGGAGACTACTGTATGGAATGTGTTGACTTGATCATAGGTCCATCCCAAAGGCAATTAAGAATGTGGCATCCAGAGTCAATGAGTCCCCTCGAAAAACTGCAACATAGCTTATACATACATCACCAACAATACACGAGCTCCAATTAGTCAAGTGTTGTGAATAAGTTGGAATAATGTGCAATACCTATACCGTGCTAGACAATACCGCCACGTTACAAAAAAAACAAAGAATAATAAATATAAAAAGGTCAATTAGTTTATATACCCAGAAAATGTAGTCTTAAGGATTTTTTCCTAACGGGCCCTAAATTTGTCAGGTTTGGCCAATTCCTTAAGACGAGTTCACATGTCAAAGAGTAATCACAAACTAATATTCCTGATTAATTTGCCTCTGGATCCCTAATTTCTACCGACCTGATGAATGATAAGTAGCAATCAACTTTTGGGGAAATGACAACTCTAGTTCAGGTAAAAAAGCACAATAAAAATGCGTGAAGTAGTTTCAGGTATATTTTTTAAATCTCGCGCCATTCCCCGACAAAACGTGCAGCCTTGCAGAGCGAGGTAAGAACGGAAACTCTTAACCTCAACACCTCAGTGCAATAGGACAGAAGGAAAATATTAATTATCATAATGCACGGCCTTTTGTCAAGCCACTACTGAAGACATTACCACTCAGTCACAATGATTTTACGATGCAACCATCCTGGTCAACGGCAACGTCACTATCGTAAGCCAAATAGCAACAGATAAAGCCAAACAGACAACAAATGTGCATGTTTAAAGGCCAAGTGAGGCTGCACTTCACAATAACAAAACGTCAGTGCATGCTTTTTTCAATGGAGCTGAGAATAACGTGCATGCCCACATTTTAAGCCAAGTGGCATGTCTGTCCATTGGCTTGCTGAAGAGATAAAATTCGTGTCTGCAAAGAGCAACCGATTACAATTCATTGGATGTTGATAATTTTCGAATTTTTACTCCAAGTGGATTTGCATTTTATATCTCATATCAGAGCACGAGGACATGATTACGTCAGGTAAACAAATGAGTAGAAATAACCTTACCATGTACCCATTGGATGACCCCACCTAATCCTGATATCGTTTGCACAATACCATAGCATTTTGATAAACCCCTGTGTAATTATACTACGGGACTGTCCCAACCCCTCGTGTGGGAACCAGAACTTTGCGTGGAGGAACGAGTGTAACAAGTGCAAGGCCCCGCGTCCAGACGGTGCGAGTGGCAGCTCCCCCAGAGAAGGTGTACCGCTGCACACGGACATGCATACGCACACGGATACGTGCACACGGATACGTGCACACGGATACGTACACACGGACACGCACACGCCGGGATGTTGGCTCTCTTCCAACCTGCACCTGCTCGGGAACATTTGTTCCTTCCTTGTTTGTTGAAGAATTATATTTTTTGCTGCTGACTATGATCTATAATTTATCGCTACTGTTTGACTTTCAGTTGAAGTGTTCTGATGTTGCTGACATGGCGATCTCTCCACAGGTCGGATTTGTAAAAAAGAAAAAATCCCAATAAATGTCGTCGCTGATTTTCCGTTCTCTGTCATTGTTGTTGGCGTGCCGTTATTTCCGCAGCTCTGTGCAGCGCTTTGTGACCCTCGAGTGAAAAGCGCTCTATAAATGCAATTATTATTATGGTTATTAGTATCACTTTTTCATATTCACCGCAATTGCAAGCAAAAAAACTATTTTAATAAATTACTGGTTTTCTACACGTGACAATATCGCATGATGAAAGTCCAGCCTGTGACTACTCAAAGACATCACACAGTTGCCAATGCGCCACGTCACTTAATCAACCACACTTATGTCAATTAGTTCCATTATTACCCGTATTTCACAATGATTCGACTATCAACTCCATGATTGCTGCTCTCAATTCCCTAAATAAGATATGCAAACGGATAATTGACTAAAAGTCCTGTTATACACATTTAACAATACTACTGCACATGCGGGTGAAGTGGCTTAGTGGTTAAACTGTGGAATGAAGCTCGTGACTCGTGTTGGCCACTGGTGAAAAGTCCAAAATTCTATAAAGAGAAAAAACAATTACCGTTGAACAGAACAATGACCTGACTTACCAAAAAATTATCAACTTCATTATAACCCGTTAAGGAAAAAAACATCTAAGACAGTATTTCAGCGGATATTGGCATTAAACGGCCAACTCATGTTACTGACATGTCGCTTTACCGAGTGTTAGTATCAAAAAGCACCATGGATGCTTGTGCGTAAAAATTTACCAAACTCTTGTGGCAGAAGGTCCAACTACCGACTAAATAGAAACCAGCTGGGTGATAAGCTCTCTCGAGTCGGCTCTGATCATCATAACGAATAAACACAGCACATTACACGTAGACCGCATGCAAACGAGACGGTATAACACCGTGACAATGTCCAAGAGTCAAGCACCCATTTAATCAATCACTGGGAAGTTCACATTGTTCCTTATTAACAGCCTGGCTGACTGCCACTCACACACACTTAAAAAACGTACATGAAGGCTCATTGTCCTGCACCAAGTGGGATAAACGTGCAACACCACCTGTACAGTACAACTTTTGTAACTAGTTAATGTCTGGCAATAACAAAACCCACCCGACAGAAGGTGATGCAGTAATATGTTATTGAAACTATACTACAGAGTTTTACGCATTACCGCACAATATGCATGGGTTTTCTCCGAGTACTCCAATTTCATCACTGACTTATTCCTCAAACTGGTTGGACGTCCTAAAAAGTCTTGGAACCAAAAAAGGAAGGCTCACCTGAGTGCTCACTTATAACCGATGCAAATCAAATGTCTCAGAAACCCATATTGCAGAATCAAAACTCATTACGTTGGTTTTCATGTCGCGAGCAGTAATTGTAATCCAAGCAGCTGTACAGATAACAGACTTTCAGTGCCATCTAACACTCAAGTCTGCTTTGTGAGCGAGAACACCACATGAAGACTACCAAAAGGGTATGTTCCCTTGTATGACTCATCGCACAATAGTGCATATTTCCCAACATATATTATACAAATTCGTAAACACATAATTATCCCCAGAATACACATTGACAGCCCAGGGCGACATCTTGGCGTGCTTGCTTTAACAGGAACCAACGCTTATTCCTACTCCAAGGGACAATAGGGACTGCACTAATCTCAATTCCAAATTTACAATGGCATATGAGCTGCTCTCCAGGGGACGCCCTCTTTTTTTACTTCTCACATGGTAGTATTCATTTTATCCGCATGTCACCTTCAAAAAGGACGATTGGCTGCGTGGACTACTTGTTCAATATAGGAGCCTCCGATATGAAGATCACTCTACCGCCAGAACCACCACGCCGCTGGATGTATTAAGAGCACTGCCTGACAAAAGACATGTGACTAAGGAAACTGATGTCCTGCATATTTAAAATGGAAACCAGTGCCCATTTGAAGAGTCCGATTTCCACCGTGCTATAAACGCTAGCCTACCGATCACATGTTTCGTAACACGTAACGTATTGCTTATGTTTAACCAGTCGTACAATGGTGCCCTTTGGCACACGTGTACAGTATTTTAATATTTCAAACGCCTGATTGTTTAAGGCCTTATTAGACTTAACCGCACCATTCTGACAGTTCCAATGACGCCGGCGTGCTCTGCATTTCCTACATATCGTTCAACAGGGGGGGGGGTTCTATCCTGATCGTTGCGATCTATTGATATCGAAACCCAAGAGCTGATTTGGCCCCGTGTGAAAAACGCAGATGTCTCGCAAGAATAAAATCCAACTCGATGGCGCTGAGACCAAGTCCCCGTGTCTGCCCCCCCCCCTCGCCTCTCATCCATACATGACGGACTCTCAAATTGGACCATCATCGACACTCCGCGGTAGATGAAACGTCAGCACCACTCTGGGACCCCAATGGCGGTTGTCACTTGGAAAACAACGGCCGCACTGACTCTGCGGACCGTAGTCACCACCGCGAGGGTCCATACTCATCACGTTCACCACACGGCCATGAAACGCCACACGTCTGACAATGCTCCCCCCTCCTTCCAGGAAACACGACATCAGTGCTCGATGCACTAACCGCCACCCTGCCCGCGACTCGGCATCACTAACCCATTCAATGTAGGACCTAATTAACGATACAATTTGCATACAATTATACCTCCAGGCCGACCCCCGGGGCCTGGGGCGGCTCGACTAAGCCAGGCTACCCGCCATCTTACGGCCGAGGGGCCGGCATCGCGCTCGCTCAACGACCACAGGAATCGAACCCATCTCGAGCGGGCGACAACACCGCGGCGAGGTCGGGTCGAGGCCCGCATCGACCGTCGTGGAGGGGGGGCGGGAGAGATAATCAAAAACGACAACCAGGTCAAGCGGCCCAAGAGCCATTGGAGGTGGGGGGGGGCCCTCTCACTAGAACAAGATGGCGGTAGGCCTCATCACCCCCCCCGCCCCGCCGCCCACCTCCTCCTCCTCCCCGCTACGGCAGCGAGCCTCGTCACGAACATCGCGCGGCCCCGCGTCAAAGCGCGACCCGCGCCGTCACTCGCCTCGTTCGCCGCGCGCAACTCGGTCGTCCCTCCCGGCTGGCGGCGGCGGCGGCGGCGGCTCCGATGCGATCGGATGACGGGCGAGTGCGAAACTCAGGCCTGCGGCTGCAACCGCGGCTTTGGGCGCTCAGGGCTCGCCGTCGACCGGGGGGGGTTGGGCTATATATACGATATGCTAATTAGCCGAGGGGGTGGGGAGAGGCGTGTCTATGTAAAGTACGGTAATGCCCGGATGTGCACTGGTGACGCGGCGCTTAGCGCGCTGGGCCTCAAACCCGGCCACCCGAGTTCGAATCCCGCTCCGCGCCAACGCCGGTGACGATCTTCTGGACCGGTCCTGGGCCTCTTCCTCCCCTAGGTCGACTCAGCCCCAAATTAGTACCTAGTGCAATGTGTAAATATTGCTACTAGGGAGACAAAGGTGGGCCGGTCGTGGTGTTGGTCCACTCACCTCCTCGTGTGCCGTGTCGACCTTCAATCGGTGCTCGCTAACGGCACTTGACCCTGCAGTCTGTCAAGGCCACATGGAGGATCTTTGTCGTCTTTGCAATGCCCGAATGTCGGCAGCGGTGGCGTTGGAGGGAGCAGGGGTCAGCGTGACGCGCTGTCAACCCGCCCTGGTTCGATTCCCGTCCGCGGCGAGCAGCCGTGACGATCATCGGAGCCGTGGTCCCGGGACATTCCCGTAGATCGAATTAACCTGGACTCCTCATCTCATTGTCAGAAACCGCTTAGTGCTGTCCAGGGTCGCGGTGAGCCGGAGCCTATCCCGGCAGACACAGGGCGCGAGGCAGGGATACACCCACGATGGGACGCCAGTCCATCACTGGGCACTGCGGGGCAATTTAGC
>JAZEWT010000002.1:15511743-15525468 GCA_036362905.1 Mordacia mordax
TCTTTACTATCTGAACACACCAGTGCCTTGGAGAGTAAACCCACTCAATGTATGATGTCTGTAGCGTGGGATGAGAATTGTGTCGAAGGAGAAAGGGGGAACGCTTGACACGGCTATCCTGAAATAGCAGCTCCCGAAATCAATACTTGTAAATCGAGCCGTGAAAAACTACATCTTTAGATGTCCACAAAGCGGTGCTACCGGCGTGGTTGAGTTATTAAATTCGGACACTAGGTGGCGGTATTACCCTTCCGGTGTTTGGAGGTACTCATCAGACTGCGGTGCCACCGAGCCATCGAATCCTTCGTTATCTCATCGTCAGAAACCGCTGAATCCTGTACTGGGTCGCGGGGGGCCGAAGCCTATCCCGGCAGACACAGGGCGCAAAGCAGGGATATACCCACGATGGGACGCCAGTCCATCACCGGGCACTGAGGGCAATTTAGTCTGCAAGCCAATTAACCTATGCAGCAGCATGTTTTTTGGACTGTGGGAGGAAACCGGAGTGCCCGGCGAAAACCCACGCGGACACGGGGAAAACATGCAAATTCCACACAGAAAGGCACCCGAGCCGAGATTCGAACCCGGCACCTTCTTGCTGTGAGACGACAGCGCTTCCCACTGGGCCACCGTGCCGCCCTCCTTCGTTATCAATTCCCGCTTAATGCTGAAACTTAATGTTTCAGTTCTATGGCCGAGTCGGGGGGTGGAGCCTATCCCGGCCGATAGAGGGCGCGATGCGGGCACATCGCAGGGAACACTTTTTTTAGGGCAATTTACTCAGTGGGCCAATAAACTTAGGAAGCAGCGTGTATTTGGACGATGGGAGGGAACTGGAGTACCCGGGAAAAAAAAAACTTGCAAACCCCACAAAGAAAGGCACTCGAGCCGGGACCATCTTACTTTGAGGCGACAGCGCTACCCACTGTGCCACCCACTGTGCCACGGTCTCGCGTCCATCAACTCATGTACTCCACCAATTATGTTTCACTCTCCATTAATTATGGGCACTCGCTTAATCCTGGAGAGGGTCGCGGTGAGCCAGAGCCCATTCCAGCACAGGACGCAAAGTAGGGCTGTACCCAGGATGAGACGTGAGTCCTTCGCAGGGTACCGGGGGCAATGTAGTCAGTAAGCCAATTGACCTAGGCAGCAGCATGTCTTTGGACTATGGGAGGAAACCGGAGTACTCGACGACAAAGCGGACAGGGGCAGAACATGCAAACGTCGCACATAAAGGCATGCTGGCCGTGAATGTAATCCAGGACTTTTTTGTTGTGAGGCCACTCTTGATAATTTTTTGACCTAATTAATTTGGGTGAGAACTTTCTGATACATGAGAACCCCGAGTCAACAAGGGGCAGTGTGGTGGTGCACCGGCGTGTACATGAACATGTCACCAATCCCAAGATTGAAATTCGGGCGGCAAGATGGCCAAGTGAGTAGTGCAACTGCCTCACAGCAAGAAGGCCCTGGGTTGGGTTCCCGGCTGGGGTATCTTTCTCTGTGGAGTTTGCGTGTTCTCTCTCTCCCTGTGCCGGGATAGGCTCCGTCCTCCCGCGACCCTTTACAGATATAAGCGGGTATGAATGATGATGATGATGACATTCGCCTTTCTAGCCATGTGTGTGTTAAGGCCATAGAGGTTTGCGCTGCTGTCTCACAGCAAGACGGTAAAGATTCGATTCCCGGCTCGGGTGCTTTTCTGTGTGGAGTTTGTATGTTCTTCCTGTATCTGCGTGAAATTTTGCCAGGTACTTCGGTTTTCTCCCACCGTCCAAATACACGTTGCTGCTGTGTAGGTTAATTGGCCTGCTGACTACAATTGCCTCCAGTGCGCTGCCATGCACGGGTTTCCCACAATTGCGCTTTAACCAAACTCCATTACGGCTGTTTATTTACACTTGTCTGCGGCAGGATTATTTTTCGTACCGTTTCTGATGTTCACAACAGCACTGTTTATTGTTGGTCCTGAAAATAACGTGTTGTTGTTTATTGCTCTCTGGTAGTGCGCGCATTCCCACGCCCGCAACGCTGCCACGATGCTGGGCTGCGGTCGTCCCTGTAACGGAGCTCCCTGGCTCAATGGGCCCTCGGCAGCTGAAATTAACTCCGAGGGTGGGGGGCGCGAGGTGGGGAGTGTGGGGGACCGCGCATGGGGAGCGGTGGCTCAACGGTTAGCGCGCTGTGTTACAAACTCACGACCGAAGTTCTATTTCCGCTCACGGCAAATACTTGTTACGATTTTAAGAACCGGTTCTAGACCTCCCCTGGGTCAACTCATCCTCAGATGAATATCTAGTGCAGTATGTAAACGTTGCCACTAGGGATACAAAGGCGGCCGGTCGTGGTGCTGGCCACCCCCTTCCTCGTGTGCGGTGCCGACCTTCGTAGGTGCTCGCTAACGGCACTTGACCTGACAGTCTGTTAAGGCTATACGGGGGATCTTTGTCGATAAGATACTGCGCCATTCCGGCGTGAACTAAACCCGCCCCCAGAAGACTCATTTAGAGAGAGAACGCAATCTATATATATAATGGAGCACGTGTTTCTGCGTATGTCCGCACAGAGGGTAACCGGTTCGAATCCTTCATAAACATGAATTTTATCTGGACAACACGAAGAGTTTTATGTTATTTCAGCTTTACTTCGCACTTATCGATGACTCTTCTGAAGGTTTAACATCATTTTAGATTTAAGTTCCAATTTCGCATTACCATAAATCCTCTTTTGTACTTTTCCATCTTTATCCTGGCGTCGGGAGAACGCGTTTACACGCTTGGAACGAAATCGTCCGCAGGGTGGGTACTCTGCTAGTCAACTTAACGTCTCAACAATGATGCAGCGACACGAACCAGGTGGACAAAGATTTACTCAAGAGTTATGGGGGAGGGGGGGGGAGCTATCCCGACCGACAAAGGGCGCATTGGTGGGGGAATACCCAGGATAATAATAATTGCATTTTCGAGCGCTTTTCATCCGAGGGTCACAAAGCGCTGCACAGAGCTGCGGAAAGAACGGCACGTCAACAACACCGGCATTAGAATTGAAAATCAGCAGCAATGTGACGCCTTACATTGCAGGGCACACTTTTTGGGACAATTTACTGAGCAGGCCAATAAATCCAGGCAACCGCGTGTCTTTAGACGGTGGGGGGAGACCGGAGTACCCAACAAAAACCCACGCGGGCACGGGGAGAGCAAACACGCACAAACTCTACATAGAAAGGCGCCCGAGCCTGGAATCGACACGCACAAACTCTACATAGAAAGGCGCCCGAGCCTGGAATCGAACCCGGGACCTTTTCGCTGTGAGGCGACGGCGCTGCCCACCGCGCCGCCGTGCCGCCCCACTCCCGTCTTCTCTAAAGACGCGTGCGGATCGCCGAGCCGCCACGTCACGGCCAGTGCTCCCTAAGCGGCGCCCAGCGCAGTACGCGCGACATCCACAGCAGCGCGCTCACCGTGAGCTCTCGGCTGCTGCGGGGCTGCGCTATCCATTGCTACGCTCTACTACGCTCCCACGTCTATGCTCCCCCGCCCTTTCGCCAATCCGTCCCGCCCGGTATTGGGGGAGGTTTGGTGCTGTCGGGAAATTAATGAATGTAATAATAATAATTGCATTTATAGAGCTTCTTTCACCCGAGGGTCACAACGCGCTGCACAGAGCTGCGAGAGAGAGAACGGCACGTCAGCAACGACATTGGAATGAAAAATCAGCAATAATAACATTCTTGTGGGTTTTATTAAAATATACACATCGTTGCAGAACAACATGTAAAATATGATCTGACTTTCAACTATAATTTTTAAACGCTAAATTATCAGTGTGAATAATACATATATTGGGAAATGGTTTAATGTAAGATTTATCTATAATAATAATTGCGTTTCTAGAGTGCTTATCAGCCGAGGGTCACAAAGCGCTGCACAGAGCTGGGGAGAGAATAGCACATCAACAACGAGATAAGAACGGAAATTCAGCAAAAACTTTTATTTCGATTTTTTTTTTACAAATCCGAGCTGTGGAAAGAATGGCATATCAACAATATCAGGACAGCCCAACTGAAAGTAAAATAGTAGCAATACATTCGAGAAGGACAAAAAAATAAGCGATTAAAAATATATAATAATTCTGTAACAAACAAGGAAGGAATAAATGTTTCAGAGCAGGCGCAAGTTAAACGAGAGACGTCATCCCGGCACGACAACACTGAGCCGCATCAACAGTCCCAGCTGGAGGACTTTAAAGCCTTACGGAACAAGTGAGTCTTGAGACGAGATTTGAAGATACCCAAGAGACTCAGCTGATCAAATCTCCCATGGAAGGACATTCTAGAGTGTGGAAGTAGCGCGCGAGAAGGCTCTGTCACCCATCGAATGGAGGCGCGACCTGGGCACCTGCAGCAAGCCCGTATTGGAGGATTGCAGTTGTGTTGAGGAGAGTGCCTGAAGTAGGTCACGGATATATGTCGGAGCACCGCACGTGAGAGCCTTGTAGGTTAGAAGGAGGATCTTGAATTCAATCCTGTATTTAACAGGTAACTATTGGAGAGACATCAGTACTGGGGAAATGTGATCGTGAATGGGTGTGCGGGTGAGGACTAGCAGCCTCATTCTGCACACGATGGAGACGACTAATGAGGTATGCAGGGGTGCAGGGAGCAGTGCAATGCAGTAATCGATTCGTGAGGAGAAAACATGTGTTTTAGCATCTCAGCATTAGTGGATGATAGGATGTTGTGCAGTCTGGCTATATTTCTGAGATAGAAATAGGCTACCTTCATCACCTTGTTGATGTGTGTCTCGAAAGTGAGTGAGGAATTAAGACTGCTTTAGCTACTTCAATGGTCTGGTCGTCAAGCATCAATTGGATAGGTTCAGCCAAGGACAATTGGTGAGGGGTTCTGACAAGCAAAACTTCTGTTTTGTCGCCATTTAGTTTTAGAAAAATTGAATTGAGCCAGGCCTTCACAGTTGACAGTGAGGATGACATGCAAATACAGGACGCATTGATGGATGACTTTGCATGTATGTAGATTTGGATGTCATCGGCGCAGCAATGGTAGCTGAGATTGAGGCTGTGCATGATATGGCTAAGAGGTTGTACGTAGATGCTGAAGAAGAGTGGACCGAGAACTGAACCCTGAGGAACTGCAGACAAAACAGGATGGATCTCTAAGTTACGTCCTCCGAGGCTAACAAACTGCTTCTGGTCAGACAAGTTGGAGTTCAGCCAATGCGGGGCAATGTCAGAAATCCCTATACCATCCAGTGGCTCAAGTAAGATCGGGTGGTCAATGGTATCAAAGGCAGTGCTCAGGTCCAGGAGGACAAGAATGCTTTGCAAGCCTCCATCAGCAGCGACGAGTAGGTCATCAACTACTTTTACCAGAGCAGTGTCAGTTCTATGGCCGAATCTGAACTAAGATTGGAAGGGATCGAGGAGGTCATTGTTAAGAACGTGTTTCTGGAGTTATGTGGCTACGGCACGTTCAAGGACCTTAGAGATGAACTAGGTGGGGCGACGGCAGCGCCGCCTGGGCTCGTGGAGCTCCCCGACTCCATCAACATGGAGCGGCCACGATCACGGCTAGGATTAGGCCAAGGCCCTGACGTGAGGCAACCGCTGGCTCGGC
Organism: Mordacia mordax; assembly: GCA_036362905.1. Lineage (NCBI taxonomy): Eukaryota > Metazoa > Chordata > Hyperoartia > Petromyzontiformes > Petromyzontidae > Mordacia > Mordacia mordax. The sequence continues at coordinate 15,517,382 of JAZEWT010000002.1, forward strand.
CGGGCCATCTCCTCAGCTTCGCTCCCCCTGCACCCCCGGCCTCACTGCTCAAGCCTCCTGTCCTCTACACCCGCCATTCTCCGCTTTTTAATTATTGTGGAGCGCGAGCGCCACCTGGCGGTCCGTGTCGACTCGACCCGAGGAGTGAGCCTGGAGGTGCAAGAGTCTGAGAACCGCCGGTCTAGACTTGGCTCGTACACGGCAGCTGAATGTACTCCTCCACCTGTCTGCGTCTTCCTGTGTTAAATCATCTCGAGGAGGAGGAATGTGTTGGCTCTTCCGAGAGTAACACAGCAGCCGCGGCCTGGCATTACGTAGCGAGCCTCGCCAGCAGTGAACGCAACCATCTCCCCTATAGCCCTGATGAGGCAAGTGTTGTTAGTGAGCAGCTGTCAAGGGCGGCTGGCAGGCACAAGACGAGGTGGTTGGCCAGCCCCATCTCTGTCCACGCTGTATCTCCTCCACTGCTGATGTTTTACACACCGCAGCAGGCACGGTACTCATTTACGTCTACGTCGACCTAGGGGAGGACCCAGGACAGGTTCGGACATTCGCCGATCTTGGCAGTGCGCTAACCACTGCGCCACGGCTCCCCCATCCCCAACCACAAGCATCGACCTTTTTGACCTTGTGCGATACGGCGGAACTTAGCCATCGCTGTGTGCAATGGGGCTCTCACGACCCGCGAGGTCACTATAGGACCCGGGTGGAGCGCTGATAGTTTAAAACGCACCCTGACTCAATAAAAACACAATCTATCGCGTAACATTCGACGGATAACGCTAAAATGTTTGTGTTGCTGTGAATCGCGAGCCCACGTGACAATTCATGGATTTGCGAGGGAGGCGAATTGCCGAATACAACGCACTTTTTAATTATTGTAATAGGAATGTCTAGATATTGAAGGGTTTGTGTGTTACTCGCTATTCTTAGGGAAGCAGTCACGTGCCACTTAAAAAAGAAACGAATCTCGGCTCGGGTGCCTTGCTGTGTGCAGTTTGCATGTTCTGTCCGTGTCCGCATGGGTTTTCGCCGGGCACTCCGTTTTCCTCCCACTGTCCAAAAACATGCTGCTGCATAGGTTAATTGGCTTGCAGACTAATCAGACTAAATTGCCCGCAGTGCCCGGTGATGGACTGGCATTCCATCATGGGTGTATCTCTGCCTTGCGCCCTGTGTCTGCCGGGATAGGCTCCGGCTCACCGCGACCTTTTACAGGACTAAGCGGTTCCTGACAATGAGATGAGATGAGACGGCCACAGTATTATTACTGTATGTGGTGAGGTTTTGTTTGTTTACCTCTGTGTACCACTGCTGGAGCAGCAGCAGTAGCACTAAATGATGCGTTGATTAACACGCGAGCGCGTATGTTTGTGCTTATTTCTGCCACCTCTATTCATCAAATACGGTGTGAGACTGTGGGTGTTTGTGCCCAGGAGGTGTCACTTGGCACAAATTCCTCAAAATTACCCAGTCCCCTTTCCCCTCGCGTCGCTCTCTCACAAGCAGGCGCTCTCTCCCTCTCTGTCTCTCCACAAGGCTTTAATAGGAAACAGGCCCTTTTACAGTCATTCTGGCACAAGCCGCCTGGTGACATGACACACCTCCCACGCGCATCTCCCCGACAAGTCTCGATAATGAGCACATAGCTGTCTTCTCAAAGCGAGCTATGCGACAACTATCGATCTTTGCTGGCTCTCCGGAACCAGTGGTGAAAATTCCGCGTTTCCATGGCGGTTGTCGGACCCAATATCAAGCTGCGGACTGAATGTTGATTTGCCACATAGTGTACTTTTTATCAACTTCGGAAGGATGATTGGGCTGAGAAGTCTTCCCACCATGATTCAATCTTGTGGCTTTACCACTGCTTGGGGGGAGGACCATACTTCACCATCTGGTCAGTGCGGATTGAGTTTATGGCTGATGTGATGAGTATGATGTGAAGGAAGCATTATGTTTTGGAAGTGATGTGATTGGCAGTAGTGTGTGCTGCAAGCGATGCGCGCTGTGACGGACGCACCACTGCGTGCTCCTGGCAGTGACGATCTGACTGGGGCTCGGTATTCAGCAGCCCCTGCGTGTGTCCATCCCTGCCTCTCCCTTGCCCCCCCCCCATCCTACTCCCATCTCTCTTTTTTCCACTTTCTTCCGCTCTGCCTCTCTCTCTCTCCCAATCTCGGCTAACACCATCATCCACCCTCCTCCTCCTCCTCCTCACCCTGGCTCAACAAAGTCTCCCCTCTGCCCTCTCCCCCTCCCCCACATCTCCTTCCCCTGTCGACTCCCCCTCCACTCCCCCTCCCACCAACACTCTCGCTCTCTCTCCAGACATTCGGCCAAAAATGTTTGGTGCTGGCGTCACGAAGTGAGCCCACGTACAGTACGGCCCGTGGCTGCACAGTCGAGGAGGAGGCGGGAGGAGACAGAGAAGAAAAAGGCGCTGTGAATTAACTCCAAGGAGGCTGCCACGGAGAGAAGACAGCGGCCTCTCAGAGGCCGAGGTGAGGCGCACAAGACGCTCACACTCCGAATCCTCTCACCATGCGCTCACTCCGAGACTCACCGCGCACACACTGGGTACACGCACGAGCGTTGACCGGCAGGTAAAATAAAACTTGCTGGCTTCAGAAAGAAGGCATTAGGAGAGAGATAAGTTGATGGAGATAGACACGTTGATTGAAAGATTAGTTCCAGAGAGAGAGAGAGAGAGAGATACATCTGTTGGTTGAGAGTTTATATTGGAGAGAGGTACGTTGATGGAGGGATAAGTTGATGGAGAGATACGATGCAGAGATAAGTTGGTGCAGAGAGTTGAGTTGATCAATACTAAGATACTGTGACGGAAAGAGTAAAGTTGGTTGAAAAAGTATCGCTTGGAGGGAGGCTGAATTCGATATGGAGAGAGAGAGAGCGATGACTTTAAAGCGGGGGTGTGTGATGTGAACCGAGGCGTGTGATCGGAGGAGAGAAAGAGAGAGAGAGATTTATGGGCGCAGAGGAAGCAAGCAGTCTGCAGAAGGAAGTCGATCGCGATAAGAAGAGACAAGGGGGACGTGGGTGGTGGAGAGCGGCAGAGCCCGGAGACACACGTTGCTGTGGAGAAGAGAAATGTTGGTGCAAGAGAGCCTTTTTGATTCGGCGACGCAAATGTAACGGGAGCGCGAGGTTTGAGGAGCGATGGAGAGAGACTCCGGTAGGATTCCCAACGTTGGCCTAACGTTCCGTGTTGGAATGATGGACGCGGTGGGGAGGTGATGGAGAGAAGGAGATGATATAGAGAGTGAGAGCCTGATGGAGTTGATGTTCAGTGCGGAGTGAAAACAAGCGAGGGAGTTGAGTTTTGGTCGGCAGGGTGGCGCCAGCGGTAACATCTGCGTCTCGAAAAGTCCTGCCCAAGGCGGTTCGATTCCTATCTCGGGCGCCCCTGTGGATTTTGTGTATTTTCCCCCTCTGCTGCGTGCATTTCCTCCGGGTTCTCCGATATTCTCTCACAGTAAAAAAAAACACGAATGTATTGGCTGATGAAATCGTAATGTAGAGGACGCAGTGTCTGGCAAATGTTGGCGTCAACTGACTGCGTGGTTACCTTCCCCCAACCCAGCTCTGCGGTTTCCTCGTGCTCCTGAGTCGTTCTCTGTTCGAATGAATACATCCGTAATTGAATGAATATGTGCGCGTTATAATTTATTCAATATGTTTTTTCGAGGACAGATGTTGATTCGGGGCGGCACGGTGGCCCAGTGGGTAGCGCTGTCGCCTCACAGCAAGAAGGTTCCGGGTTCGAATCTTGGCTCGGGTGCCTTTCTGTGTGCAGTTTGCATGTTCTCTCCCCGTGTCCGCGTGGGTTTTCGCCGGGCACTCCGGTTTCCTCTCACAGTTCAAAAAACATGCTGCTGCTTAGGTTAATTGGCTTGCAGACTAAATTGCCCTCAATGCCCGGTGATGGACTGGCGTCCCATCGTGGGTATATCCCTGCCTTGCGCCCTGTGTCTGCCAGGATAAGCTCCGGCTCACCGCGACCCTGTACAGGATTAAGCGGTTTCTGACAATGAGATGAGATGTTGATATTGAGCGGTGGTTGCACAGTGAGTAGCGCTGCTGCCTCACAGCAACAAGGTTCCGGGTTTGCGTCCCGTTTCGGGTGCCTTTCTGTGTGGAGTTTGCGAGTTCTCTCTCTCCCCGTGCCCGCGTGGGTTTTCGCCGGGTACCCCGGTTTTCTCCCACTGTCCAAAGACACGCCACTTCCGAGGTTAATTAATAATAATTGCATTGCTAGAGCGTCCTGCTGAGTAAATTACCCCCAGTGCCCTGCGACGTACTGGCGTCACATCGTTGGTACAGCCCCGCCTTGCGCCCTCTGTCTTCCGGGATAGGCTCCGGTCTCCCCGCGACCCCGTACAGGATTAAGTGGGTATTGAAGATGAAGATGATGATGATGAGTTTTTGTTACTCATCATCATCATGTATTTGTTATTTGTCGATGTGCGGGTTTGTCACGCGTTTGAAATGCTCTTTCGTCAGGCACATGGTTGTGCTTTTTTCATTGGCTCCGGGAAAGGACCGCCGAACGTGTACCGAATAATGAGTCGACGCCCGATTCATAAACACGAAGGTGGAATCATCACAGCGATGATGCACTACTCCGCTGCTCAATAAGCGGATGCATCGGTTGTCTGTGTGAAACTATAGTCGCTGTTGGTGTGCCGTTCTCTCTGCAGCTCTGTGCAGCGCTTTGTGACCCTCGGGTAAAAGCACTTTATAAATGCAATTATTATTTTAGTCGTTACTATACATCAACATCAGCCGTGCGAAGACTACAGAGACCCTTACATTTACACAAATAGACTCTCATCGAGACCCATAGAAACACACAGAGACGGATAGACTCACAGAATCCCGTAGATTCACAGAGACAAATTTACTCACATAGAGGTCCATAGATTTACACAAATAGGTTCATATTGAGATCCATAGTGTCACACAGAGACAAATAGACTCATATCGAGATCCACAGATTCACACACAGGGCCAAAGAATTACAAAGGGACCCATACACATATATATTTACACAGAGGCTCATAGACTCACAAGGAGATATATATATAAAAGCAGTATCATTAGTTATACACTCCGATACTCCTGAAGCAATTATCTGCTTCAACCACCGTTAACGACAATATAGTTGATGATTGTTTCGAAAAGCTGCTGTCTCGGGACAGCCATCGAATATATAGTTGTTGCTCTACATCATCATCAGCGGTACGCAGGACATGATTATTAAGTTTAGTTTTCAGAGAGCATTTCTCCATCCTCTTGTTCACTACGATCTAACGATGCAGACAACGATCCCCTACATAGCACCAGCACGGCACACGATGGGGGTGGGTGGCCAGCACCACATCCGTCTACCTGTGCTTCCCTAGTCACGATAATAACTGCACTTCTAGAGCGCTTTTCACCCGAGGGTCACAAAGCGCTGCACACAGCTGTGGAGAGAACGGCATATCAGCAACAACAGCGACGTATTAACGGCATATCACGATGTTTAAACAGCGCACCCAGTAGTTATTTGAGGCTGAGTCGACCAAGGGGAGTCCCATGGCCGGGTTACAATATCGTCCAACCGGTGCTATCAATTCCTGGTCCTTCATTTAAGCGGCCGAGAGTCGCGATTGACAAAGGAGGGCAGACGTACTGCTCGCTGCCGTCACCGAGTGCTGTGTGTACTAGAGGGGGACGTATATACAGGAATCCCCCGCTATACGTAAGGGATGCGCTCCTGGTAAATGGTACTGAAGTCGAGATTACGTAAAGCGAACCCTCATTTCTCATAGACATAAGAGTCAAACGGGCGTCACGGTGGCCCAGTGGGTAGCGCTGTCGCCTCACAGCAAGAAGGCTCCGGGTTCGAATCTCGGCTCGGGTGCCTTTCTGTGTGGAGTTTGCGTGCTCTCCCCGTGTCCGCGTGGGTTTTCGCGAGGCAGACCAAAAACATGCTGCTGCATAGGTTAATTGGCTTGCAGACTACATTGCCCGCAGTGCCCGATGATGGACTGGCGTCCCATCGTGGGTATATCCCTGCCTTGCGCCCTGTGTCTGCCGGGATAGGCTCCGGCTCACCGCGACCCTCTACAGGACTAAGTGGTTTCTGACGATGAGATAATATTAAAACTAGCGGCCGTGTTCCTCACCGGAGAGCAGCGGTGGAGTTACAGAGACGAAGGAGCATCGTTATCTGGCCATGAAGCGTGAGCCACAGGAATGCTCACCAGAGGAACCAGAGCAGTTGGAAGTGCATTCAGCGCTATTCATTCAAAGCCCTTAATATACTGGTATCACCCAACTCTGTGCATAGTTTATGTACGCCGGCACTTCTAGTGCTCTGGCTAGGATTGTTGATGCTGCTCACTGCTGTGTGCTTGGATGATAGTGCGCTGTTGACCTGTGCCTACTCGGGAGAACGTCTTCCTTAATTTGTTTAAATTATTTTCTTATTCTTCCTCATTATTTGCTTTTAGTTTGAGGTCCTTCATTGATTAGTAGTAATTATTGAACTTATTTGATAGATTCTGTTGTTGCTGACATGCCGTTCTCTCCATTACTCTGTGCAGCGCTTTGTGGCCATCGGGTGAAATGGGCTTTCGGAATGCAAATATTGTTATAAGTGAAGACCGGATCTTTACAGATAGCCGTGTCGAGCGTCCCTCCACTCTCCTTCGTGACGTTTCACTTCCCACGTTGGAAGCATCATCAGGCCTCTAATGGGGAAGGCCACAAATCACGGACGAGGATGGAGGAACGCTCGATACAACTATCCCAAAAGAGCAGCTCTTTAAGAAGGTTCATCACAGTGAAAACCTGGGAAGTTGAATGTGAAACAGTTAGAGTTTCAGTGATGTAACAAATAATCTGTAAGTGAAGCTGAAATAAGACATAAAAGCCTTGGTGTTCTGTACAGTGTGTACTTTAAAAAAAAAGTGTACCCTGCGATGTACTGGCGTCACATCCTGGGTTTTCCTCCACCTTGCGCCCTCTGCCGGCAGGGATATGCAGTGTCTGGCAAATGTTGGCGCCGGCTGAATACATGGCTGCTTTCCCCTCGCGTCTCTGTGGTTTCTTCACGCCTCTATATTGATGTAAGTCGCCCTGGATAAGGGCGTATGTTGAATAATAATTAGAACAATTATAGCAATAATAATAACAATAATCGGACCAGGTATCCCCACTACGGACAAACGTACATTAAAACAACTGATTCCATGTTATACGTGGATCGTTGTGCATGTAACATCGTGGGATTGGTTGTGGATAGGGACTCTGAATGCGTGCTCTTGTCTTGCTTTTCAACAAATTAGGTTTTTTTTTCTCAACAAATTAGGCCACGCAGGGGCAATTAGCTCACGGGGGTGCCCTGATATCTCGATCCCTACGGGGCCTCTTCATCAACACGCGTATTTATCCCAGGTCACCTCCGTTGTGCAATAATTCCGCACGGCGACGGTATTGCTCGTGAATGCAATCAATGTGGGAATGGGCCGAGACTGTGAAGAGAAGTCAGAAGAACGTGTTAAACGCTTCCAACAAGATATTCCACAGGGCAGGCACTCTGCTACTAGATATACAATACGACACATTTTGCGGCGCTGCTCTCTGTTGGCAAGACATTCTATTTAAGCCAGTGATATCTAAGCCAGTGTGCACATATCTAAACCAGTGTGCCAGTGTGCCACTGGCTTATATATCACTCTCCACTGAACACCGCTCTCCACGAATGTCAGCCACATTCTCCTGGCTTTGTAGCTCCACTAGGTTCGGGCTAGACGGGAACCTAGGTTGGTTGGGTAGCGCTGCTGTAAGAACTCGGAGACCTGGCGACGACTGTGCAACGGATATAGCAGAGGGAAGGAGGCGATGGCGACCGGGGACGCAGACTGTAATAGGCCGTGGTCACATGAATAATTAGGGTTACATCATCATCGTCATCTATCTCATCTCTCATCTCATTGTCTGAAACCGCTTAGTCCTATACAGGGTCACGGTGAAGCCGGAGCCTATCCCGGTAGACACAGGGCGCAAGGCAAGGATAT